>JAOYNU010024430.1:0-99968 GCA_026745395.1 Tympanopsis confertula
GATACCCTAACACGTATGATGATTATACTATTGGGAGAGGCGGAGGGGGAAAGGATGGGGAAAAAAAGATATACGAGCGTACTAACATTATTTATGACCCCTTTCACGGCGCAGTTTACTGCCTAGATAGAATTCAACCGTTAGAATAAGAAGTTGAAGCACTCCATAATCGCAATGTCGGTATACATCTAGAGTCTAGCTGGACCACGCGGGCCCGAGGATGCTTTCTAAATGCGTTTCAAGGTCCTCATAATTCCTCCAACAACCTCTGAGCGTTTATGTTGACGCCTGTGAGAAGCCACACAGCACCCAACGCTATTATTGTATGGTTATTCGTTGCGTATCTCATGTCTCGTCAAGTCGATAAGTTTCTCGTCAGGCCGGATCTGGTACGGATCCCGCTGCCACAAGGATATAGGTGGGACCTCGCATCGTGGCTGTAGAACGGAACAAAAGGGGCGCCCATATGAAGTCGCCGGCCAAGCCCCGTCCGTTACGTTGGGCCATGTTCTAGACATCATCGTCCGTCACCTCCATCATGCCGTCACCATCATCATCGTCAAGTACTGCTGCCACCTTGCCTCTCCTCCCTCTCGCTTTTCCTTTGCCCTTTGGCAAAGAAGCGCCGATGCCGGAACGATGGTCCCGACCTGCGGCGTCGGCGGCGGCGCCAAACCTGGCTCCCGCGTTGGCCTTGCGGCGCTCGAGGTCGCGCTCAAAGGCGGCCATCTGCTCGTCCATATCGGCCATGCCGGATATCGGGACGCTCTCGGCCATCTCCATGACGGCAGTTTCCTCCAGCGCCTTGTTCAGGAGCTCGGTGGCGATTGCGTCCTGCGAGTTGATGGCAAGGGCCTCGTGCAAAACGGGCACGGCATCAGCGGGGCGGTTCTGCTCCATGTAGACGAGACCCTTGGCGCAGAATATGGCAGCGTCCTTGCCACCCAGGCGCAGGACCTCGTCAAACTCGACGATGGCGCGGGCGTAGTTCTGCATGCGCCGGTAGGCGTGGCCAAGGTTGGTGCGGGCGGCGATCCAGGCGTGCGGTTCGCTGTCGATGTTCTCGGCGGCGCGCAGGGCAGCCTGGAAGTACTTGATGGCGTCGCTCGGACGGGCCTGGTGGTACTTGACGATGCCCATCTCGTTGAGGAGGAGCGGGTCCGAGTTGCACAGGCCGTAGGCCGTCTTGAGGAACTCCTCGGCGAGGGTCATGTTGTTGAGGGCGTGGTTCTGCATGCCCAAAAAGACCTGGGGCAGGTGGGTGCCCATAAAGAGGCGCGCGGCCGTCGAGTAGGCCGAGATGGCCTGGTCGTGCTCGCCCTCGGCGGCAAAAGTGTGGGCAAAGCCGATCCAGGCCGGGCCAAAGTGGGCGTCCATCATGCTCGCCTTGCTAAAGTAGCGTCTCGCCTCGGCAATCTTGTCGATGAGGAAGTAGTATGTCCCGACGGCGAGCCACGTGCAGGGCTCGTCCGGATGGGAGTCTGCGAGCTCGTGCGAAATCAGGAACAACTGGTTCTTCATCTTTAGCTCAAACAGGCAGGCCACGTGGATCGGGTAGACGTTGAAGTTGTGTTTGTCGCGCTCGATGATGGACGTGGTGACGGCCAACGCGTCGCGGTGGCGACACTGCGTGTAGAGCATGTCGGCATGGGCGAGCAGCAGATCCGGGTTGGTGGCGAGCTTGTAGTGGGTCGACAGCGAGTCGTAAGCGGTCTTGAAGTCGCCCGGGTTTCGGTACTTGGAGAGCCTGGTCGTGTACAGCATCCTTGTGAATTCGGAGGCTTCCTGGGATGCGTTCTGGTCGCCCGACGACAGTGTGATGGAGTCAAAGTCGAGCGTGTCAAGAAACTGCCACTCCTCGTCGGGGGACAGCAGGTTGTTCTTCATGAGCTGCTGAAAAGCCTCAAAGCACTGGACGTCTATCCGGACAGCATCTTTGTAGCATTCCTTTGCGCGATCGAAGGCGTTTTGCTTGGCATAGCAGATGCCGCGCAGGAAGCACATGGATGCCTCGTATTTAAGTATCGCAGACTCTGCTGCCGAGGCTGAAGCTGTCGCTGCTGAGGCTGATGTTGCTGATGTTGCTGCTGATGCTGCTGCTGCTGCTGCCACCGCCGCCGCCGATCCATCGCCGTCGTCGTTGTGCTGTCTCGGCCTGGCATAAAGAGCCGACGCGGCGCCGGAGCGGCCGTTGACGCCGCCCTGGGCCTTGCGCTTGTTAGACAGGGCGTTGGCGGCCGAGGAGGCGGATTGCGAGATGAGATGGGTGGGGTTGTGCTCGCCCAGCACGGCCAAGGCTTCTTCGTAGCGCGACTGCTTGACGAGGCAGTGGCCGGCAAGGTACTTGCAGGACGGGTTGCGGGCGACGAGGTCCTGGTTGGAGAGGAACGACTGCGCGCGCGTGTAGTTGCCGGTTGCGAAGTGGACCTGGGCCAGCCAGAAGGCATCGTCATCGGAGCCTATTTGATCGGAGAATCAGTTGGAGGCCGCTGGGTAGGTATGAAAGAAAGGGGTGTGCGCACCTGTCAGAGCCAGGAGCTTGTCGCCGATGAAGATTGCCGAGTCATATTGCGCCTTGTTGAGGGCGTCCTGGCGCCATTCCCTGAGGAACTGTTCCATCACAAGCTCTGCTGGGGGGTTATCGAAAAGTTCCAGCAAGGAAGGCAACGTTGTGGGCGTTTAGAGAGACATGAGGGGGGATGCCAATTTGCCAATTTGCAATCAGGCAATCGCGACACACGTCGATGAGTACGGATAGGAAGAATCGGATCAGCGACGGATTTTTTGTCCTCAATGTCTTATGGTTGCGGGCCATGGACGACGTGGAAACAACTAATTCTGCCTTTTTTTTTCTTCTTCTTCTTATTGGATATGATATATTATCCTGTTCTTGTCTCCGAGTGGTGAAGTGTTCTTGGAATTAGTCACGTGCTGGCCACCTCAACCCATCCCCAGATTTTAATAATCACGTGATCGGCCTCCAATACTACCGGGTATTCTGCACATATTATACAACTTTAGATTGGGAAATACTTTGCTTGCGGAGTTACTATTAAGTAATTAGTAATATGGATCCAAGAATTATTAATGGAAATTTAGCATATATAGACTTGTATAACGATAGTATTTCCTGTCATGACTGAGAGGTCATTCTCTCGGGGATTATTATTTTATAATTGATAAATAATTTGCCGACCTATTCTTCTGGACACAGTAACCAGTGCGAATCATTGTATTTTATATTTCACCCCCACGGCCAAAAGTCTTGGATCCCATCGCCATTCAGCAACATGTCGTGCCCCGATTGCTTCTCCGGCTACGTGCGCGAGGGCACCCCGACCGGCACCATCGAGACGGTCCACTCCAGGCCGACCTACGTCGCCCGCCCTCCCGATGGCGCCGCCCCCCGAGGCATCGTCGTGATCATTCCCGACATCTTTGGCTGGGACTTTCCCAACAATCGCATTCTTGCCGACGAGTTTGCCGCCAAGGGCTCCTTTGTCGTGTACCTGCCCGACTTTATGAATGGGTACTCGATGACGACGGATATGATTGTGAGATTTCATCCCTTCTCCCATAGAATGCGATTGATACTGACCCCCAGGTCGTCAGCCTCTGATGACCCAAGTCCAGAGCGAGACAAACGGCATTCTGGCCGGCTTGAGCAAGATGCAAGTGCAGTGAAGTGCAGTGCAGTGCCGTGTGGTGCCAGACTGACTGACTGCCTCGGAGTGAACCAAAGTCGTATGGAATCTAACATTTACGGCGATTTCATCTAGATGGGCGTGGGCCAAGATTATCAGAATGGCGCTGCCTTTCTTGTACCGCAACTGGGAGACAAAGTCGTTCCCGCGGGTCAGGGCTTGGTTTGACGCCCTGCGGACGAGCAACCAGGCGACCGAGCAGGCTCCGCTGCCCGTTTTCGCCGCAGGCTACTGCTGGGGCGGCAAACATGCCATAACCCTCTGCGGAGCCAGCGACGCGCCCGTCACGGCCGTCTTCGTTGGCCACCCCTCGCGCGTCAGCTTTCCGTCTGATATTGCCAGACTTCAGCGGCCGATAAGCGTCGCTGTCGGCAGCAGGGACAACGACATGAAGGAGGCCGACGTCAAGGTCACCAGGGATACCCTGCAGGCGAGAAAGGACGAGATTGATGGCGAGGTTGTTGTCTACGAGGGCGCGGCTCATGGGTTTTGCGTGAGGATCGACTATACGAACGAGAACCAGGCGCGGAGTGCCGAGGAAGCCCAGGATCAGTGCATCCGCTGGTTTGAAAACCATGTGCCGAAATAACAGAGCAGCAGGCATGCGCAGATATCCGGATGGCCGTTTCATTAACAAAGCTGGGTGTGGACTTTACTACCATACCAGAGTACAAGCAGATAGATGAGATGTTATTCTTCCACCAACGGCGTCGACCTCTGTTTCAACAACCCCCCCCAAGGCCAGCCAGTAAATTCGAGGTCACATCTCAGACAATGCAATGTAATGCGCAACCGTTGATTATCTCATTCGTCTGGAGGGAAAAAGGCGTCAAAGTCCTTGAAATTGGCGTTATAAGGCGTCCTGTCGAGCATGTACTTCCACTTCTCGGGCTCCCTCTTGAGAACGTCGGGGACGTCGTGGTTCTCGGCAATGTACTCGTACAAGACATTCTTGCGGTCATAGAAATCATTGCCCATCCGGACCCGCTCGAGGATGCTGGCGGGCTCCTTGAACTCGGGCCGGTTCAGCTCCCGGTGCGAGAAGCTCTCGACCTTTTTGACGAGCAGCTCGATCTTGTCCATGCAGTAGCTGCAGTGCCAGGCGGCGTGGTTGATCCTGTGGTCGACCCTGCCGGTGCGCAGGCTCTGCGGTTTGATTGTGTCGTCGACGCCGCGGTAGTAGGTGGCCTGCGGGTGGGGCCAGTCCTCGGTGCTCCGCCACTGGAAGCTGTAGTAGTACATGGCGCTCGCGAGAGCGGTGCGGGCCGGGAAGTTGCACTTCTTCAGGGCATGGATGGTGTGGGGTTTGGGGATCTCGTCGACGTCGCTGACGAGCAGGACGTCGCCCTCGCGCGCGGCCTGCGGGCCGTCGAGGAAGGGCACGACCTGGGTGAACATGGCGTCGCGCGACTTGCGCTCGGCATCCCACTTGTCGTTTTGGTTGAGGTGGAGGAGGGTGGTGTTGAGGGTGCGGCGGATCAGCTTGTCGTGGAAGCGCTCGAAGCGGGCCCAGTTTTCGGCCACGTGCAGCGGCTTGGGGTCGCCGGTGAAGGTCAGATCGGACTCGAGAATGACAAAGTAGTCGACCTGGGCGTACATTTGCGAGAGGCGCAGCTCGAGCATGTTGAGCTCCGTGTTGATGAGGAGGAGGTCGTAGACTTTGCGGCGGTACGGTTCGTCGTCGTTGGTGACGGGCTGCCTAAAGGGCGCGAGACGGTGGCGGGCGCACATCTCGGCGTCGCCGTAGTCGGTGGGGGAGATGGGGAACTCGACGCGGGCCGACGAAGACGGTGTCTCTGGTCTCGGGGGGGGGGTATAAGTGTAGTGATACGAGGTGGAGGCCAGTCGACTTCTCCAGATGAACATGCGGCTGAAGAACCACATGGACACGACCAGAGTGGCCAAGAGGAGAAACTTGATACCGTGGGGCTGGCCATGGGTTTGTTGGAAGCCCAGTTTGATCATGTTGTTGTTTTCACTGCTCCCCCTCCCCCTGCCGGTTTGTTTCTTCTCTTGTCTGGTGATATTATAATGTTATTATCGTGTTTTGTGGGCGGGAGGGCAGGAGGCGGGGGTTCAGTGCAGGCTGGAGGAGTTCAGTGATGTAGTGTTGGAGATGCCTGCCAGTCAGTCAGTCAGTCAGTCATCAAGATCAAGAATCAAGATCAGGAATCAAGATCAGGAATCAAGACCAGGGATCAAGACCAGGAATCAAGATCAGGAATCACGATCAGGAATCATACCCACATCGGATGGCAGATGGTGCAAGCTTGCGTCCAGGTGACCGGACCAGGTGGCCCAGCTGATCTGGAAAGCGAGATGAGAATATATGTGTGTATATGTGCGTATGTGTGCGTACATGAGAGAGAGTGAGATTGAGAAAGAGAAAGATGCAGCGGGCTCGGATTTCTAGGCAACCAGGGGCGGGCAGAGGTCGTGCGACATTGATGCGTCACGTCGTCGTTGTACAGGTTCCGGCTCGAGTCGCCAAATACAGCGAGGGAGCAGTTGAGCGAGACGACGAGACGACGGGTGGCTTGCCTGATGAAAAGACATGTCACACCAGGGACAAGAAGCGCACACGCGCATGACGAGGTATCAGATGAGAAAACAATCATCAGCAGTGGGGAGTGGGCCGCCCCTATTTGGCTGCACCCCTGTCTGGCCACCACGCTATCTCTCTAGCCCCCGCGTCACTTTCGCGACTGTCCTTTTTGAGCTAGTCCGCCCTAAAATCTGAGCTAATCTAATCTACGACCTGCCGTCCTGGATGAAGCACGTGCCCTCCTCAGCTCCAGCCCTGTTGGCGAAATCACTGAATTATTGGATCAGCAAATAAAAGGGGTCGGAACCAGCCATCTCGTTCACGTCTCCATAGGGCTCATGCAGAAGCTTGCATTTCTTATTTCGTGTCGAGCGATAGACCTCTTGTTGGATTTGTTGTTGCGCTAGAATAGAAGCTTTCTATCTAGCAGCCACTCAAACTTTGCGAGTCTTCACCTGGAATTATTCCGTCATTGTGCGGTAGCTTAAGCCATGCCTATGACAATGCGGCATCATAGGCAGGGTAGCCACCGAAGCCAGATGAGATGAGTTGGTTTCTTGGAAATGTGTGATGTTCGTCCTAGCGTCACGTGACCACGCGTACTCACATACGCACACACACACACACACACACACACACACAAATATATTAATATTCATATATTCACACACAAGGACACTCCCATCTCAGGCGCACGTCAGACCCGAAGAAAACCACAACATGGTCAAAGTAGCCGTCATGCACAGGACTGTCTCGTGGCCCGCCTTTCTGGCCATCAAAAGACTGGTCTTGCTGCGACCTTGGAGAATCACGGTGGGCCATGGACTACGCTGTGCATGGGTCCTAGAAGAAATTTGAATCTATGTATGCATGTCCTCATCACTCTGCCGCCACAAGAGGAACCAGCCATGGCTATCGTATGCGCCTCGTCGTGGGAAGAATGCAGGGACAAAGCATGTTCGGTAAGCAGATATCTGCGCCATCACAACACACCCCCCTTTCGACCCGTTTGCGTCCCTTTTCTCTTGTATGCACACAACATCCTACCCAACTCCCCAACACTAACCCATCTATATATTCGGCAGCTCCCTACCAACATCATGGCGCCGCCGTCTCGCTCCTCTCCCCCGCTTCACTGGCGTCGGCGGGGCCGCCGCCCTCACCTCGACTTGCATGCTCTGCTGGCTCGTTCCCATTCCCGCCGCTTATTATGCTCGTGGTGTCGTCGTCGTTTCCTGGATCCGGTTTGCCGAGTCCCCGGCCGCCGCCACCGCCACCGCCTGGGCCATCCTCCGCATCCAGCTTCTTGCTCAGCAGCGTCTCCGGGTTCAGCGCCAACGCACCCCCGGGCACCAGCGTGGCTGCGAGCACGATGCCGCACAGGACCGACATTTGCACGCCGCCGGCATTGCGCACGGCCAGGTGGGCGTCCCCCGTGGACTTTATGGACGCGTCAATGTACCTGCCGACGACCGATCCCAGAACGGCGTACAGCACGACGCACGTGACGTACAGAAAAGACATCACGGCCGCCAGCGGTGACACGTCGTGCTGCTCGTTCTCCTTGCGGGCCAGCGCCGCCTGGATGTACGCCGCCATCGACACGTCGCCGGCCGCCCAGCCGAATGATATCGGGATGAAGGTGCCGGCAACACGCCAGGCCTCGCCCACCTTGTTCCGCACCGGATACCAGTATGGCAGGTACCAGACAATGAGCAAAAAGAGCGCGTCGAGGCGCAGCCACGGGATGGGCGTCTTGATGGCGTTTGTGAACAAAAAGACCGACAGTGCGCCCAGCAGCTCGCCAAAGTTGGATCCTCCAATCATGATCTGCGTCCAGGCCGACTGCCCGAGGTACTCCTTGGCAACGACGGGGGCAATGCCGTTCTCGAGATAGCGGTGGCCGTAGAGCGCAAAGGCGTAGCCGGGCCACATCCAAAAGAACTCGCGCGAGCCAAAGATTATCCCGGCACCCACCCAGACGCTCTCGAAGAAGAGGTAAAACGAGCCGACGAGGCCCTCGATCCAGCCCGGGTGGTTTTCCGGCTTGCCCTCCTTCTCGTGGACGAAGCCCAGGGCCGAGATCATCGACCACGAGACGGCGCACAGGGCGAAGCAGACGGGCGTGATGATGAACGAGTAGTTGTTGCCAAAGTAAGGGATCAGGCCGAGCGCGGTGCATATGGCGCCCGAGGTGCCCGAGACCTCGTAAAAGATGTGCACCATGGAATCGAGCTTGCGGAGCTTCTGGACGTCGCCGCCGACAATGTCCTTGGGGATGACGCGGCGGATGAGCTCGACCATGCCGTAGGCGATGCCGCAGATGGAGTAGATGGGTATTATGCCGTCGCTGTTGTAGTCGCCGTAGTAGCTATACGACGAGTCGGCGACCGGGTGCGTGTTGGGCGGGCGGTACTCGGGCGGCGCAAAAGTGCCGCCGGTGGCGGCGTCGACGATCAAGAGAATCGCGGTGAAGAGGCCGAATACGATGACAGAGCACGACAGCACCGTCTTGGTCGGGAACCGCTTGATCAGGGGCGCGATGAAGATGGATCCAACGCACTGGGCCGCCTGGTTGAGCCCCTGGGCGACGCCGAGCTGCTGGAAGGTCTTGGCATCGACGCCCTGCTTCCAAGCGTCATAATAGTAGCGGTTGGTCATGAGGGCAGTGATGGAACCGTTGAAGGCCTCGAGCCCAAACTTGTACAGCATGATGCCTGCGATGTAGAAGGCGATGTTGCGGCGCTCGGCGGGCGAGAAGGCCGTCCAGGCCTCCTTGATGTTGGCCACCATTGGCTGGCCCGTAGGACTGTGTGGGAGGCTGCTGGCAGAGCAATAGTCGCGAGGTGGCCGGAGACGGCTGAGCGCCAGCCGGGGATGGATAAGTTTGCGTGTACGTGTGTGTGTGTGTGTGTGCACGCACGTATGCTGCCGATAGGTAGATAATAATAATGGGATGGGATCACACAGGAATGGAGTCAAAACTTGGCAAAGTCGAGACACGGAGGGCACGTCTGGGGGGACCGAAGGTGCGTCCCTATCTGACCCCGAATGCCTACCTTGCTTGGGACGAGAGAGCACGCTCTGCCTGGTCGTAAGTCGTATCGTGCCTTCCAGTCCTTTCAGCGTCTTCTTGGGTATTTGTGTGGTTAGATCCGGGTATTCCTCGAGCATAGACGCAGGCCTCTTCGACACGGCCACCCACCCATCAACAGGCGACTTGTCAACCAGGATGACGGCCGTGTGCGCGTGGGCGGCTGCGGTCACGGCTATGGGTTTGGTGACCTCGAGCAAGAGCAAGAGAGCAAGGGAGGGGAGGGCTCGAGGGAATCGCACTCGCACATGCTTGACTTGCCTGGCTCGTAGAGAATCGAGCGGCACATGGTCCAGATAAGAAGAAGATAGTGCTTGCTTGCCTGCTTGCTTCTGGCCATGGGTATGGGACGGATTCGAGGCAAGAGCGTTCAAGGACCCAAGGACCGTGTTGGTTGCTGTCAGGCAACAGTAACTTATGGCCAGTCGAGGCAACGAGGCAAGAGGTCTGGATGCCTGGGGCACGGCGACATTGGATTCACCCGCGAATCGGGAGCTTTGGTCACTGGCTTTGATTAGCCCTGCATGTTATCAAGCAGCTTCCAGTCCCTCGCAACAAGGTGACGATCACGATGTAGGTACGGATAATATAGGCATCTGGGAAAAGAAGAGCAATGCCATACTTGATTCTGCACCAGCGCGGGGGTAAGTAAGTAATAAGCTGCAAGGGATTTTCGTGGCCAATCACTTACGGGCCTTCCCCTCATTCCTGCTTTCGAGGGATGTTGAGATGATGATTGATAGCTGTGTATTTTTTCGCCTGCATTTCCTCTGATATCATTCCTGGCGACCTTTAAACACCTGGCCGCGATGGCTGCAGAATTCGATGGCGACGAGATCCGCCAGAGCACGCTATACGTGCAGTTGCACGAGCGAAAGGCTTTAGGAGAGCCCTACGTGAGTGAGTGCGTTTGGAAGCATGGATGGACGGGACAACTTGTCTTGGCTGACCTGACCAGCACTGGGCCCTCATCCTCACCGACGTCGAGGGCGAGGGCGCCACGATTCACCACTGCACCGACCGCACTGGCACATGGGAGCACGAAACCAAGACACTCAAATTCATGGCCCCTACCACAAATACTCTCTGCCTGGCCGGCATCGGCTTTGTTCCGAGGGATAGGCGCGACGAGGCCGAAAACATCATGAATGCCATCGAGATCCTCCCCGTCGGCAGCACGGTGCCGTCAGGTGAGCTGTTTAATTGCCGCACCTGGCTCAAGACGGCAGTCCACCGGCTTGATCGCGCTCGCGTGATCCGCCTCATTGCCGACGTCGGTATGTAGAGCTACACTACAGGATCTCTTTTGGGGGGGGCGATAATAGTGGACGACGCGGCGTCGTCGACTAACAAGATTGCGATGTGAATAGATTTTCTCGAGACAAGCCTCAGGGTGCTGGCTGGCCAGATGGTAGCGGAAAGGTTGAAGAAAAAAGTCCGACCCAAGGTCTATGACCGAACCTGACGATCTCCGCACGAATTATCTAACCAGTCGGAAAGATGCCGCTGTCGTCTTTGAATAGCATAAAGGACAATGTCGAGGACTATGTTGGGGACAATATCGAGGACACTATCGAGGACTATGTTGGGGACAATATCGAGGACACTATCGAGGACTATGTTGGGACAATATCGAGGACACTATCGAGGACTATGTTGGGACAATATCGAGGACACTATCGAGGACTATGTTGAGGACTATGTTGAGGACTATGTGAGGACAATATTGAGGACCATGCGACGCCAGCGTCCAGGCCGACGGTCTGGTCATAGATAGGCCCATAGCCGACGTTCGACAGCGAGCTCGTGCTCAAAATCTCGCGCGTCCGAAAAAATCCGAGACGAGCAACTCTCCCAGCGCGGCCGCGGAATGGTGGCGTAAAAGGCCGTGAGCTCCCAGTAATCCGGGTACCAACCCGCGTTCTCCCAGTCAACAAGCCCTACCAGCCGGCCCCACTCGTCGACAATGAGATTGCGGAGAGCAAGGTCACCGTGGCTAAGCCTGAGAGCATGCCCGGTCCGCTGCACCTCTTCGGGAGCCGGCGGACGACGCGTCAATAGATAATCGTGGAACGCAGCCTCGTCGGGGAACGGGCCGTGGGCCACGTCGTTGGATCCAGATGCCTCGTCGATGCGGTTGTGTATGCAGCCACCGCCGATGGTGTTTGATATAGCGGCAGTCGCAAGACTCGGCGGCTTCTGGATACGCCGCAGTTTGGCGAGAAACTCACGCAGGTCTTGTGCCAGGAGCGTCAACTGCTCGTCACTGAGGTTGAAGAACACTGAGTCGGCCGACACTCCGGGCAAGCGCCCGGTGATCAGGTAGGTGCGCTTTTCGTTTGAGACCAGGTCCAGCGGCTGCGGTACGTTTAGGCTGGACGAGGCTCTGATCAACTCCAGCGCGCCGAACTCGTTCCTGGACGCCTCGACGTTCCTGTTGGCCCGCCACTTGATGTACATGCCAAAGGGAAGCCGCTGCACATAAATCGATTCGGACGGGCCGTAGATGGCGCGTCCCACGTGGCCAAGCTTTCTGTAGACCCGAACGCGAAGTGACTCGGGCGACCGGATCCAGAAGAACCAGATCATCCAAAAGAGAGGACAGCCAGCCGTCCTCAGCATGCCGGACAGCATCAGAGCGAGGCGGCAGACAAGAGACGGGCGGCGCAGCGGCACGGCTGCACAGATGGCCAGCCAGCGGATGGGCTCGGCGAAACGAGCCGTCGCCTGCAGCGCTCTGCCATCGGGCAGTTCGAGAGCGGGATGGCAGTCGAATATCCTGACGCCGTGGTGCTTGTCGAACCGTTCCACCACAACCGGCTCGCAAAGACCATAGGGGCCCTGGCTAAAGACTACGTGCTTTGACACATATCGCTCCAGAGGCTCGACCCTCCAGAACCCCTGCGCAAACGTGTCGGCGGCCGACTTGAGGACGAGCCAGTTGCTGGCCAGCGGCGACTCGATCCTGCAGCCAGCGCACACCCACGCAGCGACGTCCTCGCCAAGAAAGGCACAGAGCATTTCGTGCAAGGGCTGCGGGAGGTCGCCGAGCCGTGCCAGCGACGCCTCGGGCAGCTGCATGATGGGATACACGGCCAATGGATCACGCCAGGAGCCCTTTCGCCCCGTGATCCGGCAGCTGTTGCCTTCACGGGTCCTGATAGTGTCTGCGACCCACGCGTCAGGCAGTGGCTTGCCAGGGCCGTGGCGTTCGACTGTGACAGAGAGACTGCAGTTAGCCTTGGTGCTGAAAACCATGCAGCTGTCTGAGGCGCAATGGACGGGATAGCCTGGGCAGTCACCCACACAATCTGATGAGCTGTATCCAATCGGCCAGAAACGCGTCAAGAGATGCCCTGGCCAGGGTGCCGTCCAGGGTGCCGCATTCTGCCCTGAGGTGCTGGGCTGCGCGCTCGCAGTCGGCGGCCCGCTGGATGAAAACGGCCAGTAGCTGGTCGTGAGGATAGGGGACTCGCATGGCACGTATCGCGCCGAGCACGGCTTCGGACTCGGTCGTGGACATTGCTGGAGTTGGCGAGGTGAGAGTCGGTGGTGCGGGTCAACATTTTATTATTCGATAGAGCTGCTGCATGGTGCTCGCCTTGGCGCCAAACTATAGCCCTTGATGAAATTGATGAAAGCTCGAATTACCTCTTAGAAGCCTCCCTTGCTACGGAGTTTCATAAGTGTTCTACTGACATCTGAGGCCGGCTGGAGGACACTTTATAAATACTCACGTGATTTATTTACGATTAAACAGCGATATATCACTCATCACGTGATAATCAAAGTCAGATGAACAAATACCAATATCCAAAAATTATATGAAAAATCTTCTTGTAATGTTTTACATCGACTTTAACTGAATTGGCTTTCATCACATTATCGTGGCTTATTACTAAATTGCATGTCTTTGGATGGCCAGGACACTATTCGTACTAAATCTTGGCGGGAATCGACTGTATCCATACTCATAAAGCCATCACGCGCCCTCGTCCTCCATCGTGGGAATCCGGAACCGCATCTTGGCCGCAAGCAGCGTCTCGAGAACCTTTATCCTCGCCGTAATCTCCTTCTTCGTGTCCGTGCAACTTGAGCCCTGCTCGCCCAAAATGAGCGCCTCCACGTCCTTCTGCAGTTTGTTCAAGCTGCCTTCCGCGAGAGCCGTCATGTTTTCCTCCAGCCCCTGCACAAGCCGCTCCAGGCCATGCCTCAGCTCGCCTGTCGCATCCGTAAACATGGAGTGTCGGCTGAGCTCAATGTGGCCGTGCATGGCCTCCCTGGCCCGGGAGAATGATCCCGTCCCGTGTTGCTGCGCGCAGCGCTGGTATCCCGGCTCCATGGCCCTGGTGATGACACGGTCGAATGCGCGATTGCAGCGGCGCTGCGCCCCGTTCACGTCCTTCGTGATCGTGTCGGGCATGGCCCTTGTCTCGCGCATGCGGTCCTTGATCCTGATTGCGAGGGCGTTGATCCCCACGGGCTTGATTCTGCATCGGCTCAGCCGCTCCATGACGCTGTCCCTGAAAGTAACCATGTGCCTCTCCCAAGAAGCCGCGGCGGCCCCAAGAGAAGACGGCAGGTTTTTCGTAAACACGCACTCCCAGTGGCGGAGAAGTGGCCGTTCCATCGGAGAAGAGAGGTCAAAGGTGAAATCTATATTCCCCTGCGTCGGAGACGAGAACTTGCCGTTTCTGGTGCAAGCAGCTCTGTACGTAGACCAACCGAAGCCCCCCTGGTCCGGTTTCCGTCCCCAGGAATCGGCCGTGTCAAGGGACGCCTTGGACGCTGCCAGTGCCAGGCTGCTGCAGGGACGATATATCTTCTTGTCCAGGGAGATTTTGAACTTATTGACACATTCCACGATGGCTTCACCGAATCCCTATCGCTGGACAATCAGCGTCTCACCACGTCCCCCCCTGCGGCAGCAGATACACAAACCTTTCGGAGACGCTCCAGGTCCTCGGCTAGTGCGTCGAGCTCCGCGTTCTGCTCCTCCGCGAGCAGCAATGGCTTGGTGCCATCATCGTCCGCCCATATCCTGAGAGACTCCTCAAGAGAGTGAAAATCTGCCAAGAAGCGCCGCGCATGCTTGGCTCTGTTGGCCTCGCTCAGTCTCCTGGTGTGGGCCTGGAGCTGCGGGATCGCGGTATCGTCAAGTGTCCTGAAGCCCTTTGTGTCGAACGAATCGGCCTTGAGATTACCAGACAGCTGCTGAAAGGCTCGGGCGCTGACGCAGAAGACAGGCAGAGACGCCGCAATGCCGTCGTAGTCGGGGATGGGATCCGAGTCGTCGGCGTCGCTGAGCTCAAACGCGTCTCCGTCCAGACTGTTTATATCACGATTTTTAATATTTTCAGCTTGGCATGGCAAATTCAAAATCGCACCATGGCAGTTGATGCATACTCTTTGATTCCTAGGACAAAGTCCTGTTGGATGGCGGCACGGGAACACGCGTTGCGGTCCTGGATGCAGCGGTGCTGGACATTACTTGCCAGTGTCTCGGATTGTTCGAGCCTCCTGGCTATCTGATCCTCGAGGTCAACAATCCTGCATTCAATCAGCTGCATCTGTCTCTTGCAATCATCTCTCTGGCCCTTGAGGCAGCCCCGCATTTTCGAGAGCTTGGAGTGTGTGAGAGGCTCAGTCCCAGCACCATCCCGACTGATCTTGTGCTCTGGTTCGAGCGGCTCGTTGCCGGCGGGCTCGAGGAACTTGTCTGGAAGGCGCGCCCAGATCTCGCCTGCCGCAAAGACTGCCTCCCCGTTCTCGATGCGCTCTGCCAGGCCTGTCAAAGAATATACAAGGTCATTGATCCTGTCGCTGTCGTCTACCAGGTGCCCGTGCTTGGCCCTGAGCAAGCCGACCTGGCCTTGAAGTGACGAGAGCTCTTGGTTGAGCGCGGCTTCGGTTGCCTTGACGCCGTCGAACCAGCTTCGGAGCTTGGGGCTGTCCAGGGCTTCCGTGATCGAGATGTCGTCCGTCTTGGAGCAGATAAACGTGACGAAGTCGGCCGTGTAGAAGCCGTCGAGCTTGAGCTGGTGCCGGAAAGCCCTGCCCAGAAGCGTCTTTGCTGACTTGTCGTCAACGGCTCGACTGATGGGCGCTATGATCCAAAACCCAGTGCACGAGCTCATGTACTTGACTGCGACGTCGGATCGAGCCGTGTTGCTGTCATCGGAGCCGGGCTATTTTGATCCAGTGCGTGTCAGAGCCAGAGTCCCAGTTGAAGATACACAGAGTCTGATGGTGATGTGCATGGTTGATCTGACCAAGTCTACGACGACGGTACCGGTGGCGAGAGCGTGCGCCTTGGTATATATCCTGACCGTCTTGACCATGGGCCAGAGCTCCGTTCCGGTGCCTGCGCTGTTCGCGCTCCCGTGCTCCTCGGCGGGATATCTATCTTGTGCCGCGTCGCTATTGCCGTCGACGAAGCGTTGGAGCTGTGCGTAGAGCCCTGCTGCCGTCCTGTCTCTGACCTTGACGGTTCCGCCGAGTATACCGCCCAGGCTCCTGGAATCGAGCAAGTCCTGAACACTGGCACCCGCAATGCCCTTTTTCGTCATGTTCGGGTAGACCGTTTTGACAAACAGCAACGACTGGCCCGCGACGACGTCTGGCGCATCTCTGTCTCGCGAAAGTCCGGGGGCATTTCTGATGTCGTCAAGTCGTTTTTTTACAATCTCACACCACTCGCCGACGGAGAAAAAGTCGACCTCTGCTCGGAATAGCTCGGCAGCGTCGTCTGAGTCGTTGTAGGATATCTCAGTGACGGACGCTGTGCAGGCTCTGGAGCCACTAGTCGGGACGAGTCTGTCGAAACGAATAAGAATATATATTAATATATAACAAGTGATCTTGTAGTTTGGCCGGATATCCGACTGAGGCCCAACAGATAACAGTAAGACGTGATACCCTATATATATATATATGTGTGTGTGTGTGTGCGCGTATGTGTCACTATCGCCGCCAAAGAGCAATGCTCACCTCTCCTGGCCTATCAGGGCGTTGATGATGGAGCTTTTGCCTGCTCCAGTTCTGCCAAGGACACCAATCACCGTGCGCGACGGGCTGGCTGTTTCGAGTCTCTTGATACGCTCAGCCCAATACGACACATCGGTAACAGACGCTGCGTTGTTGAGAGACTCCTTAAAGATCTTGAGTACATTCGTTGCGGCTCGGATAGCATCCTCGAGTTTCTCGGGAGAAGGACGGAGAGGCTCCTTGGCCTGGCTCGGAGACGCGGCGACGGTCGAGCGAGTACTGCTTGTGCGCCGAGCATGCAGTGGACAGCACATTCGGCCCCCGGGAAGAGGGGTGCAACGGCTCGTCACAAGAGTCCATCTGATGCGCATCTTGAGAGGTGGAGTGATGTGCATGAGGATGAAGGAGCAAGGGCATTCAAACACGTCTTGATTGATAAAAGAATGACGCCAGTAGAGCGAGCCATCCAATCCCTGCATGAAGTCAATAAACAGCCCGTGACCTATGGGAGGCCCGCCATCCATATCGTTCCTTATCGCCAAGATTCCTCAACGTTGCAGATCTATATCAGCATCTGATAGTTTATAGAGGCTTGATCACTTTGCAGCACTATATAATTGCAACTCTAAAGTTTGCAACCCTATACAATTGTAGCCCATATTGGCAACACTATACAAGGTATTGGCAACTGCCCTCTGACGCATTCGCTCTTCACAGCCCGAGTCTTGACGCCAGTATTTTACAATAATTCCCGTATTCAGAGCCGACCGTCTTGGTTCTTGCTCTGCTATTATCGGCCCGTTTGACGAATTTGTCCTTGACCGCGAGCTGATCCTCCCGGCCCTCGTCCGTGTTCGGCCCCACACTCCCCTGACGAGGACCGGCCAGATCGGATGCAGCCAGGATCTTGCGCCACAGCTTGACGACAAAACTCACAACTCCGGTTCAGCCTCCTCCCACAAGTAATATGGCACCGCGAGACCGGTCGATAGGAACTTGTCGATAAGAACCAGCAGACTCGTCACAGACAGAATCCCCTCCCAAAATACAAACAGGCTGTCTCATTATAACGGCAAGAGTCCTCTACTTCTGAGAGTCCACCGCCCATCTGCACTCCATGCGTAGATAGATATGTAGATATATACAAAGCCCAGCACCGTACAGATAAGAGAGCGCCGCCAGGACAAGCCCGAGCCCCCGCACGCCAAGAACTCGTCATGGCATCATCATGTCCGCTGCCCCCACTCACCGCCAGGCCTCGAACCCTTGTGGTTTTGCCCGCAGGCTGCTGCCACTTGCGCCAATGGTCGTCCTGCGACTTCGTACGCCCGCGCGGGCGTGGCTGTTCATGAACGAGCTCGGCGGCTCCCTGGGGCTGCTGGAAGAAGGCCCCGCAGTGCTCATGTTGCCCGCGATGCTGTGGTTGTGACTGCCCGCAAAACTGTGGTTGCCCAGGTTCATCCTGCGGGCCTGGCCCAACGTGAGCGAGTGCGGCATGTCATTCCAACCAGGAGGCGAACACGGTACGGGAGGCAGCTTGCGGCGGCCCAGGCTTTCCCTGCGCCTGGAAATGCCGTTGGAGTTGTGGTAGCCGCCGCCAGCGCCCAGGGACTGGCGCGTCGGGAGCGAGGTCATGCCAAGGGATGAGAGACCACCGGGCCCGATTGAGACGCGTTCGGGAATCGACGATATCGAGCTGAGACGCTTAGCCGAGGAAGAAGACACTGCCGCTGTTGATATGGAGGAGATCCTACGCTCTCTCTGCTTCTTTGCTTGCAGTGCTGACCGGACCTTGAGAGGGTCGATGCCGGGAGAATCCGAATCCGAGGACATGCCCGACGACATGTTGCTGGACCAGTTGCGCGGCGGGACCAGACCCGAGGGCGTGTTCTCGTCGAGCGTCGCGCTGAGCGAGCGCCGAGGGATGGTGGTTCTCTTGAGGCCAGTCATGGATGGCGGCGTCAGGTTCGCGTCCTTGCCCGGGCTCGGTTTATCGTCCGTGTCGGAGGAGGCGAGGTTGAGCGACAGGCCGGGGATCCTCGGCTGTGGCGAGCCCTCCTTGGGCGCTGATGAGAGGCGAGACTTTGAGAGAAACCCGGCTTGGAACCTGTTAGGCTTTGCGGCCGGGATGCTGGTTGTTGTCTCGGGCAGCTTCTCGGGCAGCTGCCTCAGAGACGGGCTGCCGCCGCTCCCGCCGCCGTCCGACAGGGACATGGCCGAATCGTTGCCGGTTTCGAGGTAGGCCGGCATCGCAGGAGGCGGCGGGAGCGGCGTGGCTTTGGATGGCGACGGACTGACCGGCTCCAGATTCGGCGCAAACTTCTGAGGCGTCTTTTCGAAGTCGGCCAGAGTGCCGTCCTCGCCATCGTCGTCACGCCACCGGACCGCTCGCTTCGAGATGGATTTGCGTTTCTGGGGGGTGAGCGAGACGCCCTTGCGCGCCGGATGCACCTTACGCCTGCGCGGCGACATCTTGATGGGAGAGCAGCCGGCCAAGACCTGGGAGTCGTCGGCGTTTGCGGTCGAGGTGTTTGCGGCTGAGCGGGCGGACGGCGAAGGAATCAACGTGGCCGGCGCGAAGCTGGGCTGGACGATTGGCTTGGTGCTTTCTCTCCTGCTGGCCGCCGCAGCCAAGGGCGGTCGCTTCCGAGGAGTGCCCTTCCTTGGCGGAGGCTGCATGTGCGCGACCGACTTTGGGAGGGACCCCCCGTCGGCCCTGACGACGTGGGAGGAAGCGGCGAATCCGGTCTCGAGGAGCTTGCCGATGATCTGCTTGGCGCGGGAAACGGCCTCCTCCTCGCTCATCTCAAGAGTGTCCGACAGCGATGCCAGTATCTCGAACTGGGCCGTCAACAGGGCCTGCATCGCTGCCGCGTCGGCTCCCTTTTCGTGTTCCAAAACCTCCCAGTAGGCATCTCGCATGAAGCTCGTCTTGAGCGCCTCGGCCTCGCGCGTGAGGCTGCCGGCGGCCGCCTCGGCGCCCTCGGCGCCGGGTGCGTCGGCGAGCTGGCGAAGGCTGTGCTGCAGGGCCGAATCGAGCGAGCGTTCCCAGTTGCAGCGTTTCAGCTTCTGGTGGACGTGGTATCTGCTGTTCTCGAGCTCGACCAAGATCCCCTGCGCCGTCTTGCGTATGGCCACCAGGCTTGGAGGCATCGACTGCTCGTCTCCCCTGGCGTCGCAGACGGCATCAAACGCGGCGCCCCATGCGCCGAGCAGGCGGATCCGCCGCTCAAACGCTCGCAGCCTCTTCATGTTTGCCACCTTTTCCTGCCTCTCGGCTGCTGCGTTCTCGTACGCGGCGCGAAGACGGTGGGTGCCCTCTTGGGCTGCAACGTCACGGCGCTCGAGCTGCTTGCGGAACTTTGCGTAAAAGATGGTCTCTGCGTCGCGCTGCTGGGCCTTGAGCTCGTTGATGAGCGCCATCTGCTCGTCGATCTTGACCAAAAAGTCCTTGACGTGGCGGTTGACGTTGAAGACGTTGCGCGTGACCTTTGTCTGGATGTTCTTGGCTCTGTTGGCGTACCGCAGCGTGTTTTGGGTCTCGTCGAAATGGGCGCTCGATGGGCTGACGCACACGATCATGACGGTCTTGCAGTTGCCGCCCAGCGAGAACTTGAGGAGGCGGGTGAGCTTGCTGTTGCGGTAGGGCACGTGGTTGCGCTTGCGCGGGTCGCAGAGGGCATTGATGCAGCCGCCCAGGGCGAGCAGCGACTTGTTGATGTTTGCGCCCTCGAGCAGGCGCTCGCCCCGGTTCTTTGTGGCGCTCGCACGCTCGCTGCCGGCCAGGTCGATGATGCTGAGGGTGGCCATGGTGTGGGGCTCGTTGATGTCGGCGTTTCTGTCCTTTTGGGCGACGTTGATCTGGAGGACGGCGTGGGATCGCGAGGATGTGGCGTTGGCCTCGGTGGGCGAGACTGTCCTGTACTCGTTACCCTGCACAATCATGTCCATGACCTCCTGCACATCCTTGGGGTGGTGGCTGGTCAGCCCGGCCACCGTCACGCTGTGGGCCGAATCCTCGCGAAGCATGAGGCCCTGCTTGCTCCCTCCCGGGACGAGCAGGTCGCGGATGGTCTCGTTGTATATTTCGAGGTACGAGAGCGAGACCTCGGTGGTCTTTTCCTGGCTGCGGTCCTGGATTTTCTCAAACAGCTCCTGCATGGTCATGAAGATGATGCCCGGGTGCTGGGCCGTGCCGGTGATGGTGTGCGTCTTGCCACACCCGGTGGCGCCGTACGCGAAGACGGTGGCATTGTAGCCGTCGAGGACGCTGTCGAGAAGGTCCTTGGTGGTGCCCTCGTACACCTCGGTCTGGCTGGTGTTGTTGTCAAAGACGCGGTCAAAGGCAAACACCTGGTCCTTGACTTTTTTGCCGGACGTGGGCACGACGGAGCGAGAAAACTTTTGGACAGGGCTGTCTTCGGGGGGGTCGAATACCCTGTAGCAGAGGTCCCCCGGTCAGCGATATTTCCCGCCCTCGTCCAATCATCTTGAGTGGCAGGCAGGCAACCCACAAGCATCGGTCGTCGACGACTTTGATGACGGATCGAAGGCCGCGCTGGTTGAGCTTGGGGGCCGGCGCGGCGGCCAGGGAGCCGTCTCCGAGGAACAGTTTGCCTTCGTCATCTGGCCGTCTTTTTTATTTTTCGCAAGTCAGTCAGTCAGTCGTTCGGGGCTGTTTGGGATCCTCATCTTCTCGGATGGGTGCGGTGCTGTGGTGCACTCACAGCTGTGCGGCTTCTCTGATGGTGAATGGACGAACACGAACTGCGTGTCAAGAAGTGAGCATCATCATCATCATCATCACCATCATCATCACCATCATCATCACGAGCGCGGATGGGGAGGTATACCTGCGACCGTGATTGAGGATGCCCCGTCCACGATGGAGGTCGTCACGGAGGCCATGATGGCTGGCTGCCGACGACGTTTTCTGGTTCGCTAAAAGCCGTGCCCCCCGGGACAGATTGCGCTCCCCAAAAGACGATGATGTGATGTCGGGAGAGGTGGGGGGACGACGCGTGGGCTGTCGCGTACCCGGGCTGAGAAACAGAAAAGAAGGTGGAACGGCAGCAACACCCAACGTGGACTCAAATGTGGAGACTCAAGTCTGCACAGTGCGTCTTGGCCTGCCAAGTTGGTGGACCCTGTCATACGATGAAGAATAAAAAAATCGAAAAATAAATTTAAAAAATGTTCATGAACGAACGTGCCGAGGGAGGCCATTAAAACCGGAGAGAGTTTATGAACAAACAAAATGAAAAAAGTCGAGCGGCGGCATCAAACAAATCACAAAGAATAAAAGCCACTTATCAATCGTTATAACGACTCGTTTGTTGGTAGCGCGTTGTTGATGCTGGTGATGAATTTGTTGTGCACAGTACTAGCCCTGGCCTACAGGGGATGTTACGTTACGATATTTGCATTGGCAATATTTACCGCGCTCCGCGTCTAATTTCGATAAGGACGCGCCAAGGCGGCTGCTGTTGCCAGGGAGACACTTCTTGCCAGCTGATCAGAAACCAACTGTCCAACTGGTGAAGCACGCTCTCCATCTAAAAAAGAGTCATCACATCCCGGAACTCTGTGTCTCTCCACGTTTCCCAGTCTCGGGTAGATCCGATGGTCTACTGCAAAAAACTTGCTCACCATCGTGCTCATCTCCCAGGGCTGAGTGACGTGCTTGGCGCCTGTGCGTCAGGCTTGATCAGCAGCGGAGACATGAATATATATATGTATATATATATATATATCCAGCCAGGCGTGGCGTGTGATGGCGCGCTTACAAAGGTCTTGGAATCGATCAACTCTGATAGCATGTAGAAAGTGGCGTTCGAGGCCTGGTATAAAGGGGGGCGGCAATTGGCTGGAGTTTTGGCATTTGCGCCGGATGATTCATGTCTGGCATCCACGCTCCAGGTATGAAGCATATGATTGCGAGTACGAGGCTATCCAATTTTGAACGTACCAAAAAGCCATGGGCAAAGAACAGACGAAGCCATGTCCTTGTCGGGATCCCCATAGGGCGCCCCCTCGACTTGGCGGCCATCTTGCCCATCTTGCCCTTGGACCTTGTACTGGTCAGTGTGCCGATTGCTACCTGCACCCCTGCCCTTTTCTTGTCCGCCTTCCAGGGATTCTCTCGGCTCCATCTGTCGACTTGACCATGGACGGATCTGCGTCCCGACCGACCGACCACTGCCGCTCCTGACCTGTGGCCATGACAGCCGTGGCAAGCTGTACGCTGATCGGAATTTGCATCTTGACTCGACGTCCCGTGTTGGACTGACAAATTGTTTCTCTTTGCAGTTGTCCGTCGTCGCTATCAAGATTCATTTCGCCGCTCCCAGCACAGCTGATGCTGCAGCCAGCTCATAGCCGCATCGGCCATTGGTCGGGTCTTGTCCGCATCTCCTAGTCTCAATCGAACGACTGACAAGAGGGGCGTGTCCGCCTGTCCGCCTCCCGTCGCATCTTCCATCGGTTATTCGGCTGGCCTGTCGCCCATCAGCAAGTTCTGCACCCGCCAACCTGCGGTGGCGCGATGGGTGGCCGTCTTGGGCAGGCAGGCTTGTTTGTGAGCTGTCTTGGCCCTCAACCCAGCTGGAAAATGCGCCCACATGTCCGTACATGTACATGTGTGTGCAGTCTGGCTATCCTATAGAGCATGTAAATGTCCCGTTCGGACGTATGCATCATGTATGCAGGTAGGTCAGTCCAGGTCCTTGTTTTTTGTTTTGACCCCCACCTCCCACTCATGGCACGGCAGGCCGTGGCATTTATTGCCGGACGGGAAGGGGTATGATGGAGAGGCGGCTGAACGGCGTAGCAGCACCGTTGATGGTTGACTGGTTCGGCTGATTACTCGACTGGGTAATATATAAAAGTATGCAACTCTCATCTGGGCATAAAGTAGCCAAGTTACCAGGCGGCCAGGCTAAGACCAGGCTATCGTGTCATGATCCAAGAATTGTTGCATCAGAGACATGTACACACGCCGTTCTCTCTCTCTCCCTTCTCGATTAAGACCGAGGGGGAAGGGGGAAGAGACGGAGGCACAAACTTGTCACCCCAGACAACATCGCAGGTCACGAACGAGCCAGTCTGGAGAGATCTAACAAGGCCTGTTCTCTGCCTTTCTGTGGACTATGTTGTGTGATCTTTCCCCTCCTCCGGTTTAAAATGGGTTGTCGCAGGAGAGTGAGATCGAAAACACGGCTTCCAGTTGCCAGATGGGCGAGAAAGCTCGAATTCTGCACATACACACACATAAGTATCCCTATTACGAGCAGTTATGGATATATTTGTGTGTATATATTTGTGTGTATATTATATACGTGCGTATATGTAGATTCACATCATACATGCTACACCTACACAGTCAACGTGCCGCACCATATCGTACCTTGCACCTACTGCATCTCTACCACTCTACCACCCCAGCATCCGTTTCCGCTCGCTGAAAGTCAGTATCCACTCCGGCCTGCAATTCCGGATCGTCCTACCGTCGTTACAGCTACACCGTAGAGATACTCATGCTACTCTGCTGTATCTGTATCCATCACCGCCTCGCCCACCCACCTACCCATCCATCCACACCAACCACCTGGCACCCATTCTGCAGACCGCAGTGCTGTGTGTTAAAGACATGGCATTCTCACGCAAGATGGAATGTATCTTATCTGTATCTGTGTGTCCGTGAACCATGCTGCTTGGCAAAAGCCCAGGCTTGCCACTGTACCAATTACGTCCGTCCTATCTTCTGTTTGCATATATATCCGGGTCTCACTCCTCGACAAGACACACAAACACACACACAGAGCTCTCTTTCTCTTGCACCTTGTCCTCCTCTCCTCCATCTCCTCCTCTCCTCCATCTCCTCCTTTCCTCCATCTCCTCCTTTCCTCCATCTCCTCTTACCCCATCTCCTCTTACCCATCTCCTCTCCCCCGTCCACGCTTGTGGCTTTGCCCCGGCCCTGCCATTGGGATTCCACTCGTTCGCCACGGCAAGCCAGTCGTTGATTAATGCGTGATTTTGTAACTCGATAATACTCTATTTGTCTGCCTCCCCCATCCCTCACAATGCTGGGCGCACGCGCCACGCACGTCCTCGCATGGACTGTGTGCTCGCTATCCATATTGGCCTCGGCTCTCGTGCTTCCTGCTCGGGTTAACGAGCCGCGCAAGTTTGAACTCAGCCTCACGCTGGGCAAAGGCGCTCCAGATGGCCAGGAACGGGAGATGATCTTTATCAATGGCCAGTTCCCGGGTCCGATCCTGGAGATGAACGAAGGCGAAGAGATCCACGTCTTGGTCCACAACAAGCTCCCCTACAACACCAGCCTTCACTTCCACGGTATGTTCTCTCTTTCTCTCACACACACACAAACTCTCTCTCTACTCTCTCTCTCTCTCTCTCCACATTATCAAGTTGTGCCGCCCCCTTATCACTTGGCATACTTGGCATACTTGGCATACTTGGTATACTTGGTATAATAATAGCAGCCCGGCTTTCAAGGCTGACATCATTCATTCTCTTATCTCAGGCATCGAGCAAAGGCGCACCCCTTGGTCCGATGGCATGCCCGGCCTCAGCCAGCGCCAGATAGCCTCAGGTGCCGACTTCACCTACAAGTGGACCGCCACCCAGTACGGCTCCTTCTGGTACCACGCCCACGAGCGCGGCCAGGTCGACGATGGCTTCCTTGGCCCTCTTCTCATCCACCCCGCCGAGGACCGCGCCCGTCCGTTTGACCGCATCAGCAATGATCCCACGGTCGTGGCCGCCCTGCGCAAAGCCGAGGCGTCGCCAGTCGCCCTGACCGTCGGAGACTGGCGCAAAATCTCCTCGGAAGATGCCTGGAACGTCCAGGTTGCGTCCGGCATCGAGGCCACCTGCTTCGACTCCATCATCTTCAACGGCAAGGGCAAAGTCGACTGCTGGCCCCAGAGCAAGATTGACGCCCTCATCGACGACGGCCAGCGCGCTCTGCTCCGACCAAGCGGCGACACCACTTTCACCGCCAAGGGCTGCATGCCTGCCGATGCCCTTGCGCAAGTGCTCGCGCCCGGCGAGCCCGTCAATCCCGCTGCCATCCCGCCGTCCGTGTTTGATGTGTGCACCCCGTCCGAGGGCTCCCACGAGGTCATCCAAGTCGACAAGTCTTCTTCTCCTTCTCCTTCTTCGTCAAACGACGAAACCTGGGTTGCCATCGACCTCATCTCCTCGTTCAGTCTTCTTTCCGGCACGTTCTCCATTGACGAGCAGTCGCTGTGGCTGTACGCCGTCGATGGCGCCTACATTGAGCCGGAGCGAGTCGATGCCATCAACCTCTACAATGGCGCCCGCTACTCCTTCTTCGTCCGCCTCACTGGCGAGCCTCGCGACTACACCATCCGCTTCGCGTCCACATCTCTGATCCAGCTCATCGCCGGCACGGCCACGCTGCGCTACGCCGACCCCAAGGCCGCCACCGCCAGCACCGAGCCCTCAGTCGCGCACATCAACGATGCCGGCGACGCCGTCACCGACGGCGTCGTCTTCTTCGACGATTTCAACATGAAGATGTTCCCGGCCGACAAGATCTCGCAGACGTCGGACCGGTTCTTCAGGCTCGACATTCGCGTCGCCGGCCAGTCGTACCTCTGGGCGCTCAACAACACCATCTACCCGATGCAGCTCGACAACGACGAGCCGCTCCTGTTCAGCCCGGACCCGTACCGCAACAACAACGTCACCATCACCACCCTGTTCGACGAGTGGATCGACATTGTCTTTGTGTCCAACAGCGCCCCCATGCCGCCGCACCCGATGCACAAGCATGGCAGCCCCATGTGGCATATCGGGCACGGCAACGGCCACTTCCCCTACGCCAGCGTTGCCGAGACCGTCGAAGCCACCCCGGAATCGTTCAACCTGGTGGACCCGCCCAGGCGTGACACCTGGACCACGCTCCCTGCCATCACCGGCCCTGTCTGGCTGGCTATCAGATATCGCGCCGATAACCCCGGCGCATGGTTCCTGCACTGCCATATCCAGAGTCACACGCTGGGCGGTATGAGTCTTGCCATCCAGGACGGTATTGACCAGTGGCCCACGGTACCGCCCGAGTATCTCAATGCTTGAGATTTATCATGGTATCGTACGGGGGGGTATCTGTAATAGGGAGCATATGTCTTGGCATTTTTCGTTAACAATATTTGCGTTGTAATTGAAATTGGATTTAAATTTTTTTATTTTAAATTTTTATTTTAGTATTTTACCTTATTTCAAACTTACTACATTTGCGATATATATAGGTAAGTGTGAATGCTGCCATGTAAACTCTAACCATGCGGTTGGCGCGCGTCTTTGTAAATCATTGAATAATTAAAATATTCACGTATTACGACCAATATTTCCAGAATATGTCGGACTTCCCCATTCTTTAAACACTCGCACGGCATGTCGCGTGCTCTCTACAACTGCTCCATGACACACCCTTACCCAAC
The DNA here is from genome assembly GCA_026745395.1 of Tympanopsis confertula. Taxonomy (NCBI): domain Eukaryota; kingdom Fungi; phylum Ascomycota; class Sordariomycetes; order Coronophorales; family Scortechiniaceae; genus Tympanopsis; species Tympanopsis confertula. The sequence goes on from JAOYNU010024430.1 coordinate 26,824, forward strand.
CTAAACCAGGCATCGACAGACGCTTGATTCCAGCAGGAAGCAATATTCAAGGTCCCAGTCTCCCATGTCCTCGCTTATGCACGCCACAAGCCTCGTCGTTGAGGTTCTTTTGGTCTGGGCCGTGTGTGACACGATCGGTGGCTGTCTGTCCAAGGAGGATGGCTGGATGGCAACCCCGGTGCCACAATGCATTGGACTTTTGCTTTGATCGCGGTCCTTGTCTCTTTGCCTTGCCTGTCCGAGGGAGCTCTTGCGTCGACGGTTCTGGCCGGTTCTGCATTGGGAAGCCGCCTGGCCGTGTTTCGTCCGTCCACTAGACCATATCCCATCCGCCATCAGAAGGCTAAGCAAGCCACACGGTTGCGGGAGCCGAGCAAATCCGGTTTTTTTCTGCAGCCCGCTGCAGGACGGTGGCCGGAGGAGGAGGAGGAGGAGCGAAGCCGCGCCCAAGCACAGGCACATGAAGAGATGTTGGTACATCCAGCTTGGGCGGCTGATGCGGGGGAGGCGGGCGGGGGGGCGTATGCGGGTGATTTATTCGGACCACGGCGTTGGAATTCTCCGGTGGTGTGGAGCTGGAGGGAGGTCTCAGACGCGTCTGGTGCTTGTCCTTGGGTGGCGGCGGCCTCCCCCACACAGGATGGCATTTGCCACTCCGATGCAATTCGGATATACGATATGGGCACCTTTCCGACTTGTCGGATGTTGTCATGGCATGCCGATAGTTGGTAGGCAGATGAGTCGGAATTATGAAGGCGGCACGGCACCGCGGCTTGCGCTCGTCTGGTTCTTCGTGCTGACTGCGAGCATTTGCAAGTTGTCGGATTAAGGAGAGGCCTGGACCTGATGGCGACAAGAATCGAGCCGCAGCCTACCCACCCAATGTGGGCTGCATTGTGATGCGAAGAGGTTGGCCAAGAGGCTGTCGGCCCACTTCGCTCCGCTGTATCGATTTCAATAGCCGAGAAATATCCGACCCAAGCTCAGGATTGGCTAAACGAAATAAAACTGGTATCGACGCCTTTCAGAATATTCGTATTCAACTTCTTCTATCGACACAGGCTGGTAAACGCTTAATTTTCTTGCTGCCATCACAGACTGACCTTGATGAAGCGCCCCAGCGTCCACGTGAAGCCTGAGATACCATGAAGCTGTACACATCGAGTCTTCCTGTATCTGCGTGCAGGAATCAATTCTACTTGATATATAATGGCCCCAGCCCATCACATCATGTCTGCTGGGGCCAGTGGGTTCGGCTCATGTTCGGGGCCGGCCCGGCCCCACAGAAGCTGATTAACGAGCTGTTCCATATTATCTAATCTAAAGTGGGGCACCAGCCAATCAGAAACATGCCCACCGAACCTCATCGAAAGACCTAGAAGCGACTTCAACTCACTTGAGGCAGAGCAAACGCCGTCGAGATTGAGATAGATAATTCGTCCCAGTCCCAAGTCTCCGACCCTGCTACAGCGACTAGGCCTACGCAAACGCCTTCGTTCTCAGACTAAGCGCCGATATCATCAGTCGAGACAGCTGGCCAAGACAGCTTGCTACAGACATGGCATCAGCAGACGACCTCAAGGCCCTTGGCAACAAGGCCATTGCCGACAAGAACTTTGACGAGGCCATGTGAGTGCCAGCCGCCCCTAAAGATTGGCACATTATATTATCTGGGTGCCCCCCCATGAAGAAGAAGAAACACTGACAACCGCCCCTCAGCGACAAGTTCACGCAGGCAATCGCCTTTCAGCCCGAAAACCATATCCTCTACAGCAACCGTTCCGCCGCATACGCCTCCAAGAAAGACTGGGAGAATGCCCTCACCGATGCCATCAAGACTACCGACATCAAGCCCGACTGGGCAAAGGGCTGGTCGCGCAAGGGCGCCGCCCTGCACGGCAAAGGCGAGCTTGACGGCGCCATTGAGGCGTACGAGGCCGGCCTCAAGCACGATCCCGCCAATGCCCAGCTCAAGAGCGGTCTGGAGTCCGCCAAAAAGGCACAAGCAAGCGCCTCCAACCCGTTCGCCGATCCCTCGGCTGGCCTTGGCAAGATGTTTAGCGACCCGTCGCTCATCGCGAAGATGGCCCAGAACCCAAAGACTAAGGGATTCCTCTCGGACCCTGCCTTCATGATGAAGCTCCAGATGATTCAGCAGAACCCGGCCATGGCCGGCGACATCCTCTCAGACCCGCGCATGCTCACAGTGTTGGGAGTCGCCATGGGCATCGATATCGACACGAGAACCGGCGAGGAGGGCAGTGCCGACGCCATGGCGGCCGAGATGCAGGGGGACAACGATACTGTCATGCCCGACGCGCCGCCCCCGAAACCGGCAACCCCCCCCAAGCCTGCCCAGCCCGCACACGCGCCCGAGCCCGAGCCAGAAGACGACGAGGCCATTGCCAAGAAGAAGGCCAAGGCCGAGGCAGAAGAGGAGAAGCGGCTCGGCACGGTTGAGTACAAGAAGCGCAACTTCGACAAGGCCATCCAGCATTATGCCAAGGCCTGGGAGCTCTACAAGGACATCACCTATCTCAACAATCTGGGCGCCGCCCACTTCGAAAAGGGCGACTACCAGGCATGCATCGACGCCTGCACCGAGGCCGTCGACGAAGGCCGCCAGCTCTACGCCGACTTCAAGATCATTGCCAAGAGCTATGCCCGCATAGGCACCGCGTACGAGCGCCAGGGCGACCTGTCCAAGGCCATCGAGCACTTCCAAAAGTCCCTGACGGAGCACCGCACGCCCGACGTCCTCAATAAGCTCCGCGCTGCCGAGCGCACACAGACCGAGTCTGCCCGCATGGCCTACATCGACCCGGCCAAGGCAGAGGAGGCACGCGAGGAGGGCAACAGCAAGTTCAAGGACATGGACTGGCCCGGCGCTGTGGCCGCCTACACCGAGATGACGAAGCGCGCCCCCGACGACCCAAGGGGATACAGCAACCGTGCTGCGGCGTTTGTGAAGCTGCTCGAATTCCCCTCGGCCATCGATGACTGCAACCTGGCCATCAAAAAAGACCCGACCTTTGTCCGCGCCTACATCCGCAAGGCCCAGGCATACTTTGGCATGCGCAAGTACTCCGAGTGCATAGATGCATGCACCGAGGCCCAGCGCGTCGACCAGGAGCACCACGCCAACGCCAACGCGCGCGAGATTGAGCAGCAGCAGCAAAAGGCCCTGGCGGCCATGTACTCGGCTCGCGAGAACGAGACGGAGGAACAGACCCGAGATCGACTCATGAAGGACCCGGAGGTAAGTTCAGCGATGCACCTCCCCCCCAATAGGTTAGCAAGCCATCAACCGCTAACGGACGCGGCAGATTATGAGCATCATGCAGGATCCCGTCATGAATTCCATCCTCCAGCAAGCGCAGTCCGACCCTGCTGCGCTGCAGGAGCACATGAGGAACCCCAGCGTACGGTCCAAGATTCAGAAGCTCATAGCGGCCGGTGTCATTCGTGTCGGCAGGTAAGCGCACAGGGCGCATGCAACAACATTTCAGGAGGGCATGGGCATGGGCATCATTGACTCGGATTTCAATTTCATTCTGAGGGTTATGGATGGCAGGTGGACAACCAAAAACAATCCATAGCGCTCTGATCGGGACTCCTGAGCGACGGGACGTATTATTAGGGATAATTTTGATGAATACAAAATTGCCAAACTCCATCGTTCGTGGCATCCGGGTCTCTGTGCCAAAAGAATATTAGCGACTGGAGATGATCTTTGAGCAGTTATCATCATCATATCTGGTCGAAATAGTATTGACGACTGTATCACGATACTGGCGTACTCGATGCAGAAGGTGACAATGTCTCCTGATAAATCCCATGACGCCACATAGCATTATTTGATGTCTGGTAAAGTTGAGCACATTGGATCAGCATCCGTCTGCAAGGCTGGCCGTCAAGTCGTAGGGGCATACCTTGCAATTTAGGCAATTGGGACATGTGCATTCGATACGGGGCTACATCGACCAGGCACCATGATACAATGATTTCGCACATGATGATGGAATGAATGGCATCAATCAGATTATGCGTCCGCTTCTGAAATATCCATAAGCGTGTCAGTGTGGGCTGAATGCTGCCGTCCAGGGCTACACCCAAGTGCTTACCACGGTATCAGTGACTACGAAGCCCGGCCGTTGCAAGTTGTCTGGTTTGTCTATCCTTCCGACCACTCTGTCCCAAGCGCAGGTATTCTTTAGCAATCCACCGGCCCACCCCGGGTCTGTCTGTTCTGTCTGTGCTGTCTCTCCGTGCCAATTGGGGGGGACTCAGTTCCTGCCTCCCCTATCGTCGCCGCCGATTCTCTCCAGGGCTTCGAGCATGACAACGGAATTTCCGCGAATCACCACCATTCCCAGCTTTTCCTTCTCGCCGCCCTCTTTCTCTTCGAATGCATCGTCAAGGACAATGTTCAGGAAGACCTAGACACCACCATCGCCGCACTGTCAGCACTCTTGTCTCCACCCACCCTCTTCTTCTCCTCATCATCCTAAAAGCACCACTGAGAAATTTTGGCCGCCGTCGGGGTCAAAACGTACATCGTAGCCGCGGAGGACGCCAATGACATGCCGCTTGCCGTTGAGCTGCACGAATAGCCGCTTATCGACGTACTATATACCGCAAGGAAGGTTAGCAACCCATCCTTGACGACGCGCACGATTGGGAAGCGCAAGACGCCACAAGACAAGACAAGACAAGAAACATGGTCTGGATTCTGTAAGCATCTCGCTCGTAGGTCCACAGTATCCTCACCTTCTTTAATTCAGGCTGGGCAGGAGCCATGATGATGTTGTTTTATGCGGATGGAAGATATCAACGTTGAAAACACGGGTATTGAGACCGCGGCAGAGCAAAATGGACGTCGTTGGAACCAGCCAATGACGCTCACGTGACAGATTAGTCCTCGGTGGCTGCTGAGTCATTCAGGTTGCAAGCTTCAACTCGCAGCCTCCTTGCCACTCTTCTTTTGGGATGCCGCCGCCAACTTTCAGCTTGCCATCTATCGGACCCTCTTATTGACGCGGATATACATAATATTGATAAGTTGCCCGCCATGTCTGCCTTTGGCCAAAGACGCAAAGCGCGCGTTATCAACGTCAGTGCGGATGATGCCGACGACGACGACGACAATAGCAGCGTCGGCGCGAGCTCTCCCGGTATGTTTCTGTCTATCCGGCTCGAGTCCTTTTCTCTTCCGTCAACCAGGCGCGATTCCATGCTGATTGATTTAATGGCACCTTGGGGGCGATATCAAAGGCTGACGTGGCGCGCCTCCAGAACCGACCATCAAATTCTCATCCAAGAGCTCACGAAAACCATTCCGCCAGTCCGGCTTGCGCAAAACAATCAATCTCCAAGCGCACAGCAACGACCAGGCGACAACGCCGTTAACCGGCAGTAGCGATGATAGTAGAAGCAGAAAGGCCAGAAATGGGGTCGCCGTCACAGTTGATGACGATGAGGAGGAGGAGGAGGAGGAGGAGGACACGGGACCAGTAGTGATGCGGCCGGGCATGAGCAGGGCCGGGTCATCACGACGGAACCTGAAAAAGAAGCCTTCAGGGCTATCATATAACGGCGCCGGGGCAGATGAGGGCAGCTCGGGAGTGCCGAAAAAGGTGCCTTTTGGGCAGCGGGTTCTGGCGAGCAACGCACTCAAGAAGAGCATGGCCATGCGCAGCCTTCCCACTCACGACCACCACCCTCCAGAAGACGACTCATCCCGCCTCCGGTATAGCAAGGAATACCTCGACGAACTGCAAAGCTCAACCCCCAATACACCACAAAACATATCAGACCTCCGGCTCGACGAATCCGATGGTCTCGTATTCGATTCTTCCGAGCTCGACGGCGCGCTTATCATGAACGAAGCAGAGCTTGGCCTCGCAGGCAAGTCAAAGGAGGCTTCCCCAATACCGGCAACAACCGCAATTCTCACGGATGCCGAGGTGCGCGAGCGCAAAGAAAGACGAGCACGGATGGCTCTCGAAGGAGATGAGGATGATTATATATCGTTTGAAGATAGTGATGGCGACTGGCGTGCGAGTCGGAAGAAAAAAGACAAGGAGACGCGACTCGTGCCAGACGACGAGGACCTCGGGGAAGGTTTCGATGAGTTTGTGGATGATGGAGGGATCGCTCTGGGCAAGACGGCGTCCAGGGAGGCGAAAAAGCGGCAGAGACGCGAGATTGCAGACATGATACAGCAGGCCGAGGGCAACTCGGGGGAATCGTCAGACGACTCCGAAGCGGAACGCCGAGCCGCGTACGAGGCCGCGCAGGCTCGTGCCGGCATGGATGGTCTCAAGCGTGAAAAGAAGCACGCCGCCGCTTCGACATCCAAATCAAAACCAAGCACGTCTGCGGCAGCGGCGCAGGTGCCTGTAAAGATCACACCTCTCCCCGACCTCAGCGTATGCCTTGGACGGCTCCGGCAACGGGTCGAGCGGATGGGCAAAGAGCTGCAGGCACGTGAGGCGCGCATCGCCGAGCTGGAGCGCGATAAAGACACCATTGCGGCGCGGCAGGAAGATGTGCAGCGGCAGCTCGAGGAAGCGGGCAAGAGGTACAGCGCCGCGGCAGCGACGATAGGTGGTGGTGTGGAGAATGCGCAGAGCCGACTGGACGTGATGGATATAGATTCGGTAGCAGGGAAACCGAACACCCAATTCGCAGGACACCGCGGACTAGAGTCCCTTGGCTCGGTGGATCAAGCTGACAATCATGACGATGATGAGGTAGATATGTACGGGCAAGGATAGACCATTTGCGACGGTCAGTGGATTTAATTGGAGGATGTTTTTCCTCGTGCGTTATTGCAATCATGATAATTGTACAGCTAAAAGCCATTTTGTATATATACAGTGGCGTTCCCACGACATCTATAACGATCATTTTACATGTCAGCGAGCTGTATCGATAGTATAAAAAAACATGCAACACCCGGCATTCGCTGGTGGTCACCCACCCAACTACTACTCGGGCGCTCACGGGCTTAGCTATCGGGGAGCGGACGGGACCCGGCGTTTTCTCGTGGCTATGGTCGCATGTGAAAGATATTTCTCTACACTGACCTATATATTGTTTTTTTTATTGTTAAATACTTGTTTCGCCGGATAAATTTTGCACCCCAAGTAGGCCACGATAAAAAACACAGCAAGACGTGGTACCCTCTGGCTTTGAAGCTCAATAACCAGTATAAACTCAATATGATTTTTTTTCGTAACGACGTATATATTATATTCAAGCTAAGCCGTAGGCATGGATAAAACACTTCAGTGAGGCAAGGTCCGGTGATTACGCTGCGAGTTCTTATTCATCCAAACGCCATGTAATGACACAGACCTATTGTACAGATATATAGACTCATCTCTCACAAGGTCCTTCCGTCAGTTCTGGTAGTTCTGAACTTGAAAAAAAAAAATCATCAATACGAGAGACCATGTGCACTTGTCTACTTCCTGCTTACACCTGCTCCGATAACGCCTGGCAGTTTCTCCTCGCCAACGCTGAAGAGCATGCTCACTACAGTGGCGACGGTGCCCACAAGCGCGAGCGAAGTGCCGGTGATAAGCCAGAACGGCGCACTGATGTCAACCTTCTTACACACATTGCCGCCCCACTGTGTGCCATCCTGGTTCATCATGCAATGGCATGCCCAGCAGGCCTGACCCTGGACCTCGGGCCCCCACTGGTTACGGCACTGGCCATGCGAGGAGCAGTTGCCTGTGCTGGATTTGCAGGCGTCCTCGGTATCGAAACATGCTGGGATGGGACCGGTGGGAGCGGCGACGCTGATGCCAGACGAGGTGTTTTCGTCATCGTCAACTGCCGAGATGTCGTCGTCTTGGGAGAATTGAAACTTGGGGGGGGACGAGGGTGAAGGCGAGGTATCCGACTCTGTCATGACGGACTCGGCGGCGGCCTGGCGGCGGCGGAGAGGAATCTTTGCATCAGACAGGGCCTTGGCAGCTGCCTTGGTGGTATCGGGGAAGAAGAATAAAATGGTCTCGCGGATGCCCATGGAAGCCAAGCGTCGGTGACGGGGCACATCCTTGAGGAGAGTATCAAGAGCCTCGGGGTCCTATGACTTGGGTTGTTAGTAGCCGGCCAAGGTAGCTTGCCAAGGTAGCTTGAGTTACGACCCAAACAGACAGACAGACAGACCTTCTTGACATTATAACGCATAATGACCGAGTTGACATCCCGGCAGTCGTTGTCGTGCAAGGGACAGTCGGAGCCGCTCTTCACACCCAGCGGCACCAGCTCCGTCTCCACCAGACGATCAATCTCTTTCCCATCAACCGTTCCTGGGAGCGTGAACGCGAGCGACTGCTTCCCAAACGCCTCGCTCAGCGGCTCGGCCGCCTGTTCCGTGACACCCTCCACCATTACCACAAGCTGGGCAGGTGCGTCGATGGCTCCGTCGCCAAATAACGCTGTTGATGGCTTGCCGAAAACATTGAGTGCCATTATCATGGCCTCGGCATCAATCTCATCGTCGGATGGCACGGTCGCCAGCAGGTCTTGCAAGGTCACAGCAGTGCGCGGGTCCAGCGACAGGCGCTGATGTATGACGACGCGCGCGACGGAGGCGGGGACGGACACCGGTGTCCAGTCGCTGCCGTATCGTACGGAGTCGGAGCGAAAGATGTACGCGTGGGTGTTTTGGCCGATGCTGGGGGTCTTGATACTGCTCGCGCCGGCTACCGCCAAGCCTGGGAGGGCGGCGACGAGAGCCAGGGGGGAGACTTTCATCGTGTTTTCCTTTTCTATTCTTCTTTTTTTCTTTCTCCCTTGTTTCTATCTTTCTCCAGGCGAGCGACGAGCTGGAGCTTTGGGCTAGTACGATGATGTTGAACGATTTGTTGGATCAGGAGGCGTAGACTTATCGTCGTCGTGGTCCTGAAGAGATGACTAAGCAAGCTTATAACTATTCGCACTGTATGACACATACCCCCCCGTGTTGGCTTATTAAATCTGTACTAGTCTATATCATATCCAGACAACGCCTTGTCCCGAATAATAAAAATATTCTGCCGTACTTCATTCGCCATTCAGCTGTACGTGCAGATAGTTCTCTTTGACAATGTGGCGACCACTTCGAATCATATATCCAAGAAATCCCGTGCGATAAACCCAGGTGCTGGTGTTATCTGACGGCGCATCAGCCAGCACCAACAACCCGCCCCCCTCAACACCTCTCCCACCTCGTCCGCCCGCCCATAGCCATCGATCGTCATGATCCTGCGCGCGAGCTCCTTCTTCGCCCGTTTCGTGGGCCGCTCTAGGCTTCGACGACCCCCGACGATACCCACCCCGGTGACCGTGTACCCGATACGATATGTCCGGAAGCCTGTGTGGCACATTCTTCGGTGCGTCACGACTCTGGACTGCGTCGTCCTGGGTTGCCTCCTTGCTGACTCCGCGCCGCCGGCAGGAAGGTCGTTGGTGCCGGAGCTATGACAGCTTTGGCGTTCACCATCTTGCAAGGCATAGCCCTTGCACCGCTCGTCAAAGCGATCGAGGAACAGCTCAAATTGTTACCCCCCGATGAGCTCAAGCGCTTGTTACGAAGCTCCCGGGAACGAGGCGGCTCTGGATTTCGCATCCCAATCCCGTGGACTCTCACCTACCTACCCCCCCAGCCATATGACCACGATGGACCAGAATGGAGGGAATTTCTGCGCATCAGTCGTGACATCCCGCACATGAACTCTATCATAGGTGTGTGGAGACCTGAGGGCGTATCCGAGGCGGAAATAAATACTGACGATGCGCCGTTTGTACATGTAGAGGACGTCAAGGAAAGCACACAAAAGATGCTGCTGCGGTCCCTGAACGGCGGCCTGGGCAACGCCACGGCCGTTCAGCACTGGATAGGGCTCGAGTTTCCTTCCAGACCCGCACAAGGAAAGTGGATACAAACAGAGTATGTCTATGCATGGTTGGATGGATGGATGGATGGGTTTTGCTCGATTTTCGTATCCGCAACAGACTGATTGCTGACCATACAAGATGGGCGGTAGGCGTTGGCCTTCGCGAACGAGTACTTCCGTGGGCGACCGGTGTCCTGTGGTGGAAGATCGAACACCCGTGGACCTTTATGGAAGCATTCTACCGTTATTACAAGACGCTCGGGAAAACAAGTCTCGGTCTTGCGAGAGACAGCATCTCCGAGCATCTCCCAAGTTTCGGGGTGGATGAACCGACACCAGCCGGGGTCATGGAACAGCTTGGGAAACAACTTCGCGCCGAAACACTGCAGGCCAGGGGCAACCAGCGGAACAACAAGCCTTCCTCGGCACCGGCTGTACAGCCCTCCGACGACAAAACAGACCACACGTCGTCACCCACCCCTGCGATGAAAACGAGTTCTCAGCCTGGGTCTTCTGGTTCCACCAACTCTGCCCCCACATCAGGGCGCGAAGCATCAAAACTCTCTGACAAGCAATCGTCATCACCGGAGAAGTCGCCGGACCTGGAGCAAATGATTGGCAAACCGTTGGCGTGGTTCTACGAGCACTCAAAACTTGCAAGGATCGAGTTTTGGAATACAGTAAACAGGCAGTGGAGGTGGCCCGTCAGGTCAGATTTGAATGGTTGCATCCAGGCATCGGGGCCCATGCATCTCCAATGTGAGCACGGGTACTGGCTTGTCTACGTATACGCACTATGGGACCCAAAAGCCGAGGCGGTTGTCTTTAGTGGGATTGAGTCGAAGAAGTATCATTCGAATCGCAAACCACCAACGGGCTGGATCCCCCCTATCAAGCAGATCAACATTTGGTGAGCGACAGTCCAGCCCAAGTCTGTTATCCAGAGGGCAGGGTCTAGTATGTGAACAAGATAGGAAAGGGGACGCTGTGAGTATGGAGTAGGAAGACTTTTCAATCATGGCCATCACATCATGGGATTACTTAGATACCTTTTTTTGCGGGGGCGGGCTTGCGTACAAAAGTCTTGCTCTCAAGAAGCAATACACTTGAATTACCGCATTACTAAATGTCCCCATCCAATCGATCATCCTTATAGAACCTTTGCATTTAAAGAAGTATTTAGTATTGATACTTTAGAAGATTTAGAAAATCATTGATCAGCTGGCTTTCTGGACGCGAATGGAAGCTTTCAAGTAAAAGGCTGGGACAAAAAAGAGGCACTTGGAAAGGTCAAATCTTTAAGTCTATTATCTACGTCCAGGCGGAGATGTTTCTTTTGCAGATCGATTATTCTGGGTGATTTATTATCATGTTATCCGCTCTTCATGGTCCTCTCCTGTATCTACGTATCGAATTTTCCGAGAATTACAATAACTCTGATGATTTTGAAGTTAATCCGTACAAAGATTATTGCACGAGAAAGGAGGTTATTCCGACGGATGCGGGGTTCGGATCCCTGGCATGGGCTTTAAGCCGACCTTATAATTGGCAACATCACGTGATCACCTTGATCGCACACCCTTGACCCTTGGGTGATTATTGGCTCCTCCAAATCTGATTTCTGTATAGATGGGGCGTATCTATGAATGCCGAATGTCGAGAGGTAATAGAGCCATCAAGTAAATATCTACCAGGTTTGCTCAAACATCATTGTGTAAACAGCACAGAGCTAGTCAATCAACACCACACTTTCGGGAGGGATAAATGCATGGCATCAAAATGTGTGGCATTTATAACACCATATCTTACAGATGTGTATGACGTTTAATAATAATTGTCAGCATCTACTGAGGGCGATGATTCTAAAGTGGGTAGAGGACGCAAATATCGTTGAATATTGGAATATAGGCTGATGTGCCTTCCAAATATATTCGTGTACATAATATACATCATTGGTGTGGGGATATTAAATACCTAAGATATACACCAGAAGCGACGATACCATTCGGGGAAGGCCATTATAACAGTGGATGTAATTATACTTCGAACTCGTTTCAAAATCGTAGTGGAGGATGGAACGTAGGTTGCGTTGCTTACCCAGCGTCTGGATGCGGGATGGATTCAGCTTGGTCGTGGAAGGGGATAATCGGATGCCCTTGCACTTCGCTTGCACTTCCAGTTGGGGTCTCAGTTGGTTTGTGATGGGCAATCGAGTGTCTTCGAGTCAAAGGTGGACCTCTGGTCAAACAAGACATTATAGAATATGAGATCTCCTTGGGGGGGCCAAACGACCTGAGGAGATAGCAAACGCTTGCCCCTCCGAGCGCAAGAGGTGAGTGCAAATGGTTGTGGAGTTTTTAAAAGTAAAAAAAACAACCAGATTATGTTTGTATTGAAAGAAAACGTCGCAGGCCGTTTGTAAGAAAAGAATGGGCTGCTTGTATGAACTGATAGAAAAGAGAGTGAAAGAGGTGATGATTAGGGACCATCACCGACGACGAAGAAGAGAAAGAGAAAAAAAGGAGGGGAAGGAAAGAGGCAAGGTAGGGTAGGCGGGGATATAGGACTACAAGAGGAGGCTCGGAGTCGGCTGGGTCCTGATGGTGTGGACGCTGATTGGCTGTCCATGCGGTCCTGCGCGGTCCTAGGCTGTCCGCGCCCTTATAATGAGTGTCCTCTCCCCTTCTCACCCTTTCCTGGTTTCCTCCTCTTTCATCCTTTTATCAGCCCAATCATCAAAGAAAATGCCACTATTCTTCACGGAATACAATGATTAGTTGTCTTCCTGCTTCTGCATCCCCGTTCACATATTAACGACGAGAAGACTGAGAACTGCCTACATTCGACGCTGCTGCCCTTGCAACCTTCGATCAAAGTGTAGAGTCAACAGTGCCCAAGTCCATCGGTATGGAGGATTTCTACTTCTATCCCAGACGAGGCCAACAACCCTTCAACGGCATGGCCATCTCGGTCGATGGGTTTCCTCGTGATCACGTGAACCGGATCGCCCAGGACACAACCACCGGACGGACTGTACAAATGCCCAGAGGCTCCAATGACTGGCACCAGCTGACTCAGAGAGCCGAGGGGAGCCCAACGATGCCATTTTCAAGTCATTCCATCCACCTGGATAGAAGATGGCGAGAGGTTGTCAGTCAGGATCACGAACGGTCACGTGATATCAGACTGTCCCCATGCCACGGACCAGCGGTTTCGTTGCTTGCCTCTCCAGAGCCGCCAAGCAGACACCTCAAAGTCAATCAAGACTCGGTGCTCCAGACCATGCGGCCCGAAGGCACCCAGTCCGCTTACCATTGTGGGAGTGATGATTCTTGTTGGGCCATGTTGGAACCACCGCCGACTCCGAGACCGAGGAGGTTACCTACTCCCTCCAATCTCGACGAGGCCCTAGATTGGTTTGATTGCTGCTGTAATGGATCGCATTCTTGCTGGGCAGACAAGGGCATGGCTCTCACTCAAGAGAGTACCCCTCTTGTAAGTGACTCCAAAAAGAAACAGGACAAGATGGAACAGCAGCGTAAGTACATCCATCCGCTTGGTCCTAGTACCGTTTAGAGCCCTCATCCTGACGTTCGCGACAGTTGCCGCTGCAAGAAAATACATGGACAAGGTGCGGAGTGGCTGCTTCCTGGGAGAGCAGTAGCGATTTGAGGCCGATATTTGAGTGTACATATCTGTGGAGCGAACGTGTTTCTCGGTTATCGTCGCGATCAGGTGGGCGTCATGATAGCATGTGCGAAGCTCCTGGTAGTAGTTTTCTCTCTCTTTCTACCTTGTAGCCACGTGAGCGGTTACGCGTTCAAATACCAGAGATGCCAGCGTTTGAACGAACATATAATGAGGCCAAGCAGGCATCCAAGATTTCGCCCTGCAATTGTGTGATGGTGTGCGTCAGCTGCGGACGCGGACAAGACAACGCCAAGGCATGTGTTGCATGGTTTAGTTGGAGATGTGATCGCACCGGGTTCAGCTGAGGTTTTGAAATATTTTTGGGGAGCGTCTGTAATTGAGATAAGGCTCTGAGCTGCGATGGGGAAGCGAGAAGGATGAGTCATCAAACACGCCTTCCCACCGTATTCCATCCAATGAAATAATTTATAGAAGTAAATATATGAATATCCTAAATTAACTTGTGCAAGTTTCTAAATTAACTAATCGGATATCAATGAGTTCTAAATTACAACAGGCATTCGGTCCATCACGATATCGATATTCTGATCACATAACCTATTTGATAACGGACCCGATTACAAACCACGATATCCCAACTTACATGGCCCGCGTATCTCTGGGCTAATTACCCCAGGAATTAGGTGCAGTTATCTCCTTCAAGAAGGCAGCAAACCCCTGTGGGACATATAGACGACCCTTAAGTAGCTGTTCTGAAAGTATTTATGGGAATTACTCGATATGAAGAGGATCATATCTCACAAGGGATGCCCAGACTTGCTGTATGTAATGTAAGCAGCCAACCGCATTTCATCCCAAGCTTATTAACTGTCCCGAGAGTCTGCTTGCAGACAAAGCGCCTGCCGGCTCCGGACCCATAGTTCCGACTCCTGCCGCATGAGAAGCAGCATGATCCATCGCATATCTCAGAGCGGGGAAGAATGTGCCGACCCTGGTCGAATCAGACGATTCTCTGGTGACGTCGAGATTCTTTGTCGCATCCCTATTTGCTATATGCGGATTATGATATCTTTCTTGAGGGTGTTATGGCTTTATGCTGATTACGTCGCTGGTGACGTCATGATATGCGATCGAGATCATCCTTGCTTTCACCACCCAGTCCTCCAAAGCGTGGATATAATACTTGAGTACAAATACTGCCAGAGCCAAAGCCTGAAGAGTCGAATGTCTGTTTCACTTGTTCTCTTGCAACCAAAGCCTCTATCACATAACTGAATCCCAGGCAAACGACTTTGCTTATTATATCACGCTCAAACACTTTTGTGCCCTCCATAATACCACCACCAAACACACTATACCATCACCATGCAATCCAACAACGACAACCTTGTTGGTGGCCTTCTCAAGACCGTGACCGGCACCGTCGGTGGCCTTCTTGGAGATACTTTGAAGGTCGTGGGAAACACCGAGGAAGCCCTCGTCGGTGGCCTCGGCAAGACAGTCAGCAACAATGGCGGGGCGCCAGGGAAACCTGTCGGGAATGCTGTCACTGCCATCGGAGAGGGCATAGGGGGTGCCACGCGCTCTATTGGGAATGGGGTTGCGAATGCTGGCGAGTGGAAGGCGCCCAACTCGAGGAGAGTCTAAGGATGAGCTATGCAGAGCCAGGGGCGTAGGGTGGAGGGGATTTATGGAGTATTTTATGGACTTTATTACGTGCAAATAACAAAACGTTAGGATGGGACATGGAAAATATTCGCAGTTTCATAGATATACAAACAGTCTTGCTTGCAAGTTCGTCACAAAAAGGTCCAGTTAAGGTTTGTTTTTGTTCTCGGCCAATTATATCTCGATTGTAGGAGACTTGAATGTCTATTCGGGGTATGGCTACGAAAACGTCCTTGATAGAAATACCACCCATCGTCACGCCAGAACGTAATGCTCTAATCAAACAACATTATCACCACGCACTCCATGGCTTCCAACACCATGGTTTCCAACACCATGGTTTCCAACACCATGGCTTCCAACTCCATGGCTTCCAACTCCATCCTTACCACTGCCCATCGACTCATCACCCAATCTTCCCCATCCGGCTCTACGCGTAAAGGTCGAGTTCACAAACCCGCCAGCACCACCAGCCATTCCGTACCCATATGGTGCAACCCTGCTAAGAGGAATGTGATTGTACCTCCAGTCCCAGATCGCCGCAAAGGTCATGCGATAGGCCGAGAAAGCCATAACCGTACCAATCGCTGCCCCAGCAAATATATCGTACCAGTTGTGATACTCGTCGATAGTGAGGGCTCCGCCGATAAGTACGGCTCCAAGGATTGGCATGTATACCAGAACGAGCTTCCACATGGCGGGGTGGTAGTTGGCGTAGATCTTGAGCTTGGCGTTGAGGTACAAGTACAAGAACACGAAGCCTGCAAAGGCCGCCGTGGTATGTCCAGACGGCATCGATTCCAGAGAGTCGTTGATCTCCTTCTCATCGCCAGTGCAGATCTCACGTGTGAAGTAGATACTGCCATAGCCGCTTGAGCTGTATCCGGGCTGCGCAATGCCATCGCCATCCGTCATGCGAGTGAGATCCGGCTTGCAGACAGTGAGAAAGTGCGGGCGCAGACCTCCGATCAACCACTTGACAAAGACTTGGAATACAGCGGCGGTGATGAGCGAGTACAGCAGGCCGATGACGGCGTTATTGAAGTCCCAGAAGGAGCGGATCCGGATCTGCATAAGGAGCATGATGAAGATTGGGATGACCGACGCAAGGAAGGCGGCGAGCCAGATGGGGACGACCTCGTGACGAAGTGGGTAGGCAAACTGAGGGTAGACAATCTCGCCGTCCGAGAACACGACAGGAAAAGACCTGTGGGAAGCCGGCTTGGCCATATAGATCTGAAAGAGCGGAGTTGTTAACGTCTGGGAGTCGAAAGACATGAGAAGCTGCGGGGATGACTTACTCCGAGACCCAGAGCGCCCATGCACGCCATGGTTAAGATGTCGAGCCAGGTGTGCCTGAACCACTGTCCAAATGTTGGCCGTGCAGACATGGTGTAATCGTATTGAACCTGTCGCGGGTCCTTGTCCGCGTGTTGGGCCTGAGCGGGCTGGCGAGCCCGCGAGAAAAGAGGCATATTGGAGAGCGATGGCAGCAGAGAGACTGGCGTGCCTGTATCTTGCGTGTACCGGAAGGGAGGATGTGCCGTTGGCAGCTTTGGGAACCTTTGCTTCTTGGGGGGTTTTTTCCTGTCAAAACAAATTGGGAGGCTGCGTGACGCCCTCTTTTTAATCGTGGTTTGGTTTTTCAAACATCTGGGTGGTTACTGCCACATTTCAGGTCGGTTGCCATGACGAACGAACTTTATCGTGACGTCAGTGACGATGAACAACCGGAGACGTTTGACCGGAGGAATGAGCCCTTTTGGCTTTTGGTCACTCCAAAAGCCACCGAAACTCGATTTGACGTGCAGAAAGCAAGATTCCCGACCCCTGGCCTAGCAGTAGGCCAGCCCCACTAGGGGTAAAGACGAAGAAAATTTCCTAATCCAGAACTTTCAGAGCGGTTGTGAGTTGTCCCCAACGTCATCAGGGGATGCCAGTGTGCCAAGGCAGGTTTTCGTAGTACGGCGTTTCACGGATATACGGCACCAAGGCACGGGTCGGCACGATGTTCTAGACTAACATGAGAGGTGAATATGATAAGCCAATCATGGTTAGAAGCCTGCGTCGATTACGAAATTGTCAGTCATGTCGTTGCAACATGGACCTTGCGCTAAGGATCTTTGGCTTAAACTTCGGGAAAACAAAAAGCTGCGATCACACGATCACATGATTGTAAGATCACATGATCACATCGACTTGCTTGATACACTCCAACCAATCACAATTCCGCTCCAGGCCGCCGCGACCGCGACAAAAAGCTACCACCGAAACGACCCAACTCGACTCGGCAAATCGATTCATCGCCAGTCTCAGTCTCTCGTTAAAGCCATCAAAAATGGGCCAGAAGAAGCGCTCACATGTCGATGTCGAGGACGTGCTCGCACGCCCGTGGTGCTACTACTGTCTGTCCTTCACCCCCGAGCATCCAGTCATTTGCACTCCCGACTGCGATGCCGGCGTTGCTTTAGCGGACGATTGGACGTGGCGCTGACATTAGACCCATCTCTTGATCTGAGGGATTCCAAGGCGAGCGAGATTTCGAGGACTTGAAGCTTCTAATCTCCCACCAAAAGGCGAAGCATTTCAAATGCGATCGCTGTGGACGCCGTCTCAACACCGCCGGCGGTACGTATCACTTTTGCGCCCACAAACCTGCGGCATCATCACTGACGTGACGGACGACATAGGTCTTGCCGTGCACATGAACCAAGTCCACAAGGAGACTCTCACCGAAGTCGAGAACGCCCTGCCTAACCGTCAGGGTCTTGAAGTTGAGATCTTTGGAATGGAGGGCATCCCCACCGATATCCTCGATCAGCACCGTACGCGCATCGTGCAAAACTACTACCAGGCCCAGGAGGACCGCCGCATCGCCACAGGCAACGTGCAGCCGGGCCAGCAAGGTGGTGTCGGGGGCAATCCGCCGCGCAAGAAGATCCGCGTCGAGAGTCCCGAGGAACTCAAGAAACGTCTGACCGAGCACAGAGCAAGGGCCAAGGCAGCGAAAGCGGCTGGCATCAATCCACCAGGGACCACCGGCACGTCGACTCAGGGTGGCGCTGATTTTGTACGTCACACGCGGATACAACGGGGTGGTGGCACTGAGGGGTTTTTGTTATTTTTTTTATTATTGCTAATATTCTTTTTTACTTTTTAGACTGCGACATTTCCACCGCCGCAGAGTTTTGGAGAACAACAGCAGTTCCAGCAAACGCCGTACTCGCAAGCCGTGCCGACATACGCGCCGGCGCCCTCACTCCCTGCACGTCCCACAGCCACTCCAGGCCTTCCTCAGCGCCCGTCTTATCCTCCAGCCGGCGGCACCTTTTGGAACGGCCCTGGCGCACCCCCACCCGGCCATGGCGGAGAGCATTCCGCAGGAGGAACCGCTGCAGGAGACGATATCGATCAGCTCATCAGGATGGCCGAGGCTGGGATCCGGCCGGCGAGGAAGTCGGAGGAGGAGACAGGTGGCGAGAAGAAGACGAAGAAGGACAAGGACAAGAATTCCAAAATGGTGTACTCGGATCCAGATGATGTCAGTCCTGAGGAGAGGATGGCCATGCTCCCGCGGTATGCTTTCGTGGAGGCGTGATAGTGGTGCGTATAAGTGGTTACATTGTTCGAGCTCATCTATTTCAAGCCGCAAAGACATCACGCGAGGGCAGTACTCTGATGATGTCATCTTTTCTTCCATGTAATATATCCGTAAAAGAGGGAAGCTACATAATAATGAGCCGCCATCCCAGCTTCCCACAGTATTAGATGGATGTATATCTCGAAACCAACCAGATGACCAATGCAACACAGACTTGCGCCGAATACGCCTCATCAGCACATTTGTACAAGTCCTCCCTCCGCAACTCCTGGGTTGGTATGATGATGTGCCGCAAACAGTGAGGAAGGAGCCGAACACCGTATGAATAAAGAGAACAAAGTACGAATTGCAACAAGTCATCACACACACCTGGGCTTGGCCCTGCTCCCACCAGCAGCTAGCTGATCATTTTTCCAATCTTGGGGGACAAAACGGCCGGACCCATATCACATATTATACTGCCCGAATCTTCAGGCTGTGTCAGTCTTGACGGGAGATTCTGGTGGCTTCTCGACCTCGGTATCGATCTCCATCTCTTGGGGTGGCGCCTCTTTGCTCTCGGCGGACTCGGCGGACTCGGCCGGCTCGATGAGCTCGGCGGGCTTGGCTGGTTCGGTAGGAGCTGTGGGTGTAGCCATATCAGCCTCCTTGTCTTCGGCGGCCTTGTTTGCCTCGACGTCCGGCTTCTCCAGATCTTTGTCAGGCTGAGGCTTGTCTGCAGGCGCTGGGCTGCTTTCGGCGGCGGGTGCATCTGTGGGGACCGATTCTTCGGCGGCTGGGGGAGGCGGGATGGCTTCAGGCTCAGGTGGGATTGGCGCTTCTTCTTCCTTGGCGAGTCCGTCCTTCATGCCGACATCGCCGTCCTCGTCAAACTTTTCGTCGGCGTTATCGGTAGTAGGAGGAACCATGTCAACATCTGGCTTGTCCTTTTCGGAGGCTTCGTCGGGCGTGGTGCTATTGGCGGCGTTGGGTTCATCCGTCACCTCCTTGTCTTTGGCAGGCGACTCTGGCCTGCTGCTCTCTATCTCGATCTCGCCATCAGCGCGGTAGTCGTTGAATGAGCGCTTCGTGCCGTTTTGTGTCGGGATGCCCAGCGATGATTTGATAGCCTCGTCCTCGCTGGGCTCAAATTCGGCCTCGTGTTCGGTGGCCTTGTCGTGTTTTAACAGAGACATGCGTGTGTCTTTGTTTTCGTCGTCGTCCAGATCATCAAGCTCGGCCTCCTCCTCCTCTGTCATGCCGCCAAGGGACTGTCTCGGGACGTCTTGCATCTGCACCGACGGTACAGGAGCTGTGTGTCTCAAGTTTTCGATTACGGCGGCTGTGATCTTTTGGAGGTATTCAGGACTGTTGGAGTTTTCCATATTGGAAGGGCGGACGTCGAGTTCAAAGTCGGGGGCATAGTACTATTATTTATGGTAAAGGCAAGGGCTGGTTAGCGTGCATCTCCAGTCGAGGGCGAAGAGATACGCATGCAATGTGCAATCTTACTTCATAGTACTCATTATACGGGAGGATGGGGTCCATGTCCTTGCCGACGAGAACGCCGGTCTCGAATGCCCACGTACGTGCGACGTTGCGCATGGTATAGCCGCCGCCACCCAAGACCAGGGTGGGGAGTTTGAAGCTCTTGACGTAGTTGACACAGTTTGCATGGCCGCGCATGCTCAGGTTGAAGCAGCCCAGTCTGTCTCCGGACAGACTGTCGCCGCCGCACTGGAGAACAACGGCTTCGGGTTGGTAGAATTCCATGACGTGAGCGATGACGGGTTCAAAGATGGACTTGTATGAGGTGTCGTCGATGCCGTCGCGGAGAGGGAAGTTTACGGCGTAATGCTTGCCTTGACCGATGCCGATGTCCCTGAGTTCGCCGGTGCCCGGGAAGTACTCTCCGTACTTGTGAAACGAGACCGTCATGACGCGGTCAGTAGTGTAGAAGGCTTCCTCGACGCCATCGCCGTGATGGACATCGATATCGATATAGAGGACGCGCTTCATATAACGGAGCAGTTCGAGAATGCCGAGGACAATGTCGTTGACGTAGCAGAAACCGGAAGCCTCGCTCTTCTTGGCGTGGTGGAGGCCGCCGGCCCAGTTGATGGCCACATCGCACCGCTGCCGGTTGAGACGTGCTGCGCCTTCCATACTGCCGCCAGCACTGATGCCGCAAAACTCGAACAGCCCGTCAAAGACAGGACAGTCATCGCCGACGTTGAACTTTGCCTGCTCCTTTTGGTAGAGCTCCATGTTATCGGGGCTGATCTTTTGCAGGAAGTCGATATATTCGTCGGTGTGGAACTGCGTCATTTCGCCCCTGTTCGCAGGCTTCGCGCGCTGTTTGGAGAGGGAGCAGAGCGTCAGTATCAAGCCCAAGACGTTGCAGGCGGCAGAGGGGTGATGGTGCGATGGGTGCGATGGTGAGGGCGGGCAAAGACGCACATATATCTCCATGCCTTGGTAGAGGTCATAGTGCATAACCAAACTGTGGGCCAGGCGGATTCGGTGCGGCTTCATGGGGTGTCCTGTCGCGTACGCATAATGGCCGATGTCTGAATCGTAAAAGTATGCGACTTTTTCCTTCTTGTTTGAGGTACCATTGAGGGCGATGGACCCAAGGCCTTCGCGCGACATTGTTGCTGCTGGCATTGGTGGCTGTCAATCTCGGAGAAATTCGTGCGTGCTGGGCCGGTGGGATGGAGATTTGCGCTTTGGACTGGCGAACGGGCTTCGCAGGTGGATGCCAAAAGTGCTTGATTAATAATGAGAGCTGTTAGTTTAGGAGCGCGTGCCGTCAACGTCTGTCGAGGCGCTGCGAGCTGCGCATCTCTGGGTTGCCTTGCAGTCGGATTTCGGGAACGCGAGTTGGGAAACCACGAAACCACGAAACCACGAGCTCAAGGGCAATGGATTTGGATTGCCGAGTTATCACCAGCCACCCTAATCGACAAGATTTAGGTTCTTATGACTAAGTATGACTGTGGCTGTGGCTGTGGCGGGCGGTATGGTGGGGCACGGCTGCACGTGACCAGATTCACCCCATCCAATCCATCCAATGTGCTATCTCCATCTAGCAAGGCTGCGAAGCTGGCGTCAACTCTCCTCACCACTACACATCCATCCCCCCCCCATACGACATTCCGCGATCCATACATCCCTCGTCTTCTCCTCGGATCACACCGCGGCGCGCGCCCTTAGAATCATCCTCAGCTGCGATACCACCGCCATGGAACGTTTCAGGAACATACTCCAGGGTGGCCTTAGCGGTCCGACACCAGGTGCGGTACGTACGTCTCAAGTCCGCAGTCGCATCTTGATGCGGACACGAGGAATCCATTGAAGGAAGCCATGACCCCTGGCCACTGACGCCAGAGTCCCTTCTTCTAGGATAATCCGAACCTCATTGACAATTCCGAAACGGTCTACATTTCATCACTGGCTCTCCTCAAGATGTTGAGGCACGGCCGCGCCGGTGTCCCGATGGAGGTCATGGGATTGATGCTGGGCGAGTTTGTCGACGACTTCACCGTCAGAGTGGTGGATGTGTTTGCAATGCCGCAGAGCGGCACGGGCGTCAGTGTTGAGGCAGTCGACCCCGTTTTCCAGATGAACATGATGGACATGCTCCGGCAGACTGGAAGGTGCGCTCGCTCCTCTCGTTCCATCTTGGATATCATGCCCGGAAGATCCTTGCTGACCGACTGACTGACTGACTGACTGACTGACTGATAATCAGGCCAGAAGCAGTTGTGGGCTGGTACCATTCGCATCCAGGGTTTGGCTGCTGGCTGTCCGCTGTTGATATCAACACTCAACAGTCGTTCGAACGCCTCACACCGCGCGCAGTTGCCGTTGTTGTAGACCCGATCCAGTCGGTAAAGGGCAAGGTTGTCATTGATGCTTTCAGGTTGATCAACCCGCAGACCTTGATGCTAGGTCAGGAGCCCCGCCAAAGCACAAGCAACCTCGGCCACCTGAACAAGCCGTCGATCCAGGCGCTCATCCATGGCCTCAACCGACACTACTACTCAATCAACATCAACTACCGCAAGACGGCGCTCGAGGAGAACATGCTCATGAACCTGCACAAACACGTCTGGACCGAGGCCTTGCAGATGGAGGACTTCCGCACCGAGGGCAAGCGTAACGGGGAGCGGCTCGGGAGGCTTGTGTCGCTGGCTGAGGGCTACGAAAAACGCGTCAAGGAGGAAACAGAACTGACCAAGGATCAACTAAAGACCCGATACGTTGGCAAGCTTGATCCCAAGAAGCACCTCGAGGATGTTGGGCAACAGCTCATCGAGGACAACATTGTTGCCGTATCGAGGCAGATGATCGATAAGGAGGCTACCATGGCCAAGAAAGAATCAGGCAGCGGGCAGGGTAGCGGCGGGGATCAAATGGACGTCGAGTAAAGAAAATGATAGAACACACACACACACACACACCACGGTACCAACCAGCCACTGCTGTAATAATACGAATGCTTACAGGAATGAAGGCTCACGCTACCCAAACCTGATTCGCATCTGTTTCTGTCTTTTGGTATCCATTGGCCGACCATCCATTCGCGAGTGAGGACACCCTGCTGGGTCAAGAATAACGAGGTATTATAATAATACTCAGAGAATGTGACTGCCTGCCTACACAACAACCAGCCAACCAACCGTGGTGTGGTCGATCCGAACGACCCTTGGGTTGATATTTTAGAACCGCCGCACATTCAATAAGACTGGAGAGAAATAAAGTAGGAAGGAGAGAAATAACAAAGGAATGAAGGAAGGAAAAGGGGGAGTGGTGAGGCTACCCTACAGAGACCATGACACCCACGGTTGAATTGTTCTTTTCTTTTCTATCCTCCCATCATCTCATCAGCAAGTCCCCGGCCCCATGAGGGCTTACGATTGTCTCCTCTTGGCAAAATCGCTCTCGCGCTCCAACCAGGTGCGGAAGTCCAAGAGTCCCGGATGCATCGCCCTCAAACCCCGGATATCAGCGCGGTAGCCGGCGTCATAGAACCATCTAAACATGGTTCCAGCATCGTTGACTGCCCACAGGATGAACCGGCACAGCAGGTTATACGTGTATGGAACAGGCCTGCCCGTCGTTGCCTTGAATATATCAACCATGTTTGAGTGTGTCAGCTCGTCGCCGGCCAGCGAGATGGCTCTGCCGGCATATTCGTCGGGGCGCAGGAATGCCTGGGATGCAAAGTGGGCGATGTCGCTGACGGCAACGAGCTGGAGCGGCTTCTGCTTGACCGCCAGCCTCCACGCCGTGGCGAAGAAGCGTCCAAAGAAGTTGTTGCTCATGTTGTCCATGAAAGCAACAGGTCTCAGGATGACCCAATCCATTTTGTGGCCGTCAGGCTGCGACTGGGCGCTTTGGAGCAGGTGCTGTTCGATGTGATGCTTGGAGATAAAGTGCGGGATGTTTGTGGGGTTGCGGATGGAATCATCGCCGCCGCGGTCGACCGACGTATAGACAAAGAACTTGACACCAGCCTTGATCGATTCGTCTATAATGGCCTTGCCTTGCCCGAGCTCGCCGCCCCCTTGTCTGAAGCCCGACGATGCTACCTATGTAGAGCGCGTCGTCGTCAGCACGTGTACCAGCACCACCCACTTTGGACGAGACGAGATGAGACGAGACGAGAGGCATGTCTTACCTGGATGCTGAAGACGCCCCATATCGGCGCCGAGGCAGTCGCCTGCGCAGTTTTAAAGAGCGCAGCCGAGTCTGTCAGGTTACCCTGGACGAGTTTGATGCTGGGCGATAGCTCGAGCAGTCGCTTAGCGGATGGCGAGTTGGCATTGCGGGTGACGGCGAGGATCTCGAGGTCGGCCTGTTCCGCGATGAGCCTTCGAGCGACGGCCCCGCCCTGCTTGCCCGTGGCGCCACAGATGAGAACTGCTCGGGACATGGTTATGCGTGCGGTGAACTGCGGCTGGCAGACCTGTAATATGATAGCTGGGTGATTTTGATTTATAGATGCGCGATCAGAACTTAGAATATATCAATGCGCGGTTTGCATGATCGCGAGCGGGGCCTTTGAGGTTGAATGACGGGTTCGTGGGGTAAATCCGTGCAATTATGCATATATACATAAATACTATAAGCAAATATATAATCCTCGATCGGATATTTCCCTCATCTCCATGAACATGAAACAAGCTATTCATGTAGGAGAATGCTACGGGATCCGTCGTCCAATCAAAGACACTGATAATCTCCGTCCGATTTCCCCAACAAACTTGTATAGCGGGGTATGACGCGGCATACTCCGGACTCGTGGAAGACGGCAAGACAGAAGGTGCTCTCAAAAGTATCAGAGAGGAGGTTAGAGATGGTGAGTTAAGTGATACGGCGGGTTGCCAACTGGAGTCAGGTCAAATCACGTGATCTAATCACCCCTGACCTTTAACATTAACCTTAATCTCTGTCAGGCTTAGTGTTGCTATTTCCAAAGGATATTCAAAACAATAAGACAAAAACCTTAAACCAGTTAACTCAAAGTCACCCACGCAGAAGAATAGCCGCGACGATAGCGCCTAGTAGTGGAATGCGTGCCTGGATCAGACCCCAATGCAAGATTGCCACAGGACGATCTCGAGACTCTGACGACGGCCTGCTACCCGCTCAACTCTCTTCGTGGTTGATGAAGAGTATATCGCCGATAAACGCACATTCACATGTGAGCTGCCTTTTATGCCTGAGGACGAGAAACAAGCTCTTGTCGTCAGGGTGCTTTTGATAATGTCGGAGAAACCAGATTGCGAAAGCTGAAGTGATTAGCCCGAGGTTTCCTATACCCATCTTCAGCACTGGAGACACGAGCAAGGCAAAAATGCTCGACATATCAAGGCGGGCGTAGGGACATGTCAAAATGCGGGAGCGTCACTGATGGAAGCGCCTCGAGTCGAGACGATGGACCTGTGTTGAACTTGGGGAGCGCCGTCAGCTCTACTAAGCATTATAACGGTTGGCTCATTGTCCTTGTTCATTGGCTGTTTTGGTAGGCAGACACAGTCTTGCTGTATGATACGGGAAACATAATCTATTCCGCCGGGATCCACATTTGGATGCTTTACTAAGATACGAAGGAATATATATTTGAGGCGGTGGCACAAAGGGTATGGGGGACCCGATAGCTTTATGAAAGAGAACCTTATCGTCGCTCGTCCTTTAAAGGACAATTAAAATTAAAGAAGATAGGATAAAGCGTTTGATACTCGGAATTTATTCTCATTCCTTCTCTTTATCTATATAATTAAAGCGAACCTCGAAAACTGCTACTCAGTAGCAGTTTTCAATTCCAGCTATCTTCGAAGCAAAAAGAAAATCATATCCCACAAGTCGGTTCCTGAAATCAAAATAAACACCAAGCTTGCCGTTATTGCCAGAACTCAACGAAAAGTGCCATGCCTGGCTCGTTCTCTGCAGCTTCTTTCGTAGTCGATGATTCAGCAGCGTCTGCGACTGGCCCTGCACCCGACATGGACCTCTGGGAAGACTTCAACATCATGTCGCTGCGACTCAAGGTGCACGATCTTATCGAGGGCAGGGCCATCGAGCGTGTGGCCAAGGCAAAGATCTTGAGTCTTGCAGCGCTTGCTGAGGTCCTTGCGCGCCGCTGCGTCGACAACGAAATCCCTGACGGTGGGATGCTGGATCTGACGACCGAGATGAATTGGATCCTGAGACAAATTGTCGAGCTCGATGATGCCCGCTGTCGTTTCAATAATAATACAGGCAAGTCGGTGCTGCACCCTCTATTCTGGGTCCCATTCACAGCGGCGGATCCAGATTCGGTCCATCTGTTCAAGATATGTGGTATCGCACAGGATAAGATACCGTCTGATGCCAGTGAATCTGTCCTCCTTGGTCCCGACACCAATCTCCCAAAGTCGTCCAGTGTCATCGCTACTGCGAAGGGGACTTCCTCTTCCTCTTCCTATTCGAGACCTTGGTGGACGTCTGGTCTGCGCAGGCCCTTCACGAACCGCAGGCCACGTGCCTCGTCTCGTGTAAAATCTCCTGGAACGTCTGCTGGAAAGTCTCCTGTGCGACCTGCACCCGCGGAAGGTTTGGCGAGAACAGTGTACTTTATCAGGGATCACCAACCGCTCCCGGACGTGGATTTTGGTCGAAAGACTGAGAGCCTGGACTATCTCGGTTACCGCTCAATGAAGGAGCGAAGATATGGTAGAGTGATGAGCATAGATTGGAAGATGATTCCAGCTCTCGAGGAGGAGAGTGAAGAGTTTTATTGTCGTACAGTAATATAGTAGGTTTATGGTGCTATTAGTACTGTATCGTAACTATATACACTGGGCCTTATAGACCAACTAAAAAGAGTCGTAAGTGTGGATTCACATGCTCTTTTGGTCGCGTCATTTATGTATAAGTCTTTCGTACTCGTCAGAGTCTAAAGATCACTTAAACTCATATGGCCATCCTTGCTGCAGCCTACCGCTTCACCAACGACGAGGATATGGGAAATTACACAGTCATTAATTACTATCTGGTTACTGGTCCATAATACTTAATAAATTATGCACAGCCACACACCACCAGCCTCCACTACGAGCGGATATCGGTCACGTGACTCGTTTACGGGCCGCTCCGAATCCGACTTGGCCGGAGGCCACGAACACGAGCTCTATAGGACAAGGGATACATGCGATCATGACAGCTTTTGAAAGGCACGTACGTACTCGTCACGGCCCCCATACCCGCTTACTCACTTCCTTACGACGATGGCGACACCATTGGTGCGTCAATGTCTCGAATCATTAAGGCAGCGCTGGATCCGTGTGACTATATTGCATCAGCAGGCAGACACTCGCACCGGTGGCAATAACCAGGCTACGCATCGTCGCTTTTAGCTGGCAGGACCTCGAATCCTAACATTCGTTCCATCTTAACTACCCATAAACTCGCCCAGGCAGCCAACTCCAAAGCGAAAAGTGCTGTCATGCACCTCTACCACACCACTGCGGGCAAGATGGCATAGGCTTCTGACGTTCTTTGCCGCCCAATATTTAAGTTGTTGAGATATGAGCAAGGAGCTCTGTGACTGGCGGTGGCGTAATGTATCAGTTTGAGGACGTCCGTCTTGACTTCTTCCGGATCCAGATCTGGTCGTGGCGCTACAGATGGAAGGCAACAATTCGGGTACCCCTATTGGATTTCTCGGGCATCCAGGCAGGTTAAATGTTGTTTATTCCAAGCTGACCTTACTATATCAATCGGCCCCATAAAAGTAGAAATTGTGGAAAGCATGGCGGAGTGAACGCCTTCGCTGCTTCGCTACTTCGCTTCTACACTGCCTCGCACCAGGTCTTTTGGGCAAGTATTTCACTTACCCAGCGAAGCCTCACTCTGAAAAATAAGCAGGCGAGACCGGTGCCTCCACCACGTTATTTTTGAGATCATGGGATCATCTTGTCATCTTGCCTTGCATGGAACATCTGTACAGAACAAGGCTCCTTGACGGGAGACCCGTTCGACACACGCGATCAACGACCGAGCCTAGGCGGGCCTGATTGATCGGCCTGCGCGGTTCGGTCCGGCGATGGATCATGCAAAGTCATCATTGGAACAGATCCAGCAGTTCGCGGTTCGGGATTCCTTTCTGAAACCTGTATCCATCCACATGCTTTTTCACAATCAGCCGTCGTCCCTAGTGTCTCTGAATGCAACTCCCGCCTGCCACATGGCCTTCAATGGATTTTATCATCTTGCCAACAGTGCCATTTGGACCGGCACATGCACGAGTATGATAAAACTAAAACTCGACTTCACTGTGTTACGAAATGCGTTTGTTACTGGGGCCTTCGGAACCACCTTCGGAACCACTGGTAGGATTATAAAGGTAATCGTTGTCTTAGTCATTATTTTCATCGCCGATTCTGTGTCTTGACATGTCTTCAATTCTCTTGGGGCCCGGAGGTCGACCCTAGAGTCGTGAGAAGACCAATGTTGGCCTCGATCATGGCGCAACCAAGGTATCACCGCCTTGCTTCTGCGTACGCCAACGTGGTTACCCGCCCGCAAGCCCAGGTTGACCTCACTCTGGCCAGCATTCCTTTTATACTGATAAACAGAAGCAGGCCATAGAGTGATGGCCAAATCGTGGAGATCGATCGCAGTTTTTGGTGGCGATCGCGATTTTTTGCCTTGCAAGAACTCCTGGTCATATATATCAAGCGCTAACAACTCTTCATCGTGTATCGGCTTTCTCGTTCACTCAAGACCATAGAGGGATTCATCTGCCAGCAATAATCGCATTGCTGTCATACCAGCATCCTCGAGCCCTGCAGTCAACTTTGGACAAGTTCAGCTTCGTCATTGTCGTTAATTCTATTTTGGCTTCATCGCCCCTTTCCTGTCACTTCGATGGCCCCGTTAAAAGCAAAGAAACGAGTCGGCTTCACTGGCCCTGAGGATGTCGAGGTGTGGGCGGATTCAAGTCCAACGCCCGCCCTGACTCTTTCCGCGCCATCACCAACTCTTTATCCCAGCCCCAACACTGGAAAGCTCGATCCAGTTGAGCTGCAAGTTATGCTTTCAAATATTGTCAACGGTGAGGGAGAGGATGAAGATCATCATGGCGGCAGATCAAGAGGAGGGAAATCCATTAGAGAGTCCTCTTCCTGCCGATATTCGCCCAGGGAGCCTTCATGCAAAACATCACGCCCCAGTGTTCATCGTCTTGCAAAATACAACGGAGGATCCTCTATCTCAGCTCTTTGCAAGACCCACATCGACAATGGGGCTCAGACCCAGCCAGAAGCCGTCACCCACCATCGCGAAAATCGACCACACCTACACGACACCACCAACCATCCCGATTGCACAGACACGATGCGAAATTACCAGAGGACGAAGCAAAGCGAATACTTTAATCATACACGTTCGTCGTCAGGAAGCTCTACTGGCAACAACGTGCAAGACCCCGGACCTGCGCACAAGGCTAGAAAGCTTGAGAAGAAGTGCCATTGCACATCATCAGGTGTCGCCCCAAAGCCCAACGCCAAGTTATATGACTCCAAGTACCCTGATGCTTGCTCCATTGCCGATACATATGTGGCCAGATCGACCTACTCGTTCGAAGGAGTATCCCGTGGGATCCTCGGCCATTTGTGGAAGCTTCAAACCCCCGGCACGCCTGCGACGCCCTTTGAATCAACGCCAGTCTCGCCAGGTCCAGCATCCCCCCGAAGTTCCAACGTATCGCCACCCGCCTTCCGCTCAGGCGGCGCCTTAACGCCAGGATCTTCGCGCACATCAAACACGGTTGCCAATATAGCCAGGCACTTCAGCAAGCGATCACAAAATGGCGCACCCATCACCAAGCACATGGCAGATATCATGTCTCGCCAACGGTATTTGGTCCTGCTTTGCCTGGCTATGATGACTTATGGTGCCCCTACACACCGTCTGGAGGACTACATGCAGATGTCGGCCAGGGTCCTCACGGTTGATGCGCAGTTCTTATACCTACCGGGCCGCATGCTCATCAGCTTTGACGACAAAGAGACACAAACCGCCCAAGTCAAACTGATGCGCGCGAAGCAGGGTATTGACCTTGGCCGCCTCCGTGACGTTCACGAGATCTATAAAGAGGTGGTGCACGACAAGCTCAGCGCCTCGGATGCGCTACCTAGGCTACAGGAGATCATCGACAGAAAGCCTAGGTATGGCATCCTATCACGTATTGCTGTGTATGGACTCACCAGTGCCTTTATAGGGCCACTTGGCTTTCAGGCTCGACTCATTGACATGCCAATCGCCTTTCTCATCGGATCTCTCGTCGGCATTCTCGAGCTTGTGGTGGCTCCACTGAGCGACAGCTTTTCTCATGTGTTCGAGGTGACAACGGCCATCCTTGTAACTCTACTTGCACGTGCGTTTGGCTCCATTCAGGGTGGCAACGTCTTTTGCTTCGGGGCGCTCGCCCAGAGCGGAATTGTCCTCATCCTTCCGGGGTACATGATTCTGTCTGCCAGTCTTGAGCTCCAGAGTAGAAACATCCTGGCAGGGGGCGTGCGAATGGTTTATGCGCTCATTTACACCTTGTTCCTAAGCTACGGTATGATGATAGGGGCGTCACTGTACGGCTTCATGGACAAGAATGCTGTGGACACGGCACAGTGCACGAACCCGTTGACCACAGAATGGCGTTTTCTATTTTCCGCCCTCTTCACGCTCTGCTTGTGCATCATATTCCAGGCAAAGTGGAAGCAGATGCCCTTTATGATCTTTCTTTCCATGGTCGGCACCACCGTGTCCTTCTTTGTGAGCAAGCGGATCCTGAGCAATAACCAATTTGTGACGGCGGCCGCGGCTTTTGCTGTAGGGTTCTTTGCCAACGCAAGTTCGCGCTTTGGTCCCATCGCAGAGGAGTATCTCGGGAACTTTTGGGAGCGTACCGTCATGTCGCGCCTCTCGCCAGCCGCGCGACGGGAGAAGGCCCACGAAGAATTCACCAGGGCCGATCAACGATGCGGCGATATTGAGAGTGTCATTTCAGCGTATGAGCTTTCGAAAATGCCGTCTGCAGAGTCACCACCTGAACCCACCGACACTGAAGACCATAAGCCCGGCTACGGCTCCGCTGCGTCGACTATGCTTCCCGCTATTATTCTGATGGTCCCCGGAGGACTGGCGGCGAATGGGTCGCTGCTTGCTGGAATCCAGTATGCAAACGAGATCACAAGCAAGACTGGCAACACCAGCCAGGATGGGACGGCGCGCATCCTGCTCAGCATCATACAGATCGCAATCGGAATGTCAGTGGGGCTGTTCCTTGGCGTGTTGGTCTGGTATCCAAGGGGCAAGCGGAGGAGTGGTGTCTTTAGCCTTTGATCATTGATGGAAGAGGGTGTTTTGCCGGGACATTTTTGGAGCGAAGCCAAGACCTCATGAACATGGTCCGTGACATGAACTAATAGTCATAGTATATACACTAAGAGAAGACCATAACAGACGTAACAGACGTTTTACTCAGTTTCTAGATTGCATATAAAGGAAGAAGGACCAGCAATGGAGTTTATCGGGTCTAAAACAATGTCAGAATAGTATAGAAAGAATGGTTAGATGTATGAAATACCCATTAGTTTAGATTCATTACTTTTAACAAACGTTATCTCGAGCCAATGTCCATTGTCATCCAAGTAATGACGATCTTAGTTAGGTCTTGTCTTGTCGTTTAAAGGATCAGAGAAAGGCACGTGATAATCTCATAGCTTTAGCACGTGATTGAAGATATTCTTGATGTAGTCAGATAGGCACGTGACCGCGACTTTTCTTTTTCGATCTCCGAACCTAATAACACCACCACTTATTCCATCATTTATTAGCTTTATGAGGCCTTCTTAACTTTTGATCTAAACTTGAACGCCACAACCTTTAGCTTCTGAATCGCACCAATGCCGACTTCAGAGAACCTGGATCTGCCAAACGTGCGTGTTGGGGTTGGCGTCATCATCAAGAATGCCAAGGGTCAGATCCTCTTGGGCAAACGCAGGGGAAGTCACGGAGAAGGTACTCCCCCCCTCCCCCGTATATCATTTTGACGCATATCTTTATCAGCCATTCATTCGTGGTGGCTGGAAGCTTTTCTCTGGCTTGACTGATAAAAAAATAAAAAAAATAAAAAAAATAAAAAGGAACGTGGCAGTTCCCTGGTGGTCATCTCGAACACGGTGAGGAGATTGTCGACTGTGCCCACCGCGAGGTCATGGAAGAGACAGGTTTGCAGATCCGCAACGGCCAGGTCGTAGGCATGGCGAATAGCATCTTCAAAGTTGAGAGGAAGCACTACATTACACTGTTTGTGAGGGCCCATCTGGTGCCCAACGAGGATGGCCAAGAGCCGGAGCCACAGGTGTGTCCTGTTCGACAGAATCTTTGTGCACTTGTTCCTTTGTTACTGGAAAGTAAGTATATGGGTGGGCTAACGGGTTTGGAATACAGATTCTCGAACCGCTCAAGTGCGAAGGGTGGGCATGGAAGACGGGGGATGAGATCCGAGCGATGAGAGGATCTGGCGAAAGGCTTTTCTTACCGATTTTAGATTTGCTCAAGGATCATGAGCGTATTGAGGAGCTTTAAGCTTAAAATTTCTGGGCTTCTGAGCAATCACGGGGGTTTGGATGGTTTTCAAGCAGCTGAAAGGAAGAGAAATCGGTTAGCAATTCCCGCTATTATCTGGAATAAGTTCGTCGGGTGGGAAAGCAAGCGTCTGATTATACACCGACACCGCACATCCATCTCGGAGCGCTGCATACGGATAAGGAAGAGCCGACACTATGAACGAGTATTTTGAGGTGCGGCTGGTGGGGATGTTCCGCCAGCGGTTTACGGCCTGGTATGAAGCGCTCCTGGGCATGGGATTTATAAGGCCATGATACTATATTGGAAATCATTCTGGTTGCGAGAGAAATCAGAGATGGCAGGGGGTGATTAATGATATAATTATATTCAAATATAAACGAGAGCCTATGGCGGCTCGGGATTGTTTGGTATAGTTTCGTATAGAGGTTCAGGTTGATAGTGTCTGTGAAAGTGAGGTGGAGTTAAGCGCGAGACGCCGAACCTTCTTGGCGCCTCAATCACGCTGATCCCGATTATCATGTTCCTGAAGCTTG
Organism: Tympanopsis confertula; assembly: GCA_026745395.1. Lineage (NCBI taxonomy): Eukaryota > Fungi > Ascomycota > Sordariomycetes > Coronophorales > Scortechiniaceae > Tympanopsis > Tympanopsis confertula. Next base: position 60,294 of record JAOYNU010024430.1, read on the forward strand.
GTGTTGACAGCGGAAACCTTGAATAATTCTTTTTTATCGTCTAAATCAGTGCTGCTAGTTGAATGTATAATGTTTCCTCGTGTTCAATCGAACATTACTAGGGATAAAGACAGGCTCAACCCAGCATAGTCGGACCACATGCAGACCTATCTTAACACCGATAAGGCTTCAAAGCTGATCAGATCTTCTCAAGATCAACTCCTGGATACCGGAGCACGTGATTGCGTGACCTCACTCAGCCTCAGTTCATCGACCACCCCACCTTCCACGCTTACGCTTCCGACTCGCTCGTTCGTACCTGCCAATAACCCTAAGCCTGCCTAAATCACGAACAAAGCCGGGGCATGAACGAACAAGACCAACCTTCCTCTGCTGTTCGCGTCCAACTCCGACCCCTCCGCAACCTTGGCCAGATTCGCTCAACAACAGCAGAGGAGGGAGACGTTCTACGCACTCGGCGGCTCTGGAACCCGAACCCGTGGCCCTTGACTCAGCTTCCCCCTCTTCCTGTTTCCTGACATCTCGCCCAACAAACGGCTCGCGAATGAGGTGTCGCAAACTCGATCCGTCGGTCCGGGAGATGGATAAACCGTCAAACATGGCGGCCGTCACGACGGCCGCCCTGCCAATCACTCTGCTTGACGATATCACACACCCTCATCTCGCCATCACGGTTCGCAACCAGAGCGAATGTCTGTTTTTCAAGATGCCACCAGAGGTATGTTGTGCGCCCCCTCCTCCTTTCCTACGGACGGTGTCACATGGCGTTGTCCCGGTCTTGGGATCCGAAGTGCCATCTGCCGCTTTGTTGACTGACCTGCTCTTCCACTCTCCAAAATAGATTCGTATCATGGTCTACAAGTACGTCGTTGTCATCGACAAGCCTCTACATCCCAGCCAGGCTGCCAGTCGGTCGAACCGATTTCGGCCCTTCACCGTCGACTTGAACGTGGTGGCTCTCTCACAAACATGCCGCCAGTTTTATAGCGAGGCCATCCCAACCTTTTACGCGAACAACACGTTTTACTTCACATCCATGCACTCGTTGATAGTCTATCTGGCTGCCATCACGCCTTACAGACGGACTCTGATCAGGTCCATTTCACTGGGTGCTGAATTCAACGGCATATCCACGGTGAAGCGCGCCCGGGCAATGTTGAGTTGCTGCTCAAATCTTAGGAATTTTATTGTCAGTTTCACCTCATTCACGTCTTGGTCACACCCTGACCCGCAGGACGACTTTTCATGGCACCTGCAGCGACTTTTGCGAGCTGTTAATGCCCCTGAAGACCACTGCTACTTGAGCACTGCACCGAACCTCTTGTTCAAGCTCGCGTGGAAAGAGCACACATTTGAGTTCCACGCCAATCAGCCAATCTCAGTCGCTGAAGATATGATGTCTCCCGATGAGATCCTCCGGCTTGTGCGAAGCGAGAAAGCCATGCTCGAGGTCCCTGATTCTGTCATGACAACGGTCCTCTCTTGTGAAAAGATCAGGCAGCAAATCACCACTCTCTGCAAAGCACTCTCTGAGATTAAGCCACAAGATATAAAGGTTGGTGGGGACGAGCTTCGGGAAGTTATCGCTTCGGCTGGGATTGACTTCCCAGGTGAAGATCGCGTTGGGCAAAGCCGCATCACCAGTGACATGTGGTCCATTTCTTCGCGCACTCGTCGAAAATGCAACAGCGAGGTCAACCCTTTGGGGGTCATCCAACCCGCCACATCATCATCCAGGTACACAGAGGACGGCATCCTGATTGAGGAATTTCGGCGGGTCGTGGGCGTGAGGTGGGCGGTGGGCTCCGACGCGGACTCTCGGATCGAATGCGAGCTCAGTTTTATGCCGCACGGGCGCCCGACGCTTTGGGAGCCCTTGCGAGTGATTGCATACCAGCGCGGCATCAGCCTGCTTTGCCAATTTTATGAAAAGATTGGCAGGAGATTCCCCAGAGACTCTAATTCGATCCTGACGGCCACTGTAGGAATTCCAAGCCCCAAAGATATCATCCAAGAATTGAGGCTTTACGATCACGACGCTGCATACATACAGAAAGTCTCCAAGAGGTGGGAGAGAATTCACAATAATTGGACAACGTACCTCTCCTACCACAGGAATCGGGCGCGGACACAAAGGGAGGAAGTAGAAGCGAGAAGACTCCGTGCAGAGATGGAAGCTGCACAGAGGGAGGCTGATGAGAATAACGAAACTGAAGGCAGGACTCGGCATTCTCTGCTTTATTCGTATATCTGTGGGAATTTATGAGGATTAAGCGTGTTGGAACTCGGAGTCACGGTACCATTGGCGCAGGAGAAAAGCAGGTTTCCATATGTGCATATGCATAGCGTTAGGACGGGTCTTGAACGAACATGTTGATTCCAAAGTCAAACGAAGATGATGATGTTGTCGTGGGTGAGAGTGTGCTTATATAAGCCGTTGCTGTCATACTTGATGTTAGAGTTACGGATAGGTACTTGCTTATCTAACTTTTCGTACACACACTTTAACTACTTGGCAGAGAAGCTGAACACACGAGACGAAGGCGAATTTCGGCGCAGCTAACAGCCCTCCACTTTTTTATCCTGATATCATTGTCGTTGACATGATAAAAGATGCCGAATCCACATGTATGTCGTTTGCCTGGAGAAGCTGCAACTGGGATGACGACATGAAGTGGATCACCATCAATAAACCGATGGGCCAGTCTAGAACCCCCCCCCCAACAACACCACGAAAGGTGTCATGTTTCTTGGCGGCCCAAAGTCAAAGTCAAAGTCAACGAAGTTAGCTTGGCGCCTCCTTCCAGACAGCATGCGTAACGGCCTCTTATCCCCTCTTGGTTTGACGGTCCAGCATCTGACATTTCGATGCGGCAGAATTCTGAAACCGAGTCCGAGACCAAGACCGTAGCCACCGGGTAGTGAGCGTCGCACGCCCTCATACATGTCGGCATCTTTCGTCTCCGCCATTGTGGCCTCTCACAGGCATGTCGTCCGTCTCCGAACCCTCATCCCGCTCGCCATAGTTTCGACCGTCTACCTGTACCTCTTTCCCGTCTTCCACGGCTGCGCGTTTCCCCTTCCGAGTGATCCGAGTGATTCCCAGCCGGCAGCACCGTCTGATGGCTCCTCCGCCCGGCTTGACGCGTTTCTTGAGACAGCAGCCACCCATATCCCACGGTCGCTCGCTTCCTCCTACTCAAAGCGTGCACGCGCGCCATTCCGTCTCCTTGCCCTCGGCGACCCGCAGCTCGAGGGCGACACGTCGATCCCAAACTACCATGGCCCCAGGCTGCCGCATCTCTGGGGCATGCTGGCCGACATGGCATTCCGGTCGGAACACGCGTCGCCGCGCGAGCGCCTGCGGGCGGCAGTGCACAATTTCATCGACATATTCCTCGACGACGTGCCCCTGTTCTGCGAGGCTATCCGTAAGCACATTGACCTCTGGGGCAATGACTACTACCTCGCCCACAATTTCCGCACCCTCCACTGGTGGTCGCGTCCCACCCACGTGACGGTCCTCGGGGACCTGCTCGGCAGCCAATGGATTGACGACAAGGAGTTTGAGCGCAGAGGCAGGCGGTTCTGGGACAAGGTTATGAGAGGGACCGAAAGGGTGCCCGACCATGTGGCGGCCTGGCCGGCAGCAGAGTACGACCTCGCTGGGTTGGTGGGCGTGGGCGACAACGACGACGGCGACGACGACGAGGCCAAAGTTTGGGCGAGAAGAACGATCAATGTGGTTGGGAACCACGACATCGGCTATGCGGGTGATCTCAACGAGGCGCGGGTCGAACGCTTCGAGCACATGTTTGGCAAGGTCAATTATGATTTACGCTTTGAGCTCGCCATCAACGCGACGGTTCACCACCCCGAAACGAACCCGGAGTCGAAGCGTGCCCCGCCCGAGATCCGCGTTGTCGTGCTCAACGACATGAACCTCGACACCCCAGTCCTGAGCCAGGCGCTGCAGGATGAAACCTACAAGTTCATCAACGCCGTCATTGACACGTCGACCTCGGTCGATTACGACGGCGGCTTCACCATTGTGCTGACCCACGTGCCTCTGTACAAGCCCGCGGGCGTTTGCGTCGACGCGCCTTTTTTCGACTTCTTCGAGTCGTGGGAGGGCGGTGGTGTCCGCGAGCAGAACCAGCTCTCGCTCGACGCGAGCAGGGGATTCCTGGAGGGCATTTACGGGCTCAGCGGCAACCCCGGCGCCGCGGGCGGCGGGCGCGGCCGACGCGGCGTCATTCTCAACGGCCACGATCACGCGGGGTGCGACACGTACCACTTTATCAACCAGAGCGTCCCCGCCGAGAACCGGACGTGGGAGGTGCTACGGTGGGAGGATGCGCGTGCGAGGGGTGACGTCGTCGGGGCCCAGGGTCTCCCCGGGCTTCGGGAGATTACGGTCCGGAGCATGATGGGCGACTTTGGTGGGTTCACGGGCCTGCTGAGCGTGTGGTTCGACGAGGAGCAGTGGGAGTGGCGGCACGAGTTCGCCACATGCGCCATGGGCACGCAGCATGGGTGGTGGGTCGTGCACTGGCTGGACGTGTTTGTCGTGCTCGTAATCTTGGCGAGGTGTGGGAAGCTTGCCGGTTTGGATGCGAGACCAGTCTTGACGGGGCTTTCACGAGGTGGAGCCTGGATGTTGGATGCGAGCGAGACGGGAGTTGATTGGGCCATCGAAACGAGCGCGAAAAAGTGGAGAGCGAGGAGAGCGAGGAGAGCAAAAGAAAAGGCCAAGACGGTTGGACACGATGGAACGACGAGTGCTGGCAGTGTTGGAAATGCCAACGCCAAGGGCCGGAACGGCAAGGCTGGCCCTTGACATCTGGGCATCGATATATGTAATTGATCAATATAATTGGGAGACTGTGCCGATATCGGACGTACATGGAACGCCTGTCGTGTCGTAAACTCGATAAACTCGTAATCTCCCAAACATGACATGTTTGGGAATATGTTGCCTGATGACACAAACAACTCTTATTGGAAGGGGCAGGCAGGTGTGTTTGCCAGCACAGGTTTGTGTCTGCTGGTGTACAACGAGGCGGCGTCAGCTCGTATCGTCCGAATCCGAATCCGAATCGAATCCGGGGGTCTGTTTAGGGCATACATGCTGTCAAGTAGACATGTAGATATATATCTATAGATGGATAGATATCCGCGGCAGGCCTTCTGGCAAGACACGTGGTGGGCTCCGTGAGCACCGGGCGCCAGCAAGGGGTGGCATTTGTCCTCCTGCTCCTCCTTGCCGTCACTCAACGTCGTCATCAATGCCACCATCATCATAAGCATAAGTCAAGACATCCTCGCCGCGTGGCTGGACGCTGGTGAGCTCAGCCTATCGCCAGGACGCTGGTGAGGCGCAAGGGATACGACATCCAGGTTCACGGTACGACGTGACTCAAGCGACTCAAAGGACAGGGCACAAGGTGGACGACACCAGGCGATGCGTTGGGGATTTCTTGGAGCGACGATCCCTGACAGAGGTGTTTGGGGGGTATATTTTCGCGGCCCAGCAGGTGTCCGATGGTTGATTTGCTGCCACGGGAAGGAGGCTTCTATCCGAATTCTGTATTCTGTATCATTGTGCAGACAGTGTCTTGGGTCGTTGGACTGCCTGGCTGGCTGCTGATTTGTATGTGCAAATGCCCTGTGCGTCAGTCGCACGAGGATGAGCCGTTGTTCGGCAACGTGTAGTCACATACGGAGCGATCAAGTTGCCTGGGCAAGCAGATGCCGTGAGGCTGCCAGGCATCCAGGCGTGATTTGGCAAAACGGGGGGAAAGAAACAAAGAGGAGGGTGGTGGGAGAGAGAGAAGAAATCAGGTGGTGATGAGCGAGTTATTTCCCTGTGGTTGTGGTTTGCTTTGGAAAAGGTGAGATCGGCCTTGGGAACACGGATCGTGAGAGATGATGCACAGCTTTGGTGCTTGCCGTTGCGAGGACATGGGAACACGGAATGGGATGGCCAAACAGAAATCATTGAGAGAGAGAGAGAGAGAGAGAGAGAGAGAGAGAGTAACAGCATCCAAAAGGTACTCGGTTGAGTGCGTGAGTTTGTGAACGAGCGAGCGATGCTTGGCATAGATCGGCCTGTGGAAGGAAGATGGAAACATATAAACCCCTTTCTTTCCTCGCGTCGTCTTCCCACGCTTTCTATGATTGTTCGTTCCCCTTGATCAGCTTTCGATACTGCCTACTGCCCACCGTACAGGTACCGTCTCGCCCACGTGCCCATAATACAGATAGTCTTCAACGTTGCTGGCTTTCGTCGCTCTTGGCTCAGCCCTCCGCCCGTGCCAGACGCTCATCTTGTCCGCTTCCACGATGCAGCTTCCTTCCCTCGCCAGCATCCTCTTGGTCGGCATCCTGGCCGCTGCGGCGATGCCGGCTCCGGCACCGGCTCCGGCACGGATCGATCATCTCTATTACCATCCCAAGGGACTCGAGGCCGTGCGAGACGCCCCGGACGATAGTGGCTGCATGTGCTCGGCGTCGGACGATGACGGCTACGGCAGCACGATTCCTACCCCGTACGTGCCGACTACCACGGTCAGTACCGTCGTGGCTAACCCGACACGGGCGCCGACCTCTGCTGGTAACGCAACACAGCCCGCTCCGTCGGCGACGTCTGATCCGCTTCAAAATTGTCCCGACTACCGCGAGGTGTGCGACTGCTCCGGCAAGATCGGGATGGAGTAAGTTATTTCCCCCCCAGCATGGCTCCATGGTATTATCGCCGACCAATGTGAATCGTTTCGCTTCTGTTGTGAATTGCTAATCAACTGTGTTCTTTTGCTGTTTTAGTGAGTTCAACTGCCAGACCAATCCTTATTGCGAGGACTGCCGGAAGCCCTCTGTCCCGCAACAGGGTCTATGGCGCTGGCAGCATATGGCAGCGTCCACAAAAGGGTTCCGTCGATTGTCGTGATCCTTGGGACTGGCGACAGATCAATATCGTGTTTATAAGTGAGCTGCGTCGCTGGGTTTGAGCTCTCTCTCTGGGGATGTTGGGGCAGGAGTTTGGGGGATTGGAATATTGCGATGCTATTACGAAAGGCTGGATTGGGTCAATTCGTGTGATGGTTGGTATTTTTATTTTATTTTTAATTTATTTTTTGGCCTTGAGCTTGGCTGGCTTCATCATGTTTTACTCGTTAACCAACTGATTCAGTGGTTCGCTGAGATAATAAATTCGTTTAACATGTTGTTTGATATTTGGCCAACATTAATAGATTCTGCGTGCCACGTGTCGCCGTCCCAGCTATGCGGACGAGTTATCATATTATCACTTCCCAGCGAGCGAGTGAGTGATGGCTCGTAGCCGCAGAGTGGTGGAGGCGGGAGGAAATCCACAGTCACTTGCATGGATGAGGATACGGTCTGGCAGCTTGGTTCTCAGCGATTTATAAAGAGGTCAGTGCCGATTTCAAGGACACCATCTCGAGCCTCTGCATCTCGTGCATGGTTGTACGAGAATCGGTGGCAAGACTTGTCAGAGGCGGGAGAGTAATATCGAAGCCTCCCAGTATTGGGATCGCCCTCCCCAAAGGTGTTTGATCCGCCCAGGGTTGGTTGGTGGAAATGGCGGACGTCATTGCTGATCTCACTATCTATGAGACTGGGCGAGGGGAAAGGGACCGCCGCGATATCAAGTTGGAAAGCCACGCCTTTGACCTTTGCCTGTGGGATGTGTCGGAGTCCGCTGACAAGACCGGGTTCACGGCAGGCAAAGGAGGGGGGTTTGAGACACTTGATACATTCTCCGAATATGGACGCCCCTCTCCGGCGTCGGCGAGATATCCTGAGAAGAAAAGAATAATCATGATTGGTGCAAAATTTGATGTTAGGGGGAGCCACGGGGCGAACAAGGCTCTCGTTGTCGCTGGCCTTGGATCCCCAGTACCCCCAGTAGGTGCAGTCAATATAGAAATCGTTCTCTCTAAAGCAGACACCCAGTACGCCCTTTCTGGCTCCTCTACGCCCCTCTCCTCGGTTTCAGTACTCTTCTTCTCGGGAATATTCTCCTTGACAACACAGAGCACTGGCATCTCGTTGATGGATAGGGAAACTTGCTGTCATCGCTCGCCCTGAATGTTCATCTCAAAACACACCAGGTTTCATCTATACATCATACAGTTAGTTGCTTTGATACCCTCTCACGTTATCCAATCTGGGCTGCCCGCGGATTGCGGCATGATTGGATGTAGGTACCCGTGCGCGCCGGGTTTTCCTCCTTGACTGCTCTTATCTCTGTTGCACCCGCCATGACTGCCGTCGTCTGTATCCGAGCAGAGATAAGTTGATGTTGTGGATTGCGAGGCATATTCTCCCACTGGCAGAACATGAGTGATTGTCTGACGGGTTCCCAAAGCACAGTGAGCAAGTTGGCATGTATGGATACACATATGCACATGCCAGGCAAAGAACCGGAGCCACCGTCCCAGGGCTCATCCAATACAATGGACCGGAGATTCTTGGCGATAAGAACTGGTAGCTGTACAGCAAAATCAAAATACTTGGACTTGACGCATTCAATGGCCGGCTGGAATCATGTCCCATTCAGATGGGGCCAAGCTGGGCCGGACATTCCTTCTGGCCCTGGGCGTGGCTTGTAATCAGGTTACCTGATGTGGGTGGGCGCACAGTCCCTTGGTTCGTGGAATCTGAAAAGAGAGCCGACCTCGTGCTTGCTGCTGACAGATCCCTCCAGGCTCTGCGTGCAGCGGCAGCAGTGAGAGACTGGAGGCACTTCATCTATCAAGACAGCGTACGTAGATGCTGTGTGATGTTGCGATGAGGCGATGTGGGACCGCAGGAGAGAGGGCGACTGACTGAGTGACTGACTGACTGACTGGTGTGCCAGATAGATATATAGGTCGACGAACCAGTGACCGGTGCGAGACCAGGAAATAGCCCAAGCTACTTGATCAGCCCTATAGACCCGATCCCATCTCATTCTCGCCCGAGCCAGGGCTGCCGTGCATTCCGGTAGTAGATGGGCACAATCTTCCATGCAACCATGATTCCACGCAGCTGGTAAGGTACCGGGCTGGTGTCTGCCCCTGCCCCTTGCTCTCGGCGGCGGGCGAGTGTGGAGTGATGCATGCAGGTTCCCACGAGTCCATCTATTCTTGCCCTACTTGAGGGGGGACATGGCCTCGTGGTTTTCGTTCCGGTAGTTGTGTCTCGCGCTCGCCGGTGTCGCCTGTCATGCTCTTTTTTTATATTGCTTGATGTTTATCTAATAGTTTCTCTCTCTCTCTCTCTCTCGCTCTCTCTTGCGGATGCAGAGTTCAGAGGCATGTCGACGTTGTCGGGGTTATTGGGCCGCTTTTGCGTCGCGACTTGTGTCCACTCTTGTCGATTCCGGCTGCCCCCGGAGTCCGTACTTGGAGCACATGTCCTCACATGTCCTCACATGTCCTCCTATCGCCCCTCGCGTCTGTGCTGTAATTGCCTTTTTTTTTTTTTTTTTTTGCCTCTTCAAGTCTTGCGTAAAGAAAGTTGACAGGGCATAGATATATATCGTACGACATCATCGGATCGGTACTGGAAAAACTTTGCCTTTCTGAAGGGAGTTTGGATATAAAGAAGAGTGGCCTCGCACTTTATCTCGCACGGATCATCGACGCTCCTGGTCCATACACTCTCTTTATCTAACTTGACCAATCGCATTCTTTCCATATATATATCTATAACTCTTTTCGTTCGCCTGGCATCCAGGCCACCTGAGAGAGGCTGCGGGCTCACCGTCAAGAACAGGACTCTCCTTGAAGTGAAAGGAAATACAGTCTTGTAGCACCGCTTCGAGATGGTCGGCATCAAGAGCCTCGCGCTGCTCCTCCTCCCAGCAGTGGCCTGGGCCGCCCCTGGAGTCCTGGCCCCCCCCGAACAGCGAGCCCATCTGCACGTCCCCGCCAGGAAGCCCAATGCCACCGAGAACCATCACCTCCCCAACAAGTTTATCGTCACTCTAAAGAGCGGCCTCACCAAGCGAGACTTTGGCTCGCATATCAAGTGGGTCGACTCGGTGCACCGGCGACGCGGCCTCGACGTTGCGTCAGTGTCCGGCATTCAGAAGCAGTTCCAACTTACCGCCTGGCACGGCTATGCCGGCGAGTTTGATAGCAATACCATCCAGGCCATCCAGGCCCATCCTGATGTCAGTGTTCTCGTCGCCAAGCCCAAAGCTGAAGCCCTGCCCAAGCATACATACAGCTTCGAGCTATATAATCTTGGTATATATATATATATATACACAGCGATTCGGCTAACCACATCCATCAGGTCGCCGCCGTCGAACCTGACCGCATGTGGCGCGTCTCGGCTCTCGACACCACCCAGAGCCCCGCGACCTGGGGTCTCGGCACTGCCTCCCACCGCACCCAGTCGACGGCCTACACCTACAACGCCCGGGGCGGCCAGTCCAGCTACGCCTACATTGTCGACACGGGCGTCAACGCGCGGCATACCGAGTTTGGCAGCCGCGCCGCTCTCGGCTACAACGCCGTGGCCGGCACCAACGGCTCCGACAACATCGGCCACGGCACGCACGTTGCCGGCACGATTGCCGGGCAGACGTATGGGATTGCCAAGCTCGCCAACGTCGTGGCGGTCAAGGTGTTTGACAAGGGGGCTGGGTCCACGTCGACCATCATCGACGGGTTCCAGTGGGCAGTCGGCGACATCATCGCAAAGAACCGCTCCAGCAGGGCCGTCGTCAACATGTCGCTGAGCGGCACCAAGAGCGATGCCTTCAACTCGCTGGTCAGCAGCGCCGCCACCCGAGACGGCATCGTGACGGTGGTGGCGGCCGGAAATAATGCCGACAACGCGACCCTCTACTCGCCCGCCTCGGCTGCCGGCGCCATCACCGTGGGCGCCATCTCGAGCGACTGGTCCGTGGCCAGCTTCTCCAACTACGGCGAGTCGGTCGACATCTTCGCCCCCGGCGTCAGCGTGGTGTCGGCCTACATTGGATCCGCAACGGCACTGGCCTCCATGAGCGGGACGAGCATGGCGGCCCCGCACGTGGCCGGCCTGGTACTCTACCTCCTCTCGACCGAGAACATTGCCGGCGAAACCGGCGCCATCACGGATCGTCTCTTGAGTCTGGCAACCGCGGGCAAGGTCACCGGCCTGACGGGCAAGAAGGCAACCACGGCCAACCGTATCCTGTTCAACAATGCCAGTCCTGAGAGAGACGTGTAGAGGCCAACACCACGGGCTGGTTTTCTTTACCATGCGATATCATGATGTGATTTTTGTAGATATTTCGGCCGGCAGTGGCGTTTTGCATGATAGAGGTGATTTGTAATGGCATTTCTCTTATTATCCAAAGTATAGTCTCCTCAAAGACAGAGGGTATCACGTCTTGCTGTATTTTTTATCGTGGCCTAGCTCGGATGGGTGCAAAATCTATCCGGCTATACGCATATTTAATTATAAATAGAAAGTCGTGTCGCTTTCATGACCTTCCTTCGGCCAACTGTCGACGTTGGCTGATCAAGTATCGACATGTGTCTGGGACCACACGTTGGAAAGTAGGTTAAGAAAAACGTGTTTCATGATGTGGCATAGGAAAGAAGTAAAGTAAAGAAAAGATTCGATGACACCTTCTATCAACTTCTATATAATTTTATATGGAGGATAAAAGGGTCCAAAAAGAGCTAACCGATATTGTGATAGCTTAGATAGATAGCAAATCAAAAAGCCCCCCTACGATGTATTTTTGTTTTCTCCAAACTTTCGAGTCATATAACTCCAAACTTTACTGGCGTCCGATCAAAATCAAGTGATGGTGGCCTCGACAGACAATATCTAGCAGAGCAACTCTGAACTGCTGAGATCGGACACGATGATTGGCAGCCAGTGCAAGCGGTATCAAGACAAACTAAACACACCTGTCGCCATCCGCCATGTGATAGAGGCGCAGCTGCTCTCACGGGTTGGGAGATCGTATGAGGTTTATGTAGTCATTCTTCCCGCTTTAGAGTAGCAATGATGTCAGGGCTGCAATTCGAAGCAGGCAAACGACCAAGGGTGGGCACTGATCGAGGCGGGCACCGAGCAAGGCAGGAATGGATGTGAGGGGAGGCGTTCGGCATTGATCATTTTCGTCGTCCTCTTCATCATGTTTGTTTGTTTATTTATATGAATGGTCAGATGGGTCGTCATCGAGTCCCGCCTCGATGCCAGTTGGCTTCTTTTTTTGGTGACCTGACGGTAGTCCCACGTTCTGGGATAAGATCTACGTGCTGCGGCAGACGCCGCAATACCGTAGGCGCCGGTTCCAACAGGCTTTATTGGCCAGGCCAGATACCCGTTTGCCCGCACATACATAGGTGCAGATACCAGGAATCCAAGCAATAAGTAGGTCGGTCTCAAGTAGGATCAAATACCTGAACGCGTCGCGGACCATGTCGACATGGCATTGTTCAAACTAGACAGCGGGCCACACGAGTATCTTGCCGAAGCGGTGACAAACATGCTTCAAAGGAGACATGCTCCAAAGGAAACAAGGACGATGACGGAATATCGTCGTCTCTGAGGTTACACGTGACGTTATGAGATCTTGTGAGTGGCCATGGCTGCCACGGCACGAAACAAAGAGGTTCTTTGCTGTCGCAAAAAGAGAGAGAAATAAAAAGAGAGAGAAATCAACAGAAAGAACGAATGAATGAAAAAAAAAACCTCATTGTATTATTGCAGATATAACCGTGCCCCATGCCAAGTATCAGGGGTGGGACCTTCGTCATTGCCATCATCATTGCCGCGAGAAGCCCAAAGTCAGGCCATGACGGAGCTCGCTAGTAAGCTACGTCATATGACTTTTGCCAAGACTAGTGGTACCCCTCGCGGCCGGCTAAAAACCTTGGCAGGCGGTTTTGATTCCCCCACCTTCCAATTCCTCTTTATATATGTAATAAGTCGATGACAATAACTTCATTATTGTTATTATTATGCATTTACACCGTGCTTTTAAAGATTCGAGGCAGGAACGCCCCAAGGTTCCTTTTATATATATCTGGATATAATGTTGTATACTCCGTACTCTGTACATGTACATTACATAGACGCATGTCACCATGCAACTGGAGGGAATATGATGAAAGCGATGATGGCACAACCACATTTGGACGCCCCCTGCGCCGTAAAGGTAAAAGAAGCATGCTGTGGAAAGTGGAAAGTGTGTAAAGTAAGATGCGTCAGTGGTGGATCGGCGCCCGTTTCCAGTCGACCTCCTCCAAGTCCCAAGTCTGCTTGCCTGTTGCCTTCTTCTGCTTTCTGTTTGCCTCTTTCATCCCTCCTGCCCCCCCCACTCCCAGAGTAGGTGCTTGGTATGTATGTATACTTGTCTCCTTATTTGGCCGCCTGTACATGCCGTTATCGCAAGTACCTGACTAAAGTACCGAGCAAGTACCAGTACCAACACAAATAACCTACCATTCAAGATTCCTCCTCGCAGAGATTTGAGGAAAAACGGCTTGCTGGCTAGTCGGGCTGTGTGGTCCAAAACGACAACGTCAACAACGTCCATCTACAACGTTGAGGCCAAAGTTCAACGCCCCGGCGGCCCAACTAACTCGAGGCTTGGGTTCTTATTATTATTAGTGACGCCAAGGCCAATCCGTAGCCATTCCATTGCAGCCCAGTAGGCTAGCAGGCAAAGCAGGCAGGCAACCAGGAAAGCAGGAAAGCAAGAAAGCAGCTACACCAAAGACGCAGTCGTCACTCGCCCACCGGTCAGTCCAGAGCCCTTCTTCCTTTTCTTTTCTTTTCTTTTCTTTCTTTTCCTTTCTTTCTTTTCCTCTACTTCCTCTACCCTCGCTCCTGTTGTTGTTTTGCCCACATCATCTTGGAATATTTTTTGTTTTTTTCATCCTGCAACTGCCTCTTGCGCTGGCTGCTGACAACGCTCGGGGTCTCTTTTTCCTTGCCAGCAAGCCTTTCTCTTCATCTTTCGTCATCGGCAAACCCGGCTGACAAACTCTTGGCATCCCCTTTGCCTTCTCCAGACAAATCAAACTCTCTGCATCATACTGAATCCACTTTGCACTCTGCACCCTGCACTCCACGCACCTACGACTCGCCATTACGTCCTCCTCTTCGACTTCATATTCCCGGTCTTGTCAAACATACAACAGACGAAATAGACATAGGGGATCGGGACAGGAAGATAAAAATAAATATTCTAAAAAAGGGGGAAAGGAAAGGAAAAGAGCAGGAAAAAACCCTGGTGACGACAGAAGAACGACCTCGCCTCTGACCCCTCTGTGCCACGCTTCGTCATTTCCTCAGGTCGGCTCACCACGGCGTCTTGGCCCCTAAAAATAACTGGCTGCGCACACAGACAGGGGAATAGCTGATTGCCGTTGAGGACTCTCGATCGCCCCCCGACTCCTCAAGCACGCCCGTCCCAAGCACGCCCGTCCCAAGAACGCTGCCCGCCACCTTGATCGCGAGAGCCCGGGTTGCCAGGGCGCATCCCCGATCAATACGAAGATCAAAATACGTCTGGTTTCACGACGGCCGACAACCACCATGTCGACGATACAACAGCTTAAGAACTTTATCCGACACGGTATGTCTTACCCCTCCCCGCCTCGCTGCCTGTTGGGCTTACCCGTCCCCAATTTTAATTTCTTCATACACATCTGTATGTATATTGTTTTTACTGACTCGGACCCCCCGCAACAGGCAAGCAGGCCCGTGTCGCCAACGTAAATGACGATGCTGGTCGGAAACAGGATGCCCAGCCGACTCATCCCAAGACAACCATGGCGGCATCAGATCCCATCATCCACACCATTCCCGAGCAGCAAGCTGCACCGCAGCCCATCCCAAACGCCGTCTCCATCGCCGATGCTGATGCGCAGAACCGAACCGCATTGGCAGCAAATCTAGCTGCTCACGCCATCGACCGGGCCCAGGAGGAGGAGCAAATACTACCGTCGGCTGAGAAGAAGCCCAAGAAGCGCTACGACGAGGAGAACATCGCCAAGCTCGTCGCCGAGGAGAATGAGAGCCGGAATAAATTTAACAAGTACCCTGGCCTGGAGAGATGGCACCTGCTCGAGAAAATGGGCGACGGTGCCTTTAGTAACGTCTACAAGGCACGCGACACCCAAGGAGAGCACGGCGAGGTCGCCATCAAGGTTGTGCGCAAGTATGAAATGAACAGCATGCAGGTGAGTCCACGAAGGCGAGGCCCCAGTACACGTTGGGTTGTCTCTTGCAGATTTTTCTTATTCTTTTTTTTTGTCCTTTTTTTCTTTCCTTCTTTTGTGGATGCCTTGCGGGTTGTTTGCTTCTCTTGCACGACCGCTTTTACCAACCAAAGGAACCTTTTCAACCATTAGGGCGACCGACACCTACATCCCGACTTCAAGAAGGTGCCCAAGGCTGCAGAGGTGCGAGACAAACTTTCCTTCTCCTCTCAATCTCCTTAACATATCAGGGCCATCCTTACCTAGCGCGTATCTGCTTTTCTTCCTGCTCTCTCTCTCTCTCTTATTGCCTGCAAAGGATGGGTGGCCCTTCCTGTTGTTCCAAGTCGGTAGTACTAACCTCGCGGGCGGGCAGCGGTCCAACATTCTCAAAGAAGTCCAAATCATGCGCCAGCTGGATCACCCCAACATCGTGAAGCTCATTGACTTTACCGAGTCTCGCCAATACTATTACATCATTCTGGAGCTCGCGCCTGGCGGCGAGCTTTTCCACCAAATCGTTCGGCTGACGTATTTTAGCGAAGACCTTTCACGCCACGTCATCGTTCAGGTGGCAAAGGCTCTGGAATACCTCCACGAGGAAAAAGGCGTCGTTCACAGGTAGGGCTCACCTTGCTTTCACGGGATGACGTCACCTCGATGCTGATTCGAACCGAACCCCCCCTTTTGTGTGGCAGGGATATCAAACCTGAAAACATCCTCTTTAACTCGATACCTTTTATCCCGTCAAAGGTGCAGAGGCCGCGACAGCCCGGCGATGAGGACAAGGTCGACGAGGGAGAATTCATCCCGGGAAAGGGTGCTGGTGGTATCGGCCAAATCAAGATTGCCGATTTCGGCCTTTCCAAAATCGTATGGGACACCCAAACAATGACGCCGTGCGGTACGGTCGGCTATACCGCCCCCGAGATTGTAAAGGATGAGCGCTACTCCAAATCGGTCGACATGTGGGCACTGGGCTGTGTTTTGTACACACTGCTCTGCGGCTTCCCCCCGTTTTACGACGAGAGCATCGAGGTCCTTACGGAGAAGGTGGCTAAGGGCCAGTACAGTTTTCTGTCGCCTTGGTGGGATGACATTTCACAATTGGCTCAGGACCTCATCTCGCATCTGCTCACCGTCGACCCCGAGAAGCGCTACACCATCACAGAGTTTTTGGCGCATCCGTGGATCCGCGGCTCCGGCCCCACCCCGCGCGACGAGCGCAAGCAGCAAGCAGACATGGCCCGCGCCTTTGATGCTTCGAGGCTCATTGATGGCGAGAGGCGCTATGACTTCCGCTCTCCCGGCGCCGTCAATCTCCGTGAGGTCTTTGATGTCGGTTACGCCGTGCACAGGCAGGAGGAGGAGGCCAAGAGGCGCAAGCAAATGGGCATCAGGGCTGGTGGCGCTCCTGCTCGTCTCAACAACCTGAACGAAGAGGAAGAGCAGGACTTGGACGAGATGGACGTCGACGCCAAGGTCCCCCCCGAGTACGCTCACAAACCTCCCAACACAACGCACTCGCTCGAGCAGAGCATGAAAAACACAACCCTGGGCAGCGACCACGCCGCTGCTGAGCCCCGTGGCAGGCAGCGCGAGAGGCACCAGCCTCAACAAGAGCAGAAAGGCTATGGCCAACATTCAGCAGCCGTCGCCACCGCCGCCCGACAACAGGTGAGAGACCGCAACCGCCAGAAGGGCGTATTCGAACTCAGCCTTGACGGCGCAACGTTGCTGGGCAGGAGAGGCGCCAAGGCGGCAAAGGTAGGCGGGGCTTGATGATGGGGGGGGGGGGTGTGTGTGAGATGGCTTGATAAGTTGGAGTTTGGTGCGTGGGAGTTTGGAGGGTAGGATAATATCTGGGGTGCGCATACCGGTCGTAGCTCTGGTCCCATGGTCGGTGGTTCAAGGGATGGAAAGAAGAGACGGGGGGGTGGTGGGTTAGATTTGCTCTTTGTGTGATGGCTCTGGGACTTTGAACAACATTGGGATTCTCGTTGGCTCGTGTCGTATCAAACTTTTATTTCTCTCGCATCTTCATTCGTAGTCTCTGGCCCATGTGCCGACAAGTAAGCCAGGCTTTCTTGTTGGTACTTGGTATGCTCATCTGGCTCAGGAGGCGAGTACATGGTGGTAAATAAGGATGCGTTACCAGATGAAGTTCACTCTGGTTGTATGCATGATTGAATGTGAAGTCCGGGTGAAGCTCGATAATGTTGAACTTGTGGATGCTCGGGGGCCGAGCAATGAACCAATGAGCAGCACAATGAGCATCACTCGTCCCAGCCTGGCGCGCAGCGAGCAATTTCATGGCCATGTATGAGGTCCGATACATGTCAAGACACAGTCGCGGACAGGTTACGGATACGTACGGATCCGACTCAGTAGTCGGACTTGGCGTCGGTTGGATGAGACACGTGACGTCAAGGAAGGAGGATGGCTTGTTTTGCATCTTGTGATTCCGAGGAGAGCGCGAACTCGGCGAAAAGGGATGACGAGCTTGGGCCCAACCTCTATCTGGCAAGTTTCGGAGGGTTTCTCGGATCTTGTTTTCCGCAGTCGTCGTGAACCTAGTCTCGATTTGCGACGGATGCTGGTCATCCCGAGCCGTGTCAGACTAAAAGATGTTTTTTTCGTTTGTAGTTAATCAGACTGCCTCCCGTGCGATCGTCACGCCCAAATACGATGGCTTTCCGTATCCAAGGCCTTGGCTCTGGCTTCCTTGTTTGTTAACGTCATGGCATTCCATTGGATGTGAGCTGGATATGTGGCGGCATTTCATGTGCAGATGGGCGTTGCGCCGAAGATGGTGGTGGTTTGTAATTTCCACTCTTGTTGCTCTATACTTTTCTATTATGGTTCTGCCCCCTATATCGCAAGGATGGATGTTCTGCACTGAGGAGGAATAGCCTTTTTTCCTCTTTGTTTGTCCCCCCCGATTCTCGTTTGTAATGGGCCATGCTCCAGGAGTATGTAGAAGACGGATCAAGCTCAATAGGGCCCAGTGTAGTCCAGTCCGGGCAGGGCTCAACAGAGCAAACCGGTGGATATCTGGAAATGGGATTTCCTGCTCATGGTATACTCATGTTCGCGTTTGCTGACGGGGTAGACGCGCCAGTCCACCCATAAACTCCCCCAACTCCGTCCCGCCCTGGGTTCGTGGCGCCGCTGGCTCGGGCTTGGCGTCGTGGGAAAAAGGAATGGTTGCTCGACTATGACGAAGGAGGGAATGATATACTGATGTGTTGCAAGTGAGAGAAGATTGCTGATGCCATCAGTGTTGTGGGCTTGGAGAGCGAGCGGACTGCTGGAGGGACATAAAAGAGGCGACGAGATCCCTTCATCTTGGACCGTAGTTCCTCTCTCTCCCTCATCAGTCCTCATCCTCCTACACACAGTCTCTGGATATTAGTTATCTTTCAGTCGCTCACCGCCTCACTTTCTCTCTCTCTCTCTCTCACCCTCGCTTCATCTTTACCTTTTGATTCCCTGTTTTGCTCTTTGCAAACTCCCCACAACCACCACAATGGCTCTCGCTGCCCGTTCAAACCTCGTCGACCTCGTCACCAATCTCGAGGTCATCGCCAAGGACTCTGGCTGTCTCCTCGACCTCTCGGCCATCCTGGACTTGTCTATCTGCCCCACCATCGACATCTTCCTTCCCAAGCCCCACAGACAGGAGATTGTCGATAATGACTACATTGTCGTCACGCCCACGTCCTCCCTTGAGACTCGTGGTAGCAAGTCGTATACCCCACCCAAGTGGTGCAAGAAGTCCGCCCTCGATGTCGACCTTTTGGTTCTCGTCCAGCGTGGTCTTGTCTTGGATGTCGACCTTGAGATGTACTTGAACTTGCTCCACACCCTCCACCTTGATGTCGACCTCGACCTGGACCTCCGCAATAACCTTGACAAGCGCAGCGCCCAAGTTGACTCACTGATTACCGTCGACGCCAATATCGACCTCGACAAGCGCAGCGCCCTCCCTGCGCCACTCCTTGTCGTGGACCTTGACGTGGACCTTGACCTTGGCCTTAATCTTGATATTGACCTGGATCATGACATCAGCATCGGCAATCAGCATGTCAGGCACGCCAGGAAGCACTTTGCGCCCCAGTGCGGCAAGAAGATCCCTGATGCCACGCCTGGCTGCCACAAGATCACTGCAACAGACGCCGCTGACTGTCTTGCAAAATGCCACAAGAGCGCCGTGGATCTCACCCTCGCAGCCAACGCCGAAGCCGCCGACACTGCCAAGGTTGTGGACTGCACTGGCGTCTCGTTCTATCCCGAACTGACCATTGACAACTGCCTTGTTGCCCACGTTGACCTTCTTGGCCTCGTCTCGGTCGATGTCAAGGTTGAGACCCTCGTTAGGATTTGAGCGTGCTGTCACAATGGCGTGTATCTCTTGCGGGCAGGGATGGGCTTGTGACGCTTCATTTTTGGATGGGTTCCTGTGGGCCCTGGGTCGTAATTCGGTAGTGATTAATAATAATAACTGGGATATGAGTGAGAACTTTTCTCAGAAGTAATCGTACATTTTTTTGCTTCACGAATGGAATACGAATCTTGTTCAATAACTCGTTGGCATCACTCGTGGCTCAAGGGACTATTCAACGTATGGTGTTCTCATTCAACAAGCGCTTTTCTCCCGCTCGTTCTTATCAGCGGGCAATAGTCCACCCAACCTGGTGTCATTTCCATGAGATGCCATTTCCATGAGATGCATGCCGTCCAGACTCTGATGCGTCGGAATCGTATTTGGCTGCAACACCAGTTTATAGAATAGACATATAATGTAAGAATACACTGATCAAGTGCCAAGTGCCAGGACGCACGAGACCAAGGCGTCGTCTTCGGTGGTTACTATACACCTATCCGATTATATCCAAGATTCAACGCTTATATGGACCACAAGCTTAGCATCCGGTGCCCTGATCCATTGGAGACTAGAAGATCATATGCTATATTGCCCGAAAAAACAGTATATTTCTGGTGTCCACAGATGTGGCTGACTAATAAAACTGGACGTTCGAGAGCGAACAAACATGTAGGTCCGTTTTAAGGAGCTTGCATTTGCTTATCTAAGCTATCTCGATAGGGTAGCCCTTGAACCCTTTATTTCTTCAGCGTCTAATATCAGGGGAAAACCGCCAGGCCGTGAAGCCCCAGATGAAAACCTGTGATTTAAATATAGCAACCTTAAATATACATGTAGTAACCGGTAAGAAAGAAATTCGATCAAACGTCTGACCCCAATATAGGAAGGAGAAAAGAAAAGGTGTAATTTTTCAGTCCCCTAGCTAACAAACACCTCCCTCATATTTTACGAAAGCCTCTATTTGTTAAAGGTTGACGACCCCGGTTGTTTTGGCCATTAAGTTTGTGGGCCTTCGAGGCAGCCTCTCGCGTTGTTAAGAATTTGGGATTCTCGGACCGTTTAAGGCAATACTCATATTCATTAGGGATATTTTTCTTCGCATTCTTGACCCCTGCGCCAAATATATAAGCTGCACTATTAGATACCGCCGCCGTGGCTGTGTTTTTCGCCTAAGTCAGTCTTTCAAGTCCATTACTTTTCTTCATGGACGTAAATATTTTTGACATGATCGGCACTTCCCGAGGGCGCTATTGCTTAAAATCGGAGTGTGATAAAATCAAGAGAATATTCGACGGTCCGCCTTCAAGGGGGCTGTGATATATCCAGAGAATCAATAAATACTGGTTGGAGCGAGCGCGCGAGAAGTCAGTAAGACGTATGAAGGTAAATGAGTGATGGATCCAAGGCCACCATCACCCTGCCTTTATACCATTGACGAATGAAGAGTAGGCCTGCATGTTGTAGGAGACCCGACTGCGACCGAACCCGCTTTAAGCGCCCAACACCAAACAAGGCCTCAATCTTCACGTCTCATGTGTCATTCGATTCCATCATCCGGATCCGGCCACGACACCGGCCACGCCGCACTGTCCTCCCCCCTATCCTCTTCGTCATCCGGATCCCGCCTGGCCTTGCCTTTACCATTTGCGGCCACAAACCGGAAAGCCAGGCACGCGCCGTCCGCAATGGTGGCCTTGCGAAAGAGCACCTCGTCGGGCTGGGCATCGACTTTCTTCCACCCGCCCTGGCTCGGGGCAGCCGGCTCCGTAGCGACGGCAAATTCGACGCGCGCCTCGTTCTCTTCGTCCTCCGCATCCGCGAGCGGCGGCAGCGGCGTTGTGCCGGCCAATGTCGTCAGGCCGGCCGGGTAGCGGTCGTGCAGGATACGCAGAAGCTGCGTCGATATCTGGGCGCGCGTGGCTATGCCGTCAACAAAGAGAAAGATGGTCTGCATGCCGTGCTTGAAGCGCAGCATCAGGTGCGTGTCGTCAACAACGAAGGGTGCCTGTGGTGGTTTGTGAGTTAGCTTGATCGCCGCTGGCTTGCTTTCTAGACACCTGGGCCAAACCGTGGTGTTGGTGCGCACCATATTGAGGTTATATGGGGGGGCGTTAGAATGGATGGTGTTGGACAGACAAGAATGGAAGGAATCTGGTGGGAGCTAACACGAGATCAGCTGACTTGACGTCACGATCTGACGAATTAGCGATGCCTATCGGTCAAAATTTCAGAGTCCTCGAAATATTTCACATGTTGGCCAACATTCGATTTCCTCGCACCAATAAGATGGATCTTGGCTGAAACGCCAAGACCAGCAGTGATGAGGATCTCCATCTGATCATCGTCTCACTTTAGTAGTGGCTCGCCGAAAACTGCATAAATGTTTCAGATAATGAAGCCCAACGAGAGCCGCTCGTAAACACAATAACTAGTTTCAGCGGATATTCGCAGGGATATTGAGTGCTATGCAGGTCGACTAGACCATAAACGCCCCACGCAGGCTCGTTTATTGCAGCTTGAGAGGGCGGCTTGGATCTTGTGGCGACTCCCAAACTATTATGCAGATGAACAGCCGTCAAGCGTTCAGTTTCATATCAACGTTTCATAGCAGAGAGTGCCGGCATGCCTCACGGATAAGCCACCAATACTGGCCTTGACAGATAGCTGCAATATAGTGTCGTAGATGCATATATTTTTACTACTACATGTTTCGTTTAGATACGTAGCAAAAAGAGAAAAAGAGAGATTCCGAGTCTGAACCATAACATCTAAGATGCAAGCAGGTCACGTGATCGATCATATTGCGTAGGTCGGTCCCGGCATGTTCAAATTCTCCCAACTCAACTCTCAACTCTCAACCTGTCAGCACATTGAGATAGGTCGAGGGAGGGCGAACACCCGACTGCCCTCGCCTCCATCGCCCATCTGCCAGGACAAGCCACCACGATGACGTCCACCACGCCACCCGATCCCGATGCACGCTACGCTGTTTCCAACCGCTTCTACTCCCACTCCTTCCTCGGGCGCACCTTTTTCGAGGACGAGCCGCAGCCGCGCCTGTCGATCCCGCGACTCAAGCGCATTTTCTTCATTCTGGCCGGAGGCTTCGGCGTTGGCAGCACCCTGGGCTACGCGTACGGCGTGCGTGCGGCACGGCTCCGCTTCCGCGCCGAGCATGCCCACCGCATGCCCACCACCACGGCGGCGTGGTACTTTTACCACAAGGCCCGCAATATCTACATGGCCCGCGCCGGCGCACGCGAGGGCCTCCGCATGGGCGCGCGCATTGCCTTTTGGTCCACCATGGCGACTCTGCTCGAGGCCGAGCTGGACCACTGGCGCGCCGAGGGCAGCAAGGACATGTGGAATACAATGTCAGCGTGCGTCACCGTGTCGGCGCTCTTTGGATTGTGGAGTACGTGAACCAAGCCCTTTCATTGTTGTTCATTCCCTTTTTTTTCTTGATCGTTTTGGTGAATCGCGTAATCAGCCATGAATGGCCTGCCGAGATCGTCTTCTTCCAAGGCCGATTCTCGCTGGGCGGGCTAACATCATCGCCAGACCGTTTCCCAGTCCACACTGTGCGTCGAACAGTAAGCTACGGATTGATATTTGGCGTCGTGTATGGCGGCTTGCAAGACGTTATGGGTGTCGTCAGCGGCCGGCGCATCAACTATGTCGAATACCTCAAGAAGCGATTACGCTTTTCGTCGGCGTCACCGCCAGATTCGAGCGTAAAATAAAATAAAAGATGGCGGTGGCGTGGCCAGCACCGGTGGAGCCGACTGGAAAAGATCCATCCATCCATCCATCCATCTTTCCGACATCCGGATCAGAACTCGACCGCGTGATTACATGTATCCGCTGTCTCGGTTTGTATCGTCCCAAAGCTCAACGTTGCTTGGGATGATTGGGTGGATGTGCAAAACTTGACGAGGAGGCGCTGAGGCGTGCGCCTCGCCCCAGACATGGCGGTTAGATAAGATTGAATGATACCCCCCCTCTTTGCTATCAGTACTGTCTGTTATCAACGTTATCAACACATTTTTTATCTGCCTTATCTGACGCATCTGATTCGCCAATGCCTGCACCGCCGCTCCTCGGCATCGTGGCCGGAAAACCTCCCACTCAGCTGAGCCACGTGGTTACAAAAGTACATTTGACGCGGCTACTGTCGGCGGTTTGCGGATCCACATTGTCTCACGTGGCCGCATCCGCCCAATCACTTTATGCGAAACTTGTTGTTCTCCGACATCGGTCCATGCTCGTTTGCGCCGTTATCTTTTATGCCCTCGACTGTCAGACAATGAGCAAATACAAATCAAATGTTGATAGCCCACTGATCCTCCATTGGTGGGTTGCACGAAACCGTGCCGGCCGGCCAGATAAGGGCAAGCAAGGCTCGTCGTTGCGGGCAAGTCGTCCTGGCTGCTGGGATTCCACGATAATAAGCTGCGGTTCACCCAGCCCCTCGACCCTGGGTCTGTACGCCCAAAATCCCAGCTGGCCGACTGCACAACTCTGCTATTGACGATGCCAACACGACGACTCTCTTTGTTGCGGTGTCGCCATGGCCTTTTTCATGGCAACCATGTTCCAGCCGCCGCGGCTTTTACGACAAAACAAAGACTCGTCCATTCTTTGAAGACGCCAGTGGCACCAGTGCCAGTGCCGGCACAGCATGCATCGCCCATCCTTGGCGAGTCCTACGTCGGTGATGCTTCCGCCCCGTCAAAACATCAAGATGCCGGCGGGATACGCGACATGGCGCGGATCGGTCCGAAACCACCTCTCGCCATCCTGCCCCTGGGGATGGTTTTGCGAAACTATGTCACAAGCGCCGTCACATCATCGCCGTTCCTGATCGCTCCGTTCATCGCCCTGTTGTCTCGTCTTGCAAACTCAAAGAGCGCACTTCTCAGCCCGGACAGGAACCCTCTGCTCAGACTCGTGCTCAAGAAAACGATTTATGCGCAGTTTTGCGCTGGCGAGAATGGCGCAGAAGTTGCCCGCACATCGGAGCGGCTCAAGAAGCTGGGGTTTACGGGCGTGATGCTCTCGTACGGAAAGGAAGTTGTGCTGAGAAAAGATGAGGTGGCATCCGGGGCGGCGGGAGACACGGCAGAGGCTCAGAGTGTCGAGCACATTGAAACGTGGAAGGCCGGGAACCTGGAGACCGTCAGGATCGCCCAGGCCGGCGATTTCGTTGCCATAAAGTACGCCCAGCTCGTCCCGGTCGATGCATGAGTGAATGCATGAATGAACGATTGATCCTCTGGAAACCCTGGCTAACACGCACGCAATGACTTTTTCTTTTAGGTTCACGGGCGCCGGAAGAAGAGTATTCTTTGACCTGTCCAACGGCTCCCCGCCGCCGGAGGCTCTTGGGCAGGCGATGGACGAAATCTGTTTGCTGGCTGTGTCGCGAGGAGTCAAGCTTCTCATCGACGCAGAGCAGGCTGCTATCCAGCACGGCATCGACGACTGGTCCCTCAAGTACACTCGCAAGTACAACACCACCCCGGGCCGTCCGACCGTGTTCTGCACGTACCAGAGCTACCTCAAGCGGGCTCCGCAGATTCTCAAATCACATCTCGACCTGGCCAAGAAGGAAGGGTTTACCCTGGGCGTCAAGCTCGTCAGGGGCGCGTACCTGGCCACCGACCCGCGCCATCTCATCCACGACACCAAGGCCGATACGGACAAGGCCTTTGACGGCCTCGCATCCAGCCTCCTCACGTGCCAGTGGAGCAAGATCCTGCCCGGTGACGGCCCATTCCCATCCATCAGCCTCATCGTGGCGACGCACAACGCGGCCAGTGTGGACAAGGCACGTCGCATCGTAGAGTCTGGCAAGGCCCGCGCCCCGGTTGCCTTTGGGCAGCTCCAGGGCATGGCCGACGAGGTGTCGTGCTCTCTCGTAAGCGCCGAGTGCGGGGGGGGTGCGAGCCATGATGGGAGCCATGGTGCCAAGAACAAATTCGCCAAGGCAGGTCTCGGGGCTTACAAGTACGTGGCCTGGGGTTCCACGGCGGACTGCATCAAGTACCTGGCGCGTCGGGCCGAGGAGAACAGGGATGCAGTTGAGAGGACCAAAGACAGTCGTGACGCCATGTGGACGGAGCTCGTCAGGCGTTTTCAAGAAGCCATCGGATTGAGCAGCAGATAAGTGTGTGGGCGGCAATAGCCGGGGGTTTAGCGTGGCGTTTGAATGAATACCCTCCAGAATTACCAGAGAAGACTCTCAGACACCCCGTAGGGCCATGGAGCCCAGGATTATCATTTCCAGCTCGTGCATTCTGCGGTCCTGCGGCAGGGCATCCAGCCAGCCGAGACCATTGAGCTTGTAAAACTTGCGAATCTTGGGCCAGTCCGATATGCTGGTCATGATGCCATCTGTGAACTCGGTAGCTTCGCCCTTGACGTGCTCTGTCAGATGCTCGAGCACATGACGGGCCGACTGAGGGTCTGGCCTCTTGTCGGTGGGGAAAGTGACCTTGACAACAAGGACGTCCTTGGTGGCAGGACTGATGCCGAAGCGCCGATATGCTTCCGCAATCTAGGGGGGGACACATGTTAGTGTTGGTCTTAGTGAGTAGAGTGAGTAGAGACGGGACGACGACACACATTGTTGGATGGAGACAGAGATACTACAATCTCGGAATGCACGTTGGGGGTCCTGAGGGTCTGGGAGAGAAGCGCCATGACAGCGCGAAAGATGGCCGAGCTCAAGTGCGTGGTCGATGCGATCTAGACCCCATCCGAGTCAGTTGTTATCCATGGGCTGCATGTAAACCTGGGTGTTGAGTGTGGGCAGCACCAGCTCGCCCGGGCTGGGCCGCCGGCCAACGTACCACCGAGGCATCTATGAAAGCATACTCGAAGTCGGGGTTGCGCGAGAGGAGCTGCGAGTGCAGGAAATCGGCATTGCGCACATTTCGGAAGAGAGCCACATGGGCGCCATGCGTGGCAGGGACATGCTCGAGGTGAAGGGTCTGCAAGGCCATGGCAAATTCCGGCGACGTCGTGGGAGGATCGAGATTGATATCTTTTTCTGCTAATGAGGGGAAAGAAAGAGAAATTGTATTAGTCATGACGGTGGGTGGGGGGTAGCACAGTGTGTGTATGACGTCGCAGCACTGTGCCGCCGGGTTTCGGCCCGGTGAAGAAGGCTTAGTATTAGATGGAGCATGGTACTGTGCCAGAGAGAAGTCCCTCGACGTCAGGGGCTATCTAGATACTTGCACCTTTCCTGGTCATTTGGATCCGGCGTCAGGCAAGATACGGGTAGCCAATCGGTTGGCTCGGTAAGATTGGCCGAAACTTGGAATGGAAAATTTATCTCTGTTTTGGCTCCGATGACGACGCAATAAAGGCGTAATTAGAATTGAGCGCCGACGGCAGGGCCAGACGGCGACGCTAAAAGTGACAGCTCCGGCTCTCCTCGACAAGCCCTAACTCACAAGACGGCTTCTTCTCGGGCAAGTACGTAAGTGGGTGGCGTAGAGGTTGGAGCTAAAACATGGGATCGGGTCCAGCTGGGGGGGCCGTACGTCAGATGGATCTGAGATGAGATGAGATCTGGTGGGTGAGTGGGTGGGTCAGGGGGGAGAAGGGGCCCAACGACAACAAGGTAGACCCATCCAATCAATCCATTAATCGGCCACGATGACGAGAGTCGAGGCGGGCGGCGCGCACCGTCCTTTCTGTTTGTTTCTGTCCCGGGGGACGCTTGTGGCGGGAACCTTGATGGATTGCTGTGAGGTACGTGGATATATATTGTGGAGCCAAAAACGTGCCATTGGGAGAATAACATCCATGCCTTTTGTTTTTATTCTTTTTCTGTCATTTCTCTCTCTGAAGGACTGCTGTGATAGTTTTGCTTGCTGATACTGAATAATATACATGTACAAATCCATGTATCAAAAAATTAGCAATAATAATAAATTAACACATACCACACATATACAAATTACCAAGCACAGCAGCAGCACCAGAGAGAGTTGTAGTGGCAGCAGCATCGGCGTGGATGACCCCCACCTCGGACAGTCGCCTTTTCCACATGGACTTGGGCTCACCTACTTGCCCTACCTACTAGCAACTTAAGGCTGGACCCGGGAAACACTGGCTGGTGATTTTTCTTCTCCCGTCTGGGCACTGTAGGCGTCTGTTGGGAACGAGACGCATGGCAGCAAGATGAGCTCTTATGGCTAAAAAGGCCGGGGTCTCCCCGTCACCTCCTTCTGGATGGAGAGGGCTGGCGAGGAAATCATCACCATCACCATCACCATCATAATCATAATCACCCATCATACAGTCCTCATCTGCTTCTTCCCCTTTTTATTCTCCCCATCTTCCCCGGTGCCCCCCCAAAAGTGGGCATTATCCCGGCGGGCCTTCTCACAAGAACACGCCCGTCCGTTCCGTTCCCGACAGTAGCCACCCGGCCTGGACTTGTACAAAACACGCATCCACGCAGCCTTTTTGCCAGACAACGACCTCGGTGCCCTGAGCCCGGCGATTTTGCGTCACCAGTCTCCGAGTTGGGCCGCTTGTACCCGACCGCCCCCTTATCTCCCGTTATCTACCTCCTATCCACTATCCCATCCATCAATATCAGTTATCCCAGCCTTTGACGATTATCAGAGTTAAAGGAAAGAAAAAAGAAGAAGACGAAGAAGAAGAAAAAGAGAAAAAGTAAGAAAAGAAATACTTCAAAAAAAAAGTAATATAATTAATATCAATAAAATAAATGAACAATAAAACAAGAGAGACACCACTTACTTGCAGGATCAATCCAAGACAGACAAGTCAGACAGGCAGGCCGACAGACAGACGAACAGACAAGACAGGCAGACACCAGCTCGCTAACGAGGTGAGAAGTAACATCCACAGCAGCATTACGCGCACTCAGACGTTGTAAACGGCAGCCGGCCTCTGGCGCTGCACCCTCCCTACCGGCGCAGAGATCAATCATATATTTTATTTTATTTTATTCTTCCATCTTGGTTTATCTTGGATCAAGATAGATAGCTCCCTGGGAACCTGAACTGAACTTGGGCTTGTACGACACCAACGGCACGCGGGTATCCTGCCCAATCGCTTTCTCCAGAGGGGTTACCTCGCTACCTCGTTACCTCTGACCCAGAGCACCTTGGCAGCTCGCTTCGATTCGATTCGCCTCGCTTCGGCTCGAACAATGGACGCTACCACGCAGATGCAGCCCCCCCAGGCGCTCCTGTGCCAGCCCCCCGGCCCATCTCTTCCTCTCTCCAGCCTGGACTTTGACCTGGACATTCTCCTCAATCCGCGGACCACCGAGGCAGCTCCTCCAGCCACGCCAAGACCGTCATCCCCAGCCCTGGTCCCATCGGCCGCCATCCCTGCCACCGAGGTGGACACGGTCCTGGTGCAGCAGCAGCAGCCAGTGGCGGTGACCCTGCCATCAGCAACGGCGCCGAGCCCAGCGCTGGGACCCACAACTGCCGGAGCTGCACCCACTGCACCGCCGGCGGCAGGGCAAGTGCCGGCATCTGCATCTGCTCCATCTGCACATGGTGGCAGAGGTGGTGGTGGTGTAGGAGGAGGTGGTGGTGCTCTTGTTGGAAGTAGCATAAGCAGCAGCAATAATAATAGCGACACAAGCAACACAAGCAGCACCAGCAACACCAGCAGCAATACCAGCCCCAGCACCAGAAGAACCAGCAGTAGCAGCGGCGGTGGTGTTGATTGTATTACTGGTGTTGGTGGCGACCATGTCGGCCTGAGACTGTCGTCGACCCGTCATCAGTCATCACCATCGACGCTCGCCATCCCAGACACGACGACGACATCTACACCAGCACCAGTCCCAGTCCCAGGGACCGCCTCAGGGGCACCAGGTCCGCCAGGTCCGCCAGGAGCACCACCGTCGGGATTCACGACCCCAGGCTCGCTGTCTGCGTCACGCCCCAACGCTCAGCGTCCACACGCCCTCCAGCTTGACCTCGTCGACCAATCTCACCCCCAGGTCTCTGCCCAGCTTTTTGCTGCCCACAACCACCTCCATCAGCAGCAGCAGCAGCAGTACCAACAGTACCAGAATTACCAGTATTACCAGTATCAACAGCATCAACAGCATCAACAGCAGCAGTACCAGCAGCAGTACCAGCAACAGCTCAACTCGTTCTTTTATATCAGCCACACACTCCCACCCACACTCCCAGTATCCCACCAGCAGCAGCAGCAGCAGACACCCTTGATTCTGCCTGCCTCCGCCCCACCTGCGCCAAAGACCTTCCTCCCGGCAAGACCCGTCACCTTGAGACGATCAAGCAGCGCCAGCGGCCCTTGCACCGTCAACAGCATCATCCAGGCAGCACCATCTTCCTCCTCCTCGACGGCCACAACCAGGAAGCGTAGCGCCAGTGGCACCGCAATCAGAAACACGCCAAACCGTCGTCGCAGCCATAACAACAGCATCTGCGGCAGCAATCGCTCTGGCAGTGGAAGTGGCAGTGGCAGTGGCAGCAGCACCGGCACCGGCACTGGCACCAGCACCAATTTCAACCTCCACAACGGCCTCAACAACACAATCTACACACCGGCCAGTGCCAAGTTCTCTGCCAATCCGTCATCATCTTTGAATCGTCAGAACTTGCCGTCGCCGCCGCCGTCCGCGTCCACGCCCATGCTCGGCCGCCCGGCCAAACGTCCCGCCTCCGGGCCGGACTCTCCAGATCGCGATGCCGGCTCTCCCACCACCGATACGTCGCTGACCAAGACCAAGACGCCACGCCTCGACAAGCCCGAGGATTTTTCCAGCGTCGTCAAAGGCAGGATGGCCTCGTATACGCGGACTGGCCAGGCCTGCGACCGATGCAAGGTTAGTGCTGACCTTTTTCCCAATTCTCCATCTACCCCGTCCATCGCGCACGATCAAAATTTATTTTTTTAAAAAAATTCGCTTTTATTTTTTTCTTTTCTCTATATTTTTTTAATCAAAATAAAATAACAAACAACATTCTTTGTTTTTTATCTATATATATTTGTATATATTCTCTTCCACACCTCACATCTCCTTCCCCTCCCCAGCCCGCCAGTGTCACCACGGATGACACTCACACAATGACGTGTCATAGGTGAGGAAGATTCGCTGCGATGCCCTTCCCGAGGGCTGCTCCCACTGCAGCAACCAGAACCTCGAATGCTACGTAACGGACCGCGTTTCGCGCCGTACCGAGCGCCGTGGCTACCTACAGCAGCTGGAACGTCAGAGAGATGAGATGCATGCCCGCATACGCGACCTCGAGAGTGTCCTGGCCACGGCCGGCATCCATGTGCACCCTTTTGCCAGCAGCTCCAAGCTTCCCGACGGATATGCCATCGATGGTGCCGGAAACCCCGTCGAGACTCTGGCTGCCAAGGACAGCTGGTCGCGCACCGGCGTCGTTTGGGTCAAGGACGACGCCAGGGGGACGTCCAGGTTTACGCCGCGCTTCCCGCGGCAGCTGCTCCCGCCGTCGCCAGTCGAAACACACCTTGGCGTGCTCCAGGAAAGTACTCGGCAGCAGGGCTCCATCAAGGGGACCAAGCTCTCGATCCTCGGATACACCATCGACATCACGTCTTACAACGCGCCCGACATTGACGAGCCTCCGGTCGACCGCCAGATCGAGCCCAATTACAACAAATCGCTGCAGGCGCTGCTGCAGTCCATGATGAGCATCAACCCTCCACTCAATGTCGAGCTGCCGTCGAGGGAGGAGGGCATGCTGTATGCGGACTGGTACTTTACCATGATCCACCCGTTTATGCCCATCCTCCACCGCCCGACGTTTATGAAGCTTGTGAGTTGGTAAATCTTTTTAAAATCTTCTTCTCTTTCTTTTTCTTCATCACGGCTCCTGACCATGATGCAGTTGTCACGAATATATGGTGACGACAGCTTCCAGCCCGAGGCCACGGAGCTGGTCATGGTGCACATGGTCATGGCTTCCATCTACTTCCAGCACAGCCTTCGCAACGGAGATCAGACAGGCCAAAAGGACCACTTCAACGACCTCTCCAACAAGCACTACCACATCGCCCTCAGCAAGCTTTACTACATCTTGTCCACCTCCACCCTGCAGGCTGTCCAGTGCCTCGCCATGATCAGCGCGCACTGCCGCGCCTTCCCCAAGCCCAGCTGCGGCTCCTTCGTTTCCAGTCTCGCGCTGCAAAAGGCCGTCGAGATCAACCTGCACAGGCCGTTCAAGGGGCCCGGGGAGCCGACAGACTTGGAGAACGAGCTGCGCAAGCGGACGTGGTGGACCATTGTCCTCATTTACGTCACCCTGTGTGGACGTCTTGGCAAGCCAATGCCCATCACCGTCGAGGAGTTTGACGTCGAGTTCCCGGAGCCTATTCCGGACGAGCTGATTTCCGATCAAGGCGTCGCCGCCTCCTCCACCACCACCACGGCTCATTGCACGTACGAGATTGGCCTTGCCGCGTTCAAGGTTCTGCCTCTGTTCATGGAGATGTACTCCAATTTTTACTCGGTCAGGCGGGACCCCCCAACCTATGAGGCTATGGTGACCGCCCTCGAGGAGCAGCTCACAAGCTGGCGTGACAACCTCCCGCGGTCCATGCGGCTGGACTGTCTCGAGAGCGACGACCCGCAGATGCGCATCGCGCCCCTCTACGCGCAGACGTGGGTGCTCGAGCTCCGGCTTTGCCTGCGGCATCCCTCGGTCGCCATGACGCAGAATCCCGATGCCCTCGCCGACAACAACCGGATTTGCCGCGAGACCACAACGGAGCTCCTCAAGGTGATCCAGGAGCTGCAGGCGCTCAAGTGCCTCGACACGACGTGGTACCAAATGTCGGTCTATATGGCGGCCGCGTTTGTGCTCCTGTCGATGGAGTACGAGAGGCGGCATGAGACGACATTGGCCGATCTCGAGGCGTTACGCCGAGAGATGGACGCCTGGCTAGGAGTTATCGGCAAGATGGCCCAAGACATTGGTAAGCGTGCCTTGCTTTGCTTGCTTGCGACTGACCTGTTCTGACCACTGTTCTGACACACGCCCTTGCAGGTGCTGGTAGCGGTTTCATTCAGGAGGTTTCCGATATTGTCGACCGCAGCATCCAGCTTATTGAGCAGCAGCGCGGCAACAAGAGGGTCAAGACGTCGTCACCTCGTGGCATGGCTTCACGGGTCATTGTCAAGCAGGAGCCCCAGACAATGTCACGGACGCCCAGCCCGCCGATAACAACGGCCCCCCCGCCTCACGTTGACGCTTCCAAGTCCTTCTTCAACGAAAACCCCTTTCAGACGCAGCTTTCCTTCCCGGACCAGCGGCCGGCGGCTCCCATCCCAATGAACCCCCCGCCAACACCGACTTACGAGTCCCCGGACGGCAACTGTTACTTTACGTCGAATCAAGGTGCCGCGGCCATTGCGGGCGTCGACCATGGCCACACGACCAACTCGCTGGCCCTGTTTGCAGCGCAGGCAGCGCAGCATCACCAACAACAGGCCCAGCAGCTGGCAGTGGCAGCGCAGGCAGGAGCCGCCGCCGCCGTCGCGCATGGCGCCAATGACATGTGGCGTCCCCAGGGGCCGGGGTCCTGGCACGAGTGGACGGCCCTGATGTCGGGCAATCCGCAAGACCGATATGGTGCCGGTGCCTTGATGGCTCTTGGCGCGGGCGGTCCGCGCGACCCAGGCACGGTCGAGAGCGCCGAGATGGCTGGCGGCCAATGGCCGGCCATGCTCTATGGCCCCAGCGGTAATCTGATAAGATGATGATTGTTAGATAGGAGGAGTATTCATCTCCAGCCTGCCGGGCCCATGTACGTATAAAGTTTACAGGTGTGATGCAGAGTGTAAGGCGCAGAAAACGGAGGTAATGAGCCACGGGCTGTACAGGACCGACGATGGGGATGATGAAGAAATGCTTGGAGCGTCACACGACGAAGAGGTCGAGTGGGAGGGATAGGGAATGCTCTGACAAAAGGCCATATATATAATAGATTCTGATGCCCAAGCTACCTTATCTCTTATCTGGCTCTTATCTGGTTCTTATCTGGTATCTCTTATCTGGTATCTCATCTGATTATCTAATCGCATTCGAGCATCAAGCCATGCTCAAACAAACAACGCAGAAGATAGCGTGAACAACGCGAACAATCTTGCCAACCAACACGAGCGGCAACCATGACGGGAGGATCAATTGGTCTTGTCGCGTCGTCGCCGCCGCTCGCCTCGCCCCTTGTACATGCTTAGTTTGACCCCAAACATTCCTGTGCGCGTTTGTTACCTGGTTTACCTCGCCCCTGGGGGTGGTCACGATGTGCGACACTGCCACAGAGCCAAAAACGAAAAGAACACTGCGCATTCCGGTTCGCTTGCCCCTGGGCTGCCTGTACAGGCTCGACGAACATTGTTCTTGGAGAGACTCCAAGGCCGAGACAGACACGGACCATGGACGAACCAATCTCGATACGAGGTTTGTGGCCCGCCCGCATTTTTAATTTCTTAAACCGAAGCTCCCGGGATCGATCAAGGTGCTCAACGACTAACGAGCAATGATATCTCAAGACGTATCCACCGATGCTCTCATCGCGGAGCTGGCCTTGCGTCATGGCGCATCAATGCCGGACGCAGCGTTCAGAGGCCCAAAGCCCGAGTGCTCCTCTGGCGAGCGCGGCGCCTACGATACGCCGCTGCACGTCTTTGCGCTGATACTCATCCTCGTGCTCAGTACATTGGGTATGGCCTCCTTTTTTCCCCTCTCTTCTCCCCTCTCTTCTCCCCTCTCTTCTCTTCTCCCCTCTCTTCTCTTTCCCCCCTCTCTTCTCTTGTACGAGCTAACCACACGTCACACGCCGTTTTGCTTATAAGCGTGCGCAATCCCCCTCCTCAGCACGCGTCGTTCTGGGGCCTCGGCAGGCCGCCCAGGCAAGCCCTCGACCGTCATCTTCATAAGCCAGCACTTTGGCACCGGCGTCCTCATCGCCACCGCCTTTGTCCACCTCCTGCCCACGGCCTTTACTTCCCTGACCGACCCGTGTCTCCCCGACGCGTTCAACATTGGATACCGCCCGCTCGCCGGTCTGGTAGCCATGGTGTCGGCGCTGGCGGTGGTCTGGGTCGAGCAGTACCTTGCCACGCGCGGCGCCGGCCACTCGCACGCCCATCATCACCATGGGTGGGAGGAAGTCGACGCCAACGGGGGGGACGAGGAGGAGGAGGAGGAGGAGGGGGGCAGTGGAAACGACATGCTCGGGAGCCGACTCGCGGCGCGGAGGAACGTTGCGCTGCATGACGACATTGAGACAAGAGCGCTGGTGGGCGACGCATCACCACTTCCTGGCGTGTCCCCCCTCGCGGCCGCGACGCCGATGCTGGTCCAGACCAAGGGCAAACGACTCGACGAGCCTGGCGCCGGTGCGCCGTGCGATTCCAATCTCGAATCCAGTTCGCGTTCGCATTCGACTTCGCATTCGGATTCCGACTCGGACGACGACATCAACATCACGCTTGACGAGCTCGAGGGCTCCGCCTCCCGCCACAAGCGCATGCCCTCGGCGCCGGCGGCCCCTCTCGGCGCGGCGCTGGCGCCGACGCCCGACGAGCACCACCGCATGGTGCTGCAGTG
Organism: Tympanopsis confertula; assembly: GCA_026745395.1. Classification (NCBI taxonomy): domain Eukaryota; kingdom Fungi; phylum Ascomycota; class Sordariomycetes; order Coronophorales; family Scortechiniaceae; genus Tympanopsis; species Tympanopsis confertula. Next base: position 95,537 of record JAOYNU010024430.1, read on the forward strand.
CATGCTCCTCGAGGCCGGCATCCTCTTCCACAGCGTGTTCATCGGGATGGCGCTCTCGGTGGCGTCGGGCCCCACGTTTGTGGTGTTCCTCATCGCCATCTCGTTCCACCAGTCGTTTGAGGGCGTCGCGCTCGGCTCGCGCATCGCCGCCCTGCACTATCCGCGCTCCTCGCCGCGGCCGTGGCTCATGGTCCTCGCCTACGGCACCACCACCCCCGTCGGCCAGGCCCTCGGCCTCGCCCTGCACCGCCTCTACGACCCGCGCAGCGTGGCCGGCCTGCTCATGGTCGGCTTCATGAATGCCATCTCGGCCGGCCTGCTTCTCTTTGCCGGCCTGGTGCAGCTGCTCGCCGAGGATTTCCTGAGCGAGAGGAGCTACAGGGTGCTCCGGGGGAACAAGCGGAACTGGGCCTTTGCTGCAGTCGGCTCGGGGGGCGCACTCATGGCTCTTGTGGGTGCCTTTGCATAATGTGGGGTGATGATGTCGTTGTCCATGTTCACCCCTGGGAAGCAAAGCGTGGCGTTTAGAGATTTCTCATATGTTGATATTGAGTATCCACACACATATATACACACACACACCAAAGGACGGCGGCATTACTGTATAAATATATATACACGTATATAGATTCCAAAGCAGTGGAACACTGGATAAGCGTCGGACAAGAGCATCGCACAATCATGCATCAATACCGTGCGTGCCATGTCTTGTTGTACACCGAGTTCTTAGGGGTCTAGGAGAATAAGCTGTCGTCATCGTCGTCGTCGTCATGGTCATCTGATAATCTGCCCTATTCCATCTTGTGGGCAGCCGCGCCCGGGATATCCTCGGCGCGTATCCCTCCCCTCTCGCACATGCTCCTGAAGATGCCGCCCCGGCGCCACAGCTCGGCCGGCGTGTCCAGCTCGGCAATGGTGCCCGCGTCCATGACGCACACGCGGTCGTAGCCCACAATGGTCCGCAGCCTGTGCGCGATGCACAGCAGCGTCCTGCCCGTGAAGTTGGTGGTAATGGTGCGCTGGATGCGGTCGTCGGTCTCGACGTCGACCGACGAGGTGGCCTCGTCGCAGATGATGACGCGCGCGTCGCGCACAAGGGCGCGGGCCAGCGCCATGAGCTGGCGCTGGCCGAGCGAGAAGTTGAGGCCGTCTTCCTCGACCTGGGTGTCGAGCGTGATGGTGGGGGCCACGTCGTTGAGGGTGCTGTGGGTGTGGGTGTGGGTGTGGGTGCGGTTGCTACCGTCGTCGGCCACGAGATCGGCCCGCCGGAGAGCGGACCAGAGGTCAATGTCGGTGCGCTCGCCAAACGGGTCCAGGTTGGTCCGTACGGTGCCCTTGAAGAGCGTGGGGTCCTGCGGGATGATGGCGAGGCGGGAGCGCAGGTCGTGGAGCCCCACCTTGGCGATGTCGAGGCCGTCGAGGGTGATGGAGCCGGCGGCGAGCTCCGAGAGCCTGAACAGGGTGCTGACGATGGAGCTCTTGCCGGCGCCGGTGCGGCCCACGATGCCGATCCTCTCGCCGGCGCGCACGTGCATCGTCAGGCCGCGCAGCACGAGCGGCAGGCCCGGGCGGTAGCGCATCGCGACGTCTCGAAAGGCGATTTCGCCCTTGTCGGGCCACGAGGGCGGCACGTCGGTCGTGTGGAGCGGGGCCTCCTCGTGGAGCCGTGTGCCGTAGTACTGGAGCCGCTCGACCGAGATCATGTTGTTCTCCACCTCGGCCAGCTGGCGGATCGAGAACTGGATTATCTGCACCATGCCGACAATGTAGCTGAGCACCAGGCCGGCTATCGAGGGCGCCACGCTGAAGCGCGACGCCACGACGAGGATGCCGCTGGCCAGGACCAGCAGGCTGCCGATGGAGTCGAGCCGGGTCGAGAGCCAGCGCTGGTTGGAAAAGGTGAGGAAGTAGACGCTGTTCATGTCGTCGACGGCGTCGCGCATCTTGGCGGCAAAGAGGCCGCCCAGCCCGTAGGCGCGGATCGACGACACGCCCGTGAGGCCCTCGCTGAAGCGGGCAAACACGTTGGACCGCAGCACCGACTCGAAGCGCTTGACCTCGCGGGCCGACGCGCGGTAGTAGGATGCCGAGAACAAGAAGACGACGAGCAAGGGCACGAGCGCGGCCGCGAAGTAGTAGTAAAACACAATGACGAGGACGAAGACGGAGACGACGGTCGACATGGTGGAGCAGAACATGCGGATCGACTCGCTGAGGCTGTTGTCGGTGATGTCGATGTCGCGGGAGAAGCGGTTGGTGATGCGGCCGAGCGGCGTGGTGTCGAAGAAGCCCATGGGCGCGCGCAGCACGCGCCAGACGGCCGCCCTGGCCAGCACTTTGCTGGCGCGCGTCCCGAGCACCGTGAGGGTGACGGCATAGAAGAAGAGGAAGACGGTCTGGCCGAACCCCAGCGCCGCGTACCCGCCAATGTAGACGCCTGTCGGGAGCCCCCACCGGTTCGACGTCCACGCCGAGAGCCACAGGCTCGCCGCGATGTTGGCCCCCTGGGTCAGCACGAGGAGGACGAGCACGAGGGGGGCGCTGAAGAGGGAGCCAGAGGCCCGCAGGTAGGACGCGTAGACGGACCACGAGACGCCCGAGACTGCGCGCTCTTCCTGCTGCATGAGCGCGGCCGCCTTTTGCCTGGTTCTCTTGTCGAGGTCCCTTTTCTTCCTGGTTTCCTTTTCATCGTCCTTTTCGTCTTCCCTGTCCTTGTCCGCTGCGCTGCCCCCCGCCCCCTTTTCCTCCACGGCGGTGGTCTCCAGGAGCTGGCGGAACGAGGCGTCGTCGCGCATGAGGTTGTCGAACGTGTCGACGGCCTTGATGCGGCCGGCGTCCATCCAGACGACTCTGTCGCAGCGGTGGAGGACCCACAGCTGGTGGGTGGCGAGGACGCGGCACTTGGCGCCGAGGAGGCCGAGAATGGCGTGGTCGAAAATGTGACGGCCGACGTGGGCGTCGACGGCGCTGAGGGGGTCGTCCATGAGCACAATGTCGGATGAGAAGTAGATGGCGCGAGCAATGTTGAGGCGCTGCTTCTGGCCGCCGGAGATGGTGATTCCTCGCTCGCCTATCTCGGTCAGGTCGCCGCTGGGAAGCATGTCGAGGTCTGCCTGGAGAGCACATCTGCATTGTGTCAGTGAGGAGGACGAGAAGGAGGAAATGCGAAAAAGAAACGCGAGGACATCGTACGCCTGAATCACTTGCTGGTACCACTGCCGGTCCATCGGCTTCCCAAAAAGTATGTTGTCGCGCACAGTCGTGTTCTGGATCCAGGCGTACTGGGGGCAAAACGCCCTCGACGCGCCCAGCACAGCCTCGCCCGATGTCCTGCGCATGTCGCCTGCCAGCGCGGCCAGCAACGAGCTCTTGCCGCAGCCTACGGGGCCGATGACGGCAACCAGCTCGTTCCGCGCAAAGCTGATGCTGAGATCCTCAAGCTTGAACGGCTCTCGGAGCTGCCCATCAGCGGCGGCGGCCGCCGCCGCTGTGTCGGTGCCGCCACGCGCCGAGACCGGCCTCGCCTGGCCGGCGTCGGGCTTCTTCTTGGTGCGGGTGTGTTCGGCGTCCGGGGTCGTGTTCCTCTCCCACGTGAAGCTTGCGGCGTGGAGCTCCAGGGCGTTGTCGCCGTCCATGTCGAGCACGGCCTCGTCGTGCTGCTCCTCGGCCATGAGGAATTCCTGGATGCGCTCCATCGACGACCACGCGTCGACGATCTGGCCCAAAACGTTGGGCAGCAGGTTGAGGGGGATGCGCAGCGCGTTGAAGAGGGCGAGGGACGAGAAGATCTGGGCCGGGTGCATGTCGTGTCTCGAGAGCGAGTACGTGATAAAAGACAGCATGGCGGCAAAGATGGGCATCGAGATGCTGACGGCGAGGATGGCGTTGCGGATGCTCAGCAGCATCTGGATGCCGTGGATCTCGGTGTCGCGGATGCTCTGCAGCCGGTCCAGGAAGGTGGATTCCCAGGCAAAGTACTTGACGAAGCGCACGGCCGAGAGAAGCTCCTGCGTCATCGAGACGCGCTGGTCGGTGAGCTTGTTGATGGCCTCGCGGCGGGCAAACAGGGAGCGGATGGCACCGATGAGCAGGGGCACGCCGACGCAGAGGAGCGCGAAGCCGGCGAGCGCGCTGTACGTCAGGTTGATGAGAAGCATGGCCAGGGTGATGAGGCAGGAGGTGGGAGCGGCCCAGCTGAGGTGGAAGAAGCCGGAGGCTTGGTCGATGCGAAAGGTATCGACGCTCATGAGGTTGACGATACGGCCGTTGGAATAGCCGGATCCGTCGCCAGCGACGCCAGCTCTGTTGGTGTCCTTCCTGCTGTTCTTGCTGTTCTTCTCCTCCTTGCTGTTGTTCTCCTTGCTGCTCTTCTCCTCCTTGCTGTTCTCCTCCTTGCTGCTCTCCTCCTTGCTGCTCTCCTCCTTGCTGCTCT
>JAOYNU010024431.1:3117-14318 GCA_026745395.1 Tympanopsis confertula
GTCTTGTCGTGTCCTCCTTCGGAGGCAGCCTGGAGGGCGTTTCCATAGTATCCACCCTGGGCGTTGACTTCGGCTCCCTCCTCTAAAAGTAACTGCACAGTCTTGTCGTGTCCTCCTTCGGAGGCAGCCTGGAGGGCGTTTCCATAGTATCCACCCTGGGCGTTGACTTCGGCTCCTTGATCGAGCAAAATGCGCACCACATTATCGTGTCCGTTCAGAGATGACCATGTCACTGGATAGGAAGCTTCACTATCCGGCATGTTGATGAGGTTGTCAGTTCTAGCTATCAGACGGCGAATAAATTTCTCGTGACCGTTAAACGCTGCGAGATGGACTGAATCCATGACTGGCACTCTGATGTGTGGCATTTTTTTCTTCCAAAATATAGGAAACCAGAGCGAGAATATTTCACTCTTTGTGTTGTATAATTGCTCCAGTGGGTCATTCACTCCCCAGCTCGGATTTGGACTGGATGTCATTCTTCGCACATGATCTGGCCAAAACACCGCGGAGTATTCCAAAAGGCTTGAATCTTGTGAGCTTGTCTGAGATGGGCTAATTTTCAAGTCCTCCATCGACAAATATTGCAAACAAATTCGAGCCATCAGGGTCTCCGCATCCTGCAAGTTCAATGAATACTGGGAACCCGGCTGACCAGAGATTTCTCTCCCGATGAGAAACTCTCTGGCGGTTTGATGTAAGAGATAAACCTTGGAGTCATAAGTGTAGACAAAAAGACCACACAGCCGTCGTAGCTTCATTTCCAGGTCTTGGGGGCTTATGATTGCCTCTGCTGCATTTCGTGAGCTAGGATGTATAGCTATGCCGAGCGCCATGCCCATTTCTCTTGTCGTTAATGGACGTCGTGCAGCGATAATAATCTGTAGAATAGTTCTCACCCTACCCATTTGAGATGACGGTACTCGACTAAGAATCCTTTCATATGCCGCATGTACTGATGGGGGTATCATTCGGACTGATTCTTCAGCAGGCCAGAGACTATCTTCAAATACAGACCGAATATCATCCATGGCTAGATGTAGCTACAAGTACGTGTGGTGCTCCATCTGAAGAAGCTGTTGTTCGAGTCTCTGTGTCACATCTGGTGACAGTCGTGCTGTCTTGGCTAGCTCTTTGACTCGAATCCTCACAACAATATCGATTTCCCTTTGGATTTGGTCATAATCTTCCTCGCCCTGTAGATGCAGATGTGGAGAAAAGGTTCTCAATGATTTAAGAAGATCCTGGATGTGGTCATAGGGGCGGCAGGTTACTAAGAACTTCAACCAGACATCTCGATTTGATGATGACGACTGCCGCTGAAATGTATCAAGCTTCCCAATCAATAGATGTTGATTAGCTTCCCGACATTTGTCAATCGCATCAAATATGCAAATTGTCTTGCAAGACGCTTGAGCTGTCGCCGCCGACACAAAGATACGCTAAAGCTCATTGACCTCCTGTCCGAGCCTCTCTTCATGTTTTTCCCAGGACGGCATAGCAAAACGTAATAGGTGAGGCCGCTGGCTAAAGAGCTGGTGAAGTACCGAGCAAAGTGCTAAGACAAGACGATTCTGGTTATTGTTATCTTTGAAAAAAAAAGTAATAGATTGTCATTTCTGGGTCAGAAACTTCGCGTGAGTCTTCAATTATTGATCGGGAAAGTACGGACTTCCCATAGCCTGGGTCGGCTGACACCCAGAGAAGATCGTTGCACCTGCTCTCCGACCATCGGATATATTTAGCGCTCTGTAAAGCCCACAGGCAGGTTTTCTCGACCTTTCTGGGATTGATGTTCTTCTGCTCCTGATAACTTGATTTCTTGAATGTTTGGAGACAATAGTTTTGCTGATCTGTCAATGTAGACACAATCTTCTTATGATGATATTGTTCTTGTTGACTGTATGCTTGGTCTAGGTGTTGATTTGTGCCTTCAATTTCGGCCATAGAGCTTTGTTAGCAAGCTATACTTAATCCAGAACTAGCTAAGTTTGTACTGATTTTACTTACTATATATATTTATTACCAAGTTCTCTTGTAAAACATGGCCAATAGGGACATAGCTCAGTAGTTCTTTTGTATATGCTGCGGCTGCTAGAGTAGCATACCCCTGCTACTGCTTGTTCTTGTGCGAGTCGGCATAATCACAAATACCGCGGATGACAACACAGGGGAAGTCTAACATCAAACCAGCTGCCTCCATCTCGAAGCACAATGCCCCAGTCTCTGAAAGAAGTTCTTCTCTTGTCTGCCCGTGCTTGATGACCTTATTGCCAGAAGCAATAATACCATAATAGGGCTGTGGATCGTTGTCCTCGCAGTCATCTCTTGTCTCTTCCCACTCCGTTAGACATCCGTTATAGCTGCTCGAACTAGCAGGATGATCATAAATGGCTTGGAAGAGTCGATCGGAATTTGCAGTAGGCTGACCAAAAAGTTTCTGAGTTCGATTGGTTCTTCTGATTGTGTTTTACAGATATTCCGGGTAATAGTAATCATCTATCAGCCCGGCAGCTCTCATCGTGCCAAGTACAGTTAAAAGCACCCTCGGAGGACTGTTCAGCAAGCCAGTTCATTCAAATACACCATCTGCAATAATCTTGCCCATATCATATTGGATCAACCCACCGCAAGTCCCTTCGGGACAGCTAATTATGATATCGCCAAGACGGATATCATGAGCAGCTGACGGAATTCCACTCTCAATACTGACTATCAATCCATATCGAAGTGACTTGGAGAAGGTGCGAAGTATGTTGTTTGCAACTGTGGTAGCATTTTTGGTTTTGTACTGGCTGTCTTGGAGGCAGGCGATCACTATGTAATGTTTGCCGATTCTGCCCAATGTATAGGTATTCGAGTCCGCTGCGTCTTGCTCCTCGAGATTCCCGAATTTCTCATCTAGCATTTGGGTAGCAGCTGCAGCCTCGATCGGAAGGGCACAGATCCAGCCGATTTGGAAGGCATCTCGTGGGGGACGGGCCATATGGAAGATATAGCGTGGTTTTACGAGAGGAATGGTTTATCAATGATACTATCAAGGAACTTTGATTAGCGACAAAGGCTGACGAGCCCTTGACTGGCTTAAAGGGGGAGAAGAGCCCTATTGCGAAGCAGACAACAGCAACCCCGCCCCAGCAGCAGAGATTCAGCCCGGGCTGAGGGAGCAGTATGGCGCGGCAATCGAGCGAATATTATTGGAGAAAGAGACGTCGCACGTGACAATATTGTTCGTGACTGACTGCAACAATGGGGTACCCTGTCAGCAATGGCGGCTGCAGCACTGCTGGGTAGATATGGCACCAAGACTTGAACCATAGTGACTTGAGCTTATTCGTGACATGATACAAGATTCTCAATCCTATACTAATGTAGAAATAGCCCAAGCTGCTTATTGCACCCCGCGATCAATCAGCACTGCCCGCTCGAACCTACGATGCTTTGGAAGTGTCAGGGCCCCTGCCAACGGTATTGGACCACAACGGATGATCACCCTACCTATGCTTGAGGCTCTCTATGAGCGCCTCCTCGAAAAGCCGGACTTATATCAGGATGAGATGTTAATCTTTTTATGGGATGAGTTCTGTGTTCTTGTAACTGTCCATAGCATCGGCAGAGTGCTTGCTTCGGTTGGTGGTCTAAGAAGGCTGCAAGGTGGATAGCAAGAGGACGGAATATTGAACTACGGGATTTCTATCTCCACACCATCTCTTCTTTCCGATCCTATTACTTGGTATATGTGGATGAGTCGGGCTGTGATAAACGAGCGGGTTTCAGACGAACTGGGTGGTCTCCATTGGGAGTGACATTTATGCAGATTTCTCAGTTTCACTACGGGCAGTGTTACCAGATACTTCCCGCATATGTTTAGGATGGTGTTGTCCTTGTATGAGTTTTCTAGGGATTGACCGATGCTGTTGTGTTTGAGGATTATATTTGGCATCTTCTATATTACTGTGGGAAGTGGTCAGAGCCGAAACTTATTCTTGTTATGGATAATGCCTCTTTCTATTGTATAGAAGGTATCCGGCAGATTTGTTTTGTAGCTGGGGTCAAATTGGTGTACTTACTACCCTACTCTCCTGATCTAAACTCTATTGAGGAATTCTTTGTTGAGCTTAAGGCTTTTATTAAATGATATTGGCTGATATATGAAGAGAATCCGGGCTAGGGTTTTAGTAGCTATCTCGGATGGTATGTTGATGTAATTGGGGTAAGGGAAAAAAGTACGAAAGACCATTTCCGATATGCTGGCTGGAATATTGAAGAACTGTGACAGTTGAATATATTTTTTCCATTTTAAAGTCTATCCTCCATGTTGCACTTATAATGCTCGACCCAATACTTGATATCTTTAACAAAATGATGAGTAATACCTCTTTTGATGCCATTCTTGATCAAAAATCCCGGATCCTGATTCTTGTAGATCTGTATAAGGTCTAGTCTATTTTCGAGGGCAGTAACGCGAGCTTTCTGGAATTCTTTCTTTAGTTTCTTATTATTTACTTGGGATTACTGCTAGTTGCTATATTCAGCTATAGCAAGGTCCTGTAGACCAGGGATTTTGAGGAAATCCGAGGTTGATTTTCCTGGACATAAAGTCGGTATCGGAGTCAGTGTAGTTGGTACAGAAAGAGGAGAAGTCTGTATAGGAAGAATGTTTGTGATTTTGATAGGGGGGTGATCATTGGTGGACTGAGTGCCTCTCTTTTGCCTCTCAAGTTGCTGCTGCTCCTGTAGATATAGCTGTTTACAGATTGATTTAGGGACATCATTGTGGGTCTTCAATATAATACTTTTCTCTGTGTAGCTTACTAGGGCCCTCAGATTCTGTACTGTTAGCTTAATATGCTTCTTGCTTATAGGATTATGCCAGTAGTGCGGTCCTAGCTCACATGCTCTACTGGAGTACTGTATTAGGCCGTAAACATAGTTCTAAGTAGGAGGTTGCTCAGTAGCCTATTCTTCTGTATTTATATTTGCTTGCTGGTTAAGTAATATAAGCTGGGTAGTAGATGATATCTCTCTTTAATCTCTACCTCTTGGACTGGGCCTTGGGATTTTACTGTCCTCAGTATTGTTGAATGACATATTCAGTGTTAGTTTCTTCCCAGCACGGAAAAGATTACTCTACATAAAAAGCTGTTTCTCCACAGCGGGCTAATCTACTTCTGTCTTGTCACAGGAGAGAGTGAGGTCCGGCCGATTATGATGGTTTACTGACACAATGATAGTTGTATCATCTAATTCAACACTTTTCTGTACAAACTTTTTGCCTATAACTTCCTTTATCTTGGGCCTCAAAAAAAGACACCAGTGGAATCGCGGAGCTAATACTAGGTCCTGCTCTGTGCTTTTCCAGAGAGATTTGTTGTTGTTGAGAGTTATCTTCCACATAATCGAATAGTGAATACAGGTGGGTAGAAGCTTATTGTATAATGGTCCTTCTTCCTACTCATCCAGCTGAAGTAATGGAGTCTGGTTTATTTGCGGCTATTGGTGCTGCGGGGAAAAGTCGTCATCTGGGCGGTCTTTCGGGCTAATCAAACTCATCACGGAGGGTGTCTGGCAGATGCCATATCCGGGGGTCGGGGCATATTCTGGGGTCGGGGCAAAGAGCGATGATTGGTTGGAATGGTTATACGAATCAAATAGCAGTGGGTCATTCTGAGTGTTGAATGGGCTACGCATATTTGCGCAGCTATCCAGCCAACGGTTAACATCATTGTATATCGAGAGGCTCTTTTGGGGGGTCTTTCGCTCTAGTTGATACTTGTTGATTCTTACCTGCAGAGAGCGGCTGCTGAGAAGAGGGCACAGGCAAACAAGAAACTCTGTGGAAAAAGCAGCATCTGGTGACAGTGTTGATAGGCTACACAATCGTTCTCTTCAGTCTGATCGGTGACGACGGAGCCCTGCGAGAGGCAATGGGGTTGGGAAACCTGGAGAGCGGGCAGAGCACAGTGTTTGCCTTGTTTGCACGTAGATCTTCCGGGTTGAATCGCGATGGATCACTGAGCCCCAATCAATTTCAAGATCGGTTACTAACACGTAAGTGGGCACGAATGATAATCCACTTTGCAGACTCAGAAGGCTATGCCTGTTCCGGGGCGCGCTAAACCCGACGGAGGCAGCGAGAAACGGGCTCTAAACCGCGACGGGGGGTTGCCAGAAACGGCGGCCGTTTGGTAAATGATAATCAGTAGAGATTGTTGCTTTGCCCTTGTTAAGCACCTCTTAAAGTACCTAGTCGAAGATAGAACACTGCGTGGCCATGTTTCTCTCCCATCTAGCTTCATCTATTATTCCCCCCAAATGACATTAAATCCATCATGAAATAGAATAATACGTTGAAGAGATTTTTGGGTAATTAGTGACTGACTGGTATCTGAAAAAGGATATAGTAAATATTTGGCATCAGATGACTGCGGCGGTAATGCAGAGAAACAGGTTGGTTGGCAGACCTTGTCATTTATTGGTCTAGCATGGGGCGACGTATTATACTTCAGCTGAAACGATCACTTCCCCCCCCTCTAGATAGACGCATACTTTGTGATCATCCCCTCCATAGCCCAAGCTGATTAGGTGCCCTAATGTTGTGAAAAAGTAATGGCATGCCTTCTTTGAGGATATCGTTACCATCGCCGAGGCCTCAACTTCTGCTCAAGTAGGGGAACCCGGGCACTAAACAAGACAATGTTTGAACAGTCAATACAGTGATCAAGAGAAGAGACTGTGGTAGTGATAAATAAGTTCAGTGACAGCAGGCTGCTTATTTCATTATTCCGCTTGGACACCTTTGTTGTCTCCTACTCTGAATTTCGCAGCTTGTCCGCGTCTATCTTCCGCCTGGGGATGAAGATTCTTATGAACGGAGAATCCAGATCAGTCCTACTAGCGTCGGAGCCTGTGAAGGTGAAACGGCGCAAACAAAGCTCGGCCGGAAACCTGTTCCGCGCCTCAGCAGTATTCCCAAATATACTGTGGCTGCGAATTACACATCCTGGGCGGAGAGAAAATAAATCCCGTGGGACAGGGGTTATCTTACAGTACAGTTCAGGGGGCATGGGATTTTGGGTGCATATTATGTGGGTCCGGGCGTTCAGGTGACGGGGAGCCTGAAGGGCCTGAAGGGACTGAAGGGGCCTGTTGCCTGATCTTTCTGCCGGGCCAAAAACGCAGGCCGGGTGGCGTTCGACATACAACAGTCAGGATTCCCATGTGGTCACCCACCATAGTACTAACTGACCGGCGTGAGGCTTGAGTACGGCTGAGCGGACGGGAAGCCCTATTTTCCTCACCCTGTGGTCGTATGTGCTAGAGGGAAAAAATCTAGAAATCATATACTATATTCAAATAAAGATATGGACCAAGTGCTTGATCAAGTTTTTGAAGTTTACGTGCAGGTGCAATACTCCAGTAAGGCATATGCATAAAGCACCTTGTTAGCGGACCACCAGTATTGCCCCGATCATACTATATCCCCGAACCACCACTCAATTGGCTTAGAATTACAAACGCACTTATTCCAAATTTCCTGCCCCGAGGCTCATTAGCGCGATCATCTCCGGGGGTGATATCGGCGTCGCTGTCAGCGGGAGAAGGGGCACTAAAGGTCAATAATCCCTGCTTTTCGGCGAAATTGGCACCGGCAAGTCATCTATGCTGCTTCGTTCCATCAAGACGATCAACTTGCTGGCGCCGCGACGAATGGAGAGCGCGTGTGGAGATGCCTGTAAGCCTGGGTATACCGCGAAGTGAATGTCCGCATAGGCAGAGGTATCCAACTTCTCTGGAACTTTCGAAAGCTCTGCCTAAAGAACCTCACTCTTTGCCTTACTCCTTCCGCCCATCAAAAGCCCGGCCTAAGAGCTACTCCCGAGGTCCTCCCTTTACTCTCTCCCTTCAGGTGCAATATTTCCCACCGAACATCAACCTCAAATCTCTTCTGCTGAAACTATGGCAAGCCGACCTCCATCAGATGGCCGCTCTGCGGGCCCAGGCGAGAATCCTGGGACTCTAACCAAAACACCACCGGCGACTCTTGACAAGCTGCACACATTTTTCATCAATGGCAATATCAACAAATTCCGAAAAAGTATTGACAAGGCAGCCGCGTCCAAGAATTTCAACATATATGATTTCGCGTTAATGATGTCCAAGGCCATCGATCAAAACGAAGTGCGGTTTGTGAGAGAGCTTCTACGTCGCGGCTTGCCTGTCAAGGTCCGATACGCCATGGAAGCCGTCAGAGCCAAATCAAAGGACATACTGAGCCTCCTCCTGGAACATGGCTTGGACATCAACGAGCCAATGAGCCACGACATGCCTCCCGTACTTGCGTGAGAACTGAATCCCCAATATGCTCAAACAGTTACCGCGATCAAACTAAAATTCCGTTAGCTTGGGGGTTCTCGATGAGGACATGGCACTTTGGCTTCTTGATCATGGGGCTGATCCCAACGGAGAATCCCGCATGATGCATACACCACTATCAACCGCAGTGGAGCTTGGCCCTCTTTCTGTTATTCAGCTACTGTTCAGCCGTGGCGGAGATGTTCGAAAAGGCCAGCTACTCCATTACGCAGTCAGGCGAGAATCCGAAGTAATCGAAGCTCTGAAATTTCTGCTCGACAAAGGAGCGCCCATAAACGGGAGATTATTTGAGGATTACAAATCTGAAGATGGTCACCATCAAAGCAATCTTGGGACGGCGTTGCACCAGGCTGCCGAGCTTGGCATGACAGATGTAGTCTACTACTTGATGAGAAAAGGAGCTGATCAAACTATCAAGGACGAACGTGGACATACGCCTCGTGAACGCGCATTTTACAAGAATAAATTTGCTGTTCTTGTTGTTCTCAATAGCTTTTTGTGATTCCCCTTTCTTGCATTCTTACCATAGCGGAGCTGCTTCTACATTTTGTTCCGACTCTTTCTGATCGACCTAGTCCATAATCCAGGGCTTTTTTGCTGATTCTGACACAAGCCGCATGGAATGAATAACGCAGCGGTCCATCTTGAATCGATGATTTCTCTTGAGTTGATAGGAGCCTAGCAGCACCTGAACAGAGGTGATACAATCTCACTCTTATTGTCACTTGATAGCCTCAACGCTTCCTTTCGAGTTACTATTGAACAATAAAAATACTCCTGAATTTTCAATCCATAATTGCAAAAATTAACAACCAAAATCAATTCTGACGAGAGCCTATCGTCCAAGGAATGGTTGCAATCTACAAGAACTACAAGTATACCAGCGGGCCTAACCCAAAACAGAAGCCAAGAACCTCACCCCGACAACGATCTACACCTTCCCGTCCACAAAGCTTGGCACTCGAAACCCATGCCCCGAAACTCCCAATTCCAAACAGGCCGGGAGCCTCTGCAAGATCATGAAAGCCTGCAATTACGCCGCAGCCACGTCACAGGCCCATTGCCCTTCTTGAACCCGACCAGAGCTCGGTATACGCCGACCGACACACAGCCCGTCGCGGCAGCACCGTTGAGACCCGCTCTCTCCACCGCGCCTATCGAGCATTTGTGGCGGTCGCGGGATAATCGCAAAGGGCGCCATGCGCTGCGCGTGGATTACGAGCTGAATGATGATGGAGAGCGAGTTGTTCCCGGGTCTACTTCTTCGATTGCGGCGGTGGCACGGGGGATACGGCGTATGGCGACTTACGCGCCATACTGGGATGTGTCGTATCTTGTTGCGACGATCTTCACGCTGGGATCTGTTATATGGATTATCAACGCGTTTTTTGCATGGTTGCCGCTTGAGGATCCGGGGACGGAGTTCTCGGGTGAGATCACGATCGGTGGTGGGATCACAGCGTTTATCGGAGCTACGGTGTTTGAAGTTGGGAGTGTTCTTTTATTCCTGGAAGCTGTGAATGAGTCTCAGACTGGTTGTTTTGGATGGGCTCTTGAGAAGGAGTTGAAGCGTGTGGAAGGGGTTCATCGAGCGGTTACGGGAGCAAAGGCTGATTCGCGTCTGTGTCGGCATCACCATGCGAATCAACATAACCTTGTGGGGGCGGGGCAGCTGACACGCCGTCTTTCTTATGATATATCTGCGGGCTATTCTACTTCTTCGCTGGATGGGAGGACATTCCGTTGGTGGCCGTCTGCGATCGAGCTTAAGAGTCACTATCTCCATGAGCTGGGATTCTTGGCATCGCTTGTGCAATTTATCGCCGCGACTATATTCTGGATTGCTGGATTCACAGGGCTTCCTGGAATATATAATCATATGAGCCAAGGCCTGATGGATGGGGTTTACTGGGTGCCGCAGATGGTTGGCGGCGCGGGTTTCATTATTAGCGGACTGCTGTTTACTCTTGAGACGCAGAAAAAATGGTATCAGCCTGCGTTCAATGTTCTCGGCTGGCACATCGGAGTCTGGAACTTCATCGGAGGGATCGGCTTCACACTTTGTGGTGCGTTGGGTCCAGGAGCAATGCACTCGGGCGTGGAGTACCAGGTCACTCTTGCTACGTTCTGGGGATCATGGGCTTTTATGATTGGGTCGACCATACAGTGGTATGAGAGCTTGCAGAAATTCCCTGTTGAGAAAAAGTGATGTATGACCAGCGCAGCAGACATTATTCATGACCGAGACAGGAAGTGAATATCATAACATCAAATACGTATTAGCAATTTATCTCTTTCCATGCGAGGTGTATCAGATGGTCTTGAGCATGGAGGCCAGCAACGATTGCAATTCTAACGAAGACGGAGCATCTCGAAAATGTCGTAACGTGCAAATAGCGAGCGATTCCGCTTCCCAAAGACATCTGCGATGATAATCAATAAGATGAGAAGAAAGATCCCGGGGATGGAACATACACATAGGAATGCTTAAGAGGCAGATACCAACCTGGATGCTACCAACAACGATCATGGTATGTTTGATGCCGCCATGGGCAAACCAAGTGTAGGCATAAAAGGTCAGAGCAAAGCCGAACATGTTCTTGAAGATTAGCATGCAGGTGAAAGCCTCGATAGCAATTTCGCCTGCAGATATTAGCATTTTCCTTATTTCCATTTTCAATCATGTACTCACGGTGTGCATCCACGATGTACAGCGAAGCTGCCGCAGCGCCCATGACCATGCCCATTATGACGAAAGCAAAGAAAACGTCTGGCACAAGCCAGTGGTATTGTTGTATGTCGCTTGCAGTCCATCCTAAGCCGTA
>JAOYNU010024542.1:0-14307 GCA_026745395.1 Tympanopsis confertula
CCAAAGCCTCATCACGCGCGCCCTTGACGAGGAGCAGCGCCTTGCCACAGAAAAGGGCCAGCTTTATGCCAGCGCCATGAAGCACCGTGTCATGCACTATAAACGCATGAAGCTTCCGCGGTGGAAGCAGGATCGCATCGACGCTCTTAGTCAAAAAAAAAGGCAGCCAGCTCTCGGCGGCGGCAGCGGCGGCGAACTGCCTTTGGCCTCCCGTCAGCCCGTCGTCATCGACACAGGCCTCACAGCGGCACAGGAAGTTTTGCTCGTGCGTGAGCGCCTGCTTACGCCCGTCACCAAACTCGCCAACTACGGTTACGTTGGCGCACCGCCCAGCCCCGATGACGTGGAAAAGGCGCGGCAGGGAGTGGAGGCGTCGGGCGGTTGGGAGAAATGCGACCGGTGCGAGAAGCGGTTTCAGGTGTTTCCGGGAAGACGGGAAGAGGATGGCGCCCTGGCGAGCGGCGGGACCTGCAAGCACCATTCGGGCAAGGCCTACTTCCCCGACCGCGTGGCCGGTGATGACGGCCCGCGCTCAGCCAAGAAGTGGAGATGCTGCGGCACGGCAGTCGGGGAGACCATCGGATGCACCGAATCGCCGCATCATGTTTTCAAGGTCTCGGATCCCAAACGACTGTCCATAGTCCTGCCCTTTGCCGAAACTCCGGAGAACGACGGGGTCCCGAGAGACAGAGCGGTGGCTTTTGACTGTGAGATGGCATATACCGTGTTCGGGTTGGAGCTTATCAGGATCACAGCGACGGCGTGGCCGACAGGAGAGATCCTTCTTGACGTTCTCGTCCGTCCGTTTGGCGAAATTCTTGACCTCAACTCGGCGTTTTCCGGTGTGTGGCCCGAGCACATGGCGAACGCAGAGCTTTGGACGTCATGTCAAGTTCCCTCTCTCTCTCCCTCTCCTTCTTCCTCTCCCTCTTCCTCTCCTTCTTCCTCTCCCTCTCCTTCTTCCTCTCCCTCTCCCTCTCCTTCTTCCTCTCCCTCTCCCTCTCCCTCTTCCTCTCCCTTGCCCGCAGCAGCAGCAGCAGCAGACCCTCGGGGCGAAGAGAAAAAGAAGATGATGATGGTCCCGTCTCCGGCTGCCGCGCGCACATTACTCTTTTCCCTGATCTCGCCGTCGACCCCTCTTATCGGCCACGGCCTCGAGAATGACCTCAATGCCGTCCGCGTCATCCACCCAACCCTGGTAGACACGGTTCTTCTGTATCCCCACCGCGCCGGTCTTCCCATGCGAAACGGGCTTAGAGCGCTCACGGAACGTCATCTTAACCGGGTTATCCAGTCCAACACGGGCAGCGGACACGACAGTGCCGAGGACGCCAGAGCAGCAGGTGATCTTGTCAGGCTGAGGCTATCTCAAGACTGGGTCGTGCTCAAGATCGTGGGGTGGTCGTTTGATGGTGACGGGAACTTGGTAGCACCGGGAGCAAAGAAAGCCGCCAATGAGAAGAAGGGCGAGCTGACGGAACAATTCATCGAGAATAGCGTTTGATGCAGGACCGGCCTTGACTGTTGGCTGATGGGACGATGTACTTGACCACTACGTTTGGCCATATTCCCATAACCTAGCATCGACTTTGCAATCATAACTTGGAGTATCCGCAGTGCATCCTAGAACCAATATCTCGATCCAAGCCATGTTGCCCAAACATCGAGAGTTTGGGTTGGGCGTGGGGGTAGCATTCAAGATACCTGCCCGCATAGACCCTCTCAGTGTGGGTTATTGTAATTGATAGATTAGAAGGCATCATGCTGATATTTTCCCATCCCGCCACATCATTTATTAGGAGAGTACCGTCACCACGTATAACCCCCCCTGCATACAAGGCAGAGGTAGGTATTGCGATAAACGTTCAAAATGCCACTTCATGTCCTGCCCACCGACAGCAGGAACTGCCCGCCCTGCTTCCCCCCAGGGATATACGCCACGTTGGGGTTTGACGCCAGAGTCTGGGCGATATCCCTGCTCGCCTCGATCTTGCGGATCTGTATGAGGCCGTCGCCGACCTTGGCGACAGCTTTGCCGATGGTGTCTGCGCTCTCGGCCTCACCCTCGGCACGGATGACGTTTGCCTGCCGCTCCTGCTCGGCCTTTTCGACAATGAAGCGCGCGCGCTCGGCGTCCTGCTGCGCAATCTGCTTCTGCTCGACGGCCTTTGTAAACTCGCGCCCAAACGTCATGTGCGTGATGGACACATCCTCGAGGGCAATGTTGAACTCGGCAGCGCGGCGCGTCAGGTCGGTCCTGATGCGCTGCGACACCGTCTCACGCTGGGTGATGAGCTCGGCCGCGTCAAACTGCGCGACGATGGCCTTGAGGACTTCGTTGCCGATGGAGGGGAGAACACGCTCGTCGTAGTCGGTACCGAGATTCTAACACACACACACACACGTTTGATCAGTGATCAAGTCTTGTCCAAGCCAAGGGACCGCCAACAAGAAGAAGAATGGGGAAAGAAAAGGCACGATTACCTGGTATATCTTGGGCAGGGCCTTGACTTCAGGCCGGTGCAGCACACGCAGCGTCAGGCTGACCATCTGCAGATCCTTGGAGCCCGTCGTGGTGGCGATGTTCCTCGGCTTGGTGCGCACGTCATAGATGATACTCCGCTGCAGCCACGGAATCAGGAAATGTGTGCCCTCGTTGACCACAGAGTCGAGCACGCCGCGGGTGCGGTCGAATATCACGGCCCGGGTGCCGCCCTTGACATCGTACAGAGACTGCGAGGCGGCGAAGATGCCGACACCGATGGGGATCGTGGCGCGCTGGACGTTTAGCAGCAGGCGTTCCATGGTTGCGAGGCCGTCTCGAATTGGTTTGCTGGGATCGATGTTCTTGAAATCTCGGAACCGCGGGTTCAATCAACCCCACCTTGATAGTTTGTTATTACATAAGCCCGTTATTCGACATACATCGCTCCGCGAAACCTCCTCCATCCATCAAAACTAACCAACCAAAGCTACTGTCATTCAACTCTTGCCCTCTTTCCAGCAAACAGACACTATGCGTCCGACTCTGGCTATGCGCAGCGGCGGCGGCGGCCCCGTCGGCAAGTACAACGTGTATGCGAGCGACCCCGGTGCATCGAATCGAAATCGAATAGATGGCATCGATTGAGACTTGTCCCATGGGATGATGGATAAGCTGACGGGGCCTTGTTTGGCAGGTACCTTTCTGGTGTCTGGGGCGCCCTCGGTACGCAATTTTCTTGGATGCCGAGACCCGTCTTGGGACTGCTTTACTCACAAGTTGCGCGGGCCAGGGTCTCCCAAGCAAAAGGGCATCATCACATACGGCCTCTCGGCCAACCGCCAGAACCCCTTTGCCGGGGCCGGCCATGATGCCATCTTCAACACGTGGCGTCGCTTCAGCGGACAGGTGCTCTACTGGGCGCCTCCGGCGATCGGTGCCTACTTCCTTCTGGACTGGGCCATCAAGAGGTGGGAGGGACCAGAACACCCCGGCTCCATGTGTGCTAATGCAGAACCTTGGTAGGAACGAGTACCTCTATTCCAAAGCGGGAACAGCGGAACGCCAGGCCGCGGAATAAGGGTGAGGCGATCTTGGAGTGGCCACACTGCTGGACGACAACGCCTAGGGAGGAGATTTGTGCATATGGGTATAGAGAGAGATAAAGAGGCATGGGGCGGCGGCATGCGTCATCACCCCTTGCTCAGCCAATACAAAAGACGTGATATTGACATTCGAGGCAAAGATGAACAAGATTTCTCTCTGCCTGCCATGTCTGCCCACGTGCTACTGCGTCGCAAAGATCATACCGCCGTTTGCGGACACAACCTGCCCCGTGACCCATGACGCATCGGGCGTGCACAACATGCCGACCACGCCTGCGATCTCGTCGATGGTGGCCGGCCTGCCCCCGATATCCTTGGCATACTCCAGCATCTGCTGCGAGTCGACGGCCTCCCTCGTCCGCATCAACGGCGCGTGCCCGGTAAACGAGGCAAGCGCCTCCTTGACGTACGGGTCGGCTTCGGACCACATCTCGGTACCTACGGGGCCAGGGTTGATGGAGTTTACGGTGCACCGCTCGCTCAGCTCGCGCGACCAGGTCCGCGCCATGGCCTCGAGCGCCGCCTTGGACCCTCCGTAGACGCTCTGGCCTGGGAGGCCTATGGTTGCCGACACCGAAGTTACGCACACGATGCGTCCGGACCGGTCGTGCGGGAGGTACGGCTCGGCGGCCTGGGTGAGAAGCAGGGGCCCGCGCACATTGATGTTGTATGTGCTCTCAAACTCCTCCACACTTGTGTTTGGGATGAGGTTGTTGGGCGCGATGCCGGCGTTGTGCACGATTATGTCGATTTGGAATCTGTCTCCGGCAGAGAACTCGTCCTTGACGCGCTCCACCAGCGTGGCGCCGCCGTCGACGGACGAGAGATCGACCTGCGCGGGGAAAGCGCGCACGTGGTAGATCGATTCGAGAGTGGCGGCGAGCTCTTGGGTCCGGGCCTCGGACGAGGCCGACGTGTAGTTGAGCACGAGGTCAGCGCCCTTGCTGGCGAGATTCCTGGCGATGCCGACGCCGATGCCTGAGAGCGTTAGCAAGCAAGCAACGCATGAAGCAAACGATCAAACTTGCCTCGGGACGCGCCGGTGACGATGGCGAGTTTGTCTTGAAGAATACGAGGCATGGTGGATTATTTTTGGTGTTTTTTTGGGGGTTTTTTGCCTTTACCCATTGTCTTTGTAAATGCCTCCTCAAGACTGGGCACCAGGGAAACCAGTTTGCAAAAGACTTTGGGCCTGAGTGAGGCTTTTTACGTGACACAAATTACGGCCTCATGACGACATACAAGCCAGCCTTTATGAGGTTATCGTCTTCTTAGTCAGCAGAGATTCACAAATGACTCGCTCTGTCTACACTTTATCTATATCATCACAGTCGCAAAAAAATGGCTCAGGACAACAACACCCCCGATGACCAACTCGACACCACCACCGTCCTTAATATCGAGTCCCACTTCTACGACCAGGGCTTCACCGAAGGCTCCCACGATGGCGTGATCATGGGCAGAGCCGAGGGCCGTTCCCTCGGCTTGAAGACGGGATTTGAAAAATTCCTCGCAAGCGGACGCATCGCAGGCAAAACCATGGTCTGGGCGAATCGGCAAGCGTCGTCGTCATCGTCGTCCGTCACTCAACAGGACGCCTGCACATTGCCTCCGTTGTTGTCCGCAAACAGCCGCCTGCGAAAGAACTTGGAGGCGGTGCACGCCCTCGTCGAACCCAGCACGCTATCGACGCGGAATACAGACGATGCGGTAAACGACTTTGACGACAGGTTGAAACGGGCGCGGGGCAAGATCAAGGTCGTAGAGAGGATGCTGGGAGAGGCGGCTGAGAAATAGACGCTTTGATCAAAAACAAACAAAACAAAACCATCCAGCATAGAACGCGTCGCTAAACATGAGTTTGATTGACGAATGCCATAGATACGGGTCTCCATCCACTAATCATGTTTTAAAAAAATTAAAAAATCACGTAAACGTCCGGCAGGGATACCTAGTATGAAAGTCAGTACACAGGCGGGCACGCGCAAGCAGCGAGTGAGCCCTGGGCAACGTACTCGTCGTTTGGGTACGACTGTTCATCAGTCAACTCGTACTCGTGCACCTTCCACTCGCCTGATACTTTGGTCTGCCCGCTCGGCACCGGCGGGAGGCCATTGACAAAGAACACACCCTTGGCGTTGTTGGCATCGGCACCGGCATCGGTCAACGCACCATTGGCACCGAATGCCTTGATGGCCTCGGCCAGGGCTCCGTTTCCTGCCTTTGTGGCCTCCACCAGGGCCTTCTCGCCGGCATCGCCAACCAGCTCCACTCGGGGCGCGGCGGCGCTGCCGAGCCGGACCAGCGCGGCCACATGCGGCTGCGACAGCACGCTGATGCGCGGGTGGTTGCGCCGCGAGTCTCGCTTCCAGTAGGGGTTGTCGGCGATGTCTCCCGCCGGGTAGGTTACCGGGTCGGTGTACGCGAGGGGGTCGAGCGAGCCGGGCGGGGGGTTGCGGAAGTATGGGTTCAGAGGCACACCAGTGGAGCGCTCTGGGTGCACGGCAAACAGTCGTCGGAGCGTTTCCCAGATGCCGGTGGATTGGACCGTTTGTTTCTGGAGAGATTGCGCGCGTCAGTTTCTGGTGCTGTCTTTGTCTTGTCGGACGTTGTTGGGCTGACCTGAGAGACAGGGATGACGTGGCTGGCGACCACCTTGGCGACAGTGGTTTTCGCCATGATGGCTATCGTAGCGGCGAGCCGGCGGCGCAGAAACAGCTCTCGGCCCGGTCGAGTTTGATTTGAGGTTTGGTTTATTTGGGCCCGTTGATGTTGGAGGCTTTGATGATAGTAGCCGGAGCTCAAAGAAGGGTTTTGATTATCTCAGCGCACAGTGTATTGTGTACAGTGCGGTGTCGGGTCTCTAACCTGTCAGAACTTGGCATCAATTCATACTGTAACTGTGTTGGTGCGCGTTGTCGTGTCGCGAACCTTCCTCGCATCGGGGGTGGAGACAGCGGTGAGATAGAGAAAGACGAGCAAGCCCACAACCTCTCTCTCATCGCAATCATTCCACCGTGTCTTTCTTCTCGTGACAGCTTGTCCAAAAGCTCATCGCCGCCTTTTCTCATCTACCTCAGCACCACCTAACCTGCCTCTCTGTCCTGCCATGGAGCTGCGTAGCAGCAAACGCAAGGCGACGGCCGCCACGGCCGCGCAACCACAAGAGCCCGTCGCAAAGAAGCCGGCGACCCAGAAGAAGACGGGCGCAAAGGCCAGCACTTCAAAGCAAGCAAAGGCCAGTACTTCAAAGCAAGCAAAGGCCAGCGCTGCTGAAGACGGCAGCAGCAAGAAAGAGGACGATGCTCCTGAAGAAAGCGAGGCCGCCCCGGCCGAGGACGAGGAGGAAAAGGAGGCCGCTCCCTCCGGGCCTGGGCAGAAACATGAACTCCCCGAGGCCAATGGCAGCATGTCCTTTGACGGCTTCGGCGGCGAGGTGCAGCTCAACGATGGCACCACAACCACGCTCAAGACCCTTGTGGAGGAGAGCGAGTCCGGTGTAGTCATCTTTACCTATCCCAAGGCCTCCACTCCCGGGTGTTCGTCTCGTGTCCTCCCCATGCTCCTTCTCTCTTGATATGAACATTGAAAAGAAAAAGAAAGAAAAGAAAAACAGACAGAAAGAAACACTCTGCCATCTCCGTCTCTTGCTGACACTCCGACCCCATCTCGGCAGGCACCAGACAAGCCTGCGTCTTCCGCGACAACTACGCCGACATCACGTCGACGGGGTTCGCCGTCTACGGGCTGTCGACGGACTCGCCCAGCGCCAACACAAAGTTCCAGGAGAAGCAGGAGCTGCCGTTCCCGCTGCTCTGCGATCCCAAGGCCACCCTCCTCGAGGCGCTTGGCTTCAAGAAGACGCCAAAAGGCACGACGCGCGGCGTGTTTCTCGTCAAGAAGGACGGGCTCGTGGGCATCCGCGAGGCTGGCGGGCCCGAGGCGACGCACAAGGTGGTCAAGGAGCTGCTCGACGCCTGGAAGAAGGACGGGAAGCTCAAGTAGCGGCAGCGGGGCGTTTATTAGTTTTTTTGCGCAACCACACGGCCATGTAAATATGCTTTTTGGCAAGTCCTCGAGCAATGCACGCCATCCGTCTGGGGATAGGATGGAAAGGGTTGCGAGAAAACCCATCTTTTTATCTATGCTCAATCAAGAACATTAATGGTGTTTTGCGTCATCCAACATGAGGGTCCTTGGTAACGTGTCGTGTGTGTAATAAAAGGCCGAGACGGAGGCCACGTTTTGCGCAGCCGACTTGACACCAACATGGATGTGTGTCCCAAAGGCCGGCGCGATGCTGGAAAGAAATCCCGTCTCGACGCAGCGGCCTGATCCCGAGGAACAAGGACAGGACAGGACAGACATGTTCAACTCTTATCGGCAGCATTATCAAGATACTCGACTTGTTTGCTTTCTTCTCGCTGTGTTGTATATATGGTGCTTGTTTCCTATGATTCACTCATTTCACTGTAGGGGTGGAATCACGCCACCACATCATTACAATTACTTGTTGATTTGTCTTCAACACAAACGTCTGATAGTGCGACTACTGTGGAGAAGTCGAGTTATAAAGGCCTCCACCAAGAGAGTACCACTCGGCTGGATGATTGCGAACACGTGCTACGTTATCAATATCAAAAGTAATATATCATAACATGCTTATCTTTAGCATCCCCGTCACGGGATGACCAACTAAAATTACAAAAACAAGATGAAAAACCTGAAAAGCCTCATCTTGATTAATCTTTCGTCACGCTAGATTCCTTGTCACTCTTGGCCAGGGCTCCATCAGGCCGATATCGAGTTGGCGAGATCCATCCTGCAATTTCACAAAGCCAGTGTCTCTCTCGGAGGGTGGCTGCGCCAGCCTCCATGCACGACCTTCCTTGAAGCTGAAAAGACCCAAACGCCACGTTGCCATCCACCGGGACTTGGACCATCAGGCTCCAAGCTATCAACCGCCTCAGCTTCGCCAAAAGCAAATACCAGCGCATATCGCGTTCGCTGAGTGACGTGGCCCCGGCCCAGGCTATCTGCCTGCTGAGTGGACGTGGTGCAAGTGGGGCCCGGAAACCGGGCTATCCTCGGGCCAGATCGGCGGCCAAGAATGGCCAAGGCCGGAAGGGGGGTTAGTAATCGTGGTGGCCCAGCAGGGCGGAAATTACCGACTCCATTGCATCGGGGATCCGGGGGACAAACTTATGTGGGGGGGACGATCGATCTAGTTGAGCGGCTGATGATATCCGTATGCGCGCATTCCAAAGAAATCACACCGAAGAATGCAAGGTCCGAGTCTCGAGCTTCGAGACATTGTCTGTTGATAACAACTTCCCGACCGCCACGTCGTCTGGCAGGGACATCCTGGGCACGGGCTGGAAGTGTTCTCTTGCCGGAATGAGATGCTCAGAATTGGACCCATGGAAAGAAAGACAAAAGAAGTAAGGATAGCAGTCCCGACGCGCCGGCAGAGGGTGTGTGTGTATGTATGTGTTATTCCACGTGCAACGCTGCACATGACACTTGACAGGAGGCGGCTGATGGAAACTAGTTAAAATTTTGCGACGACAAGGGCCACGGCGGCTCGTCAGTCGGTATGATATCATTGAGGCTGAAGAAGAAGCAAGTTGAAAAGTCACGAGCGGTAGTTTGCAGCTGGCACACTTGGAGGACTTGCTCGTCTGGTGTTGCGGATACTTTTCGTTTTTCTTCTTCTTCTTCTTCTTCTTCTTCTTCTTTTTTCCTGGCTATTGTTTCGTTTCCCGTCCTTCTTTTCTCGCTGAGTTGCTCGTATGCCGCAAAAGGCAGAGAACCAACGGTGGACTGATTGTGAGTGCAACGTCTGCTAGGGTAACAACTAGCCGTCAGCCGTTGCGCATGGGCTGAACGAAGCCGGTTGGGCCCAGAGAGTTAGTTGGTGAGCTGCGGATGCGTGCGTATACTACGTCGCCATGTGTAGGTTGTAGGCACGAGGCCGGAAGATCGACAGGCAAGCAGAGCACGGCACATTCGCCCGCTCGCTAGCTTGCCTCGAGTTGGTTATACATGAGATAATGCCTGC
This sequence comes from Tympanopsis confertula, assembly GCA_026745395.1. NCBI lineage: Eukaryota > Fungi > Ascomycota > Sordariomycetes > Coronophorales > Scortechiniaceae > Tympanopsis > Tympanopsis confertula. Next base: position 9,650 of record JAOYNU010024542.1, read on the forward strand.
ATGCATACACCAACCAACCAGCCAACCTTTTGTTGAGGAGAGACAAAGGATACCATGTCACGAGTTCCCCGGGTTTCATTACGGTGCATCGAACCGACGATCCGGGAACTGGTGACTCACCCGCCCAGTCCGACCGAACACCAACTCGTCCAGCTAGTGCGGTCCATCTGTCCAGACACATGCTGCCTGATTGCCTGATTGCTACATAGTTGCTTGTCCACGTCCGGTCGTCCGGCTGGCTGCCCATGTTATGCCAAGCCATCCATGCCATATGACGGAGAGTTCAGAGTCGGTGAAAGCTGCCGACAATACCGGAGGAAGGGAGGGAGTATATACATGATACATGCACCCATTGCGTGAGAAGAAAATTTCCTGACGCTCGTCAACCGCATGCTGCGGTGGTGCGGTGGTGCGCTCATCATGATCCCTGTATTTTCCTATTTGTTTTACGGAGGTCTGGCATGCTCTATCCTGTTGGTCTTGCTGTATAATATACGTATATCAGATCTCTAGAAATCTACACCCTACGATCACCCCAGTTGAGTCACCCTTGGGGGTACGAAAAAGACCCATGTGTGCCTGTCCCGTTGTCGTGAATGCGGGGTCGGGATAAGATATTCCCTTTTCGAAAAAACAATAATAACCGTGATAATAACAAGTATAAAGATAAATATAACAACAACAAGGGCCAACTTGTCTTGCATGCGTGCGTACAGTGGAACATTCCCACCCCGCCTCCTCCATCGGTATAGGGTTCGAATACATACTTGAGGAAAGAAAGAAAGGACGGCAGGTGTGTGTGTGGTGGGGTGTTGAGGTATGATCCGTCCAAGGTCAGAAGGCGGAAAAGAAGACGCGAAGACGCGAGTTGACAGGATAAGCGTCCAGGAACCAGGCACAAGATCGACAAGAGCCTCAAGCGGTGGGTGGTGGAAAAGGTGGTGTGCGAACACAACATGATATGATTATGATGTGTGTGGCAGTATAGTTGATATATGCACATATGCGTATATGTATATATATATATATATATATAGATATATAGATATCTAGATATACCTGCAGGTGTATAACATAGACATCATCTACAGTATGAAAATTGATTTTTTATAAAAAAAACGTCACAGGAACAGGCGAACCAGCCTGTCGGTTGCCCTGATGCTCCCGACAACTGCCGTCCCGTTGAGAAATTTCCCGGCGCCGTGGGACTCACATCACCTGTCCTTGGGGGATGGATACACCGCCAGATGCATCTCCCAGAAAACTGTAATTACTTAGTAATACGTATCCACAAATCATCATACGAGGGCTATCAAATATCAAATAACAAACACTTTCACTTGCATTTTGGGGGCCAGGTTTCAGACTTTGGTCTTTCTCCCTTGCCGCGAATGGCCTGCTTTATCGGCCGTCGCGTCGACATGGACATGATGGACATGCACGGCGCCCGTCGGGGTCACCCTTGCGCGTATACGGCGACATGGCTGGCGCCGCCTGGTACCATCGCAGGAGGGTCGTATGTCAGCGGGCTATAGGGTTGTATCATGGGAAGGCTGAGCAGCGAGCGATACGATCGTATAGACGTACAGATGCATATGTCCATGCATATATATATATAGATATAGATATATAGATAGACAGATAGATCCAGGAAGAGGGCAAGCCCCAGTCTTACATGCAGCAATGGGCGAAGTCAGAGGCTTGTTGGCGGTGACGTTTCGTACATGCAGGTGAGGAAGAGAAAGGAGAAAGCAAAGATATATGCATATATGTATATATATATATATCTGCGCACGATAGACGAGAAATCGTATAATGTAAATGGCCGAATAGGGCTGACCACCCCGGCGCCGGGAATAACGACCATGTAGGCAATGAATACGATTGATACGAAGTGCCCTAAAATAATAACAATATCAAGCAGGCATCAACCCCACACCGACAAAATTGCATGGAAGCCGAAGAACAAGAAAGAATATTTTACAATTTTTTTTTAAAAAACTGGAGCCCAGCGAACGACGGATGGCATGGGATGGATCTGATACCGGGGTGTCGTGGTATCATGTGGCTATAGTGCTTGCTGCCAACTGCAGAGCGGCACAGCTTCTTCTGATTTCCTCAATCGCGTCAGCGTTGGCGCCATCATCATTATCATCGTCATGGTCACGTCGACTGACTGACCGCAATACAGTGCCAAGCACGGCGGATATGACGGCGTGATTCAGAAGCAAGACGAACAAGGCGGGCGAGGCCTTGGTCGCAGGCTCGACCAGGCACGAGTGATTGGCTCTGGGTGAAACGAATCTCTGCCGATCGTGCTGAACCTTTGCTTTGCTTTTGCTGCTGTGTCAGGGACTTGGAAGTAATTCCATCGCGCATGACGTCTTTAGCGCTGCGTGAAACGAGCAGGGGGAAGAAAAAAGAGAACAAGACGTAGAAGAAATAAGAAAGTTTCATCATCTCTTTCTCTAATCAAACGAGCCTCGGGGAAAGGCGCATATCATGACCAAACGCAGACTCAAACGAATCTCTAGACTTGTGGGCCCGTCTGGTCGAGTCTATCCGTAACCGCAATCAATCAAAACAAAAACCAAAAAAAAGATTGGCTTGTCACGTCATTACGATTGTTTTCGTCGCGGCCCTCATCATTAAAAATCTTGTTAATTCCAGGGCTGCCGTCGCCGTCGGGGTGGGGACGCTCATCTCCAAGTCGCAGATTTGCGACTCACGTGCTTGCCGTTGCCCCTGTCTAGCTTGTTCGCTCTCAAGGCTCGCTCTCTTGCCCATCCAGGGCCTTGCCTCGTTCCCCGTGGGGAGTGTGGTTGTGTTATCGGGCCCCCTTTCCCGGAGAAGAGCGATTGTAAATTGGCGTCACATCCAACTGGCGGTGATGCCAAGCAGGTGGGTGCAAATTGGCATCCGCCTTTGCTCGCAAGAGCGCGAACCGGGCCACACATTCACTGCCTCGTCTTATTTAATCTTCGAGCTCGAGCTGAGAGCTGAGCACCACAGGTCTGAATACCGAAGCACTCCGGGGGTGAGAACTCGCGGATGTCGGATACTAGAGTAGAGTTTAGTCTTGTTAAAAACTCGGCACTAGATGAAATGAAGGGGATTAAGGGAAAAAAGGAAAAAGGAAAAAGGGAAAAAAGGCAAAATCCCTATCCCGGCTCTGCGTCACCGATTCACTATCTGATCCCTTCCACGACCCACTCCATGGAACACCTCAAAGGTCTTCCATTCATTCCGTGAAAACACACCCATGACCCTGTTGCTGCGAGCTTTGCTTTGCTTGCTTTGCTTGCTTCGCTTTGAAGCGAAGCACGCACCAACAGCCAAGTACGGTCTACCTGGGCTCTGCGACCGACTGCAGCGAAAGCAAAAGTCCCAGTGACCCTCGTCTTATCTTTGTACACCGCCGCCGTATTGATGCCACTTGTCACTTGCCTCGTCACTTGCCTCGTCTCTCGATCTGCCAACTGCTTAGCACTTGGGCTGCACGGGCCAACAGCGCTGCACTTTTCGGCCCCACGCTGCCTCCCCCAATCTCCCACACCTTCTATCGACTTTTTGATTGTTATTTTTTCTTCTTCTTCTTTATACTATACCACTTGCCCTGCCCAAGTAAGTGCTTGTTAAATTTTTTTTAAAAAATTCTACTCTTGCTCCCCTTGTTCGTTGCTGCACGCCTCTTGCCTTGTTGCAATCTGCCCTCTCTGCACCCCTCTGCACACTCTGCACCCCTCTGCTCTGCACTTGTACTCTGCACCCTCTCACTCTGCACTCACCCCTCTGTCCTCTGTACCCCCTTCCCCACCCCTTCATGAGACTTTGCTCACACGAACCGTCCTCGCGTACGCCCACACCTCCTGGGAGATAATTACAAAGAAATCTTGGAGGAAAAAGCGAGAGGTTCATCTTGGAGGAAAAGGCAACCCTGGACACCACCAATATCGAGACAAGACAGAAAATTACAAAAGGGACTGCTCTCCCTCTCTTCATTTCTGATCCTTCCCATGAAACCACCATCGAGCAGCAATCTCAGCATCTCAAGCCTCGTCTCATATCTTTACTGATAATCTCCAAAGCTTAAAACTCTTGCTCCCCTATAACCAGCTCTCACTCTCCCATCAACAACCCTCCCATTATCAACTCCCACAAACAACTCTTAAACAACGCTCGCAACGCTCACAGCGCTCGCAACGCTCACAACATCGCTCACCAAATCTACGCGTCTGACGTTTTACGCAACCTCCACAATGCCTCAGCGTCCCACCATGCTTCTCCCTCCCTGCCCGGGCCCGCCTCCCACCCGCCCTCTCCCGGAGCCTCCCGTGGTCCATCAGTCCTAAGCGCCGGACCTCTCGCTCTCGCCCACGATTGAGGCCCGTCGCTACACCGACGCATCCCTCATGAGTGCTTAATACCTCTCTCTCTCTCTTTATCTCTCCTCTCTTCCTATACCTCAACACAGCAACCGTCCCGGAGCTGGCTCGCAGGACCAACCACAATCATCTTTACGACTTTGCCAATTCTCAACCGTACCACGGATAACAACACCTTTAATCAATACCCATTTTTCTCGGATCGCGACGTCTTTCTGTACCACCACCACCACCACCACTACAACTACTCCCACTGCATCGCATGGAGAGGAT
>JAOYNU010024653.1:0-14290 GCA_026745395.1 Tympanopsis confertula
GCTTTAATTTTGGAATTTCCTTGAATTCATGATTTGTGTCAATTCCTCATATTTTAGGCCAGGTTCAACGTTTCGGAATTTGGCGGCATACGGATCAATAAGTGTTTATATTCGACTTGGCTTACTTTGTGTGAGATATTTTTTACTATAATTCTATACATTGCTGGAATCGAAAATTCTATTAACTCATGCTGTGATACCAGTAGTCTGAAGCAATGCCAGCACTTTAGACATGTTTGAGCCAGAATATTCCACTCCCAGGACAGAATGTGACTCGCTTTCAGAGTAAACCATTTGCAGACTTTGACCTACGGCTTCGCAGATAGCGGAGGTTTTCTGAAGATCTGGAAACTCCAAAAGTTTCTTCTCTGGAGAGCTAGCCCACAAGTAATACAGGGAGATGCGTTGTAACACTGTGCAGTCGGAACTAAGATCTTTAAGGACCGGTGCCCAACTCCCTTCTGAGGCTAGAGAGATGTGATATAACGTCAGAGCTGTGAGTGTGGTATGGAGCCTGTCCAAAATAGTCTGGAGGTCTGATGCTCTCATTGCGGTTCTGAACACAGCGAGTTCTTTGAGTTTTGAGAAGTCGGCTGTCTCCGCAAGTTCATGCATGAATTCACAAGCAAGGTCATGCGAGCCTAGATTCAACAGGAGAGTTTGCAGATTTGTGGCGCTCAGAACCAGCTCTAGTAAGAACCCGAAATTATCTGGCGTGAGATATTGTTCCAGTGACAATTTTTGTAGGTTGCTCCAGGCTGCCTTGAACTTGGGCTGTCGATAAAGTACCTTTGGTATACGGCGCATATCCATGACGAGAGTGCGAGAGTTTTTATTCGTGTATATCAGATGGAAAGATGATACAGGGACGTGTGCATCGACAACAAGGGAAAAGAAGACCGTTACTGCGTCTGTAATGGTTACCCGGCTCATGTCGGGACGGCCTTCGGGGAAACGGCAGAAGACGAAAAACGAACGGCAATTAACGAGTTGATGTAGTAAATTATTTCCAAGTTGATTCAGTGATTCTATCTCCATAGGAGCTGCGAGGGTGCCCCATGGATGGCGATTCAGGGTCAACCCACGGCAGATACCATCTTGGAGCATGAAGGCTAGACCCTGAACAAAGGGGCGCAGAGCTTGATGCTGCGATATTGAGCGTATGCGAGCTAAGCTTTCTTCGGACAGATCAGTCCTTATGGAACTGAAAAAGCGGCGTGCGAAGATGTTGAAAGTTTTTCTTTGGAGATCGCGACATGTTAAACGAAGGTCCATTAAACTGTCGCCTTCCACATGGTCGGATATCTGTTCGACGATCTCGACCGCCAAAGATGGAAATAATGCATGCGAGACCTGAGACATCGCAGTCGGATCTGTTATTCAATATTTACCAGAATATAGAGGATCGATGAATGAAGAGTTCTTGCGAGTGTGGGGAAAGGATTCAAATGATGATGCGGAGAGTGGACCCGACCCCGGATTTCCACGAAATAAGCTGCCCGTCAATGGCCAAGTACCCCTCACTTCATTGACTTGGCTAGACTGCGGAGATGCCCGAGTTCCATTTCACGTGGTGGGGCTTTATCGTGATCATAGTGGTGGTAGTCCAGAAAATATAGCAAACGGGTCTAAAATAGATTGAAAGGGGCAGCAAGATTAGGGTAATACATGATTCTATGAAAGACCAGCCCGACATCCCAACGTCACATCGTGACGGCCATCGTGCGACACGCAACCATTTATAATTACACGCAAAGCGTTATATTACTGCTCCATATCCACAGCAAATCCCCGCCACATAGAGCATCGCTCAGCTTGCGCCGCTGGCACCGCCTCCATCTCGGTTGCATTCGTTTGAATCCTTATTCTTTCACCAGTACCGTTCCCCCAAGGCCTCCAGATAGGCGCAGTCTCGTCCTTGAACTTGTTTGGGTTCAGCGATTTGATGAAACTGATGTAATAGTTCATAATTATGGGGACGATGGGAGCATTTGATGTGGCCAAGGAGTCGGCTGGCTGGTTGGTAGAACCGAGCCCGAAGATAGCTGGAAGTTCAAAAACGTGAGGAACTCCCTTTCCTTTCGCCATTTCCGTCGGGTCATGAATATTGCACCGATAATTCCACACATGATCCGATGAGAAGAACTTCGAAACGCTAGCTGCGATATAATTGCCAGGACAAGTGAAGGTGGACTCCCCGTAGGCTGCTGATGCCAGGGGGAAATAGGGTGCATGGTTGGGCAACTCCTTTACGTGAGGGTAAGCGTTGTTGATGGTTTGCAGCTGGTCATCGCTCAGTCCCGGGTAATTGTTCTTGATGAACTGCGAGACTTCGCTGGCACTGTTAGCGTTATACCCGAAATCCGTTCCCTCGTTATTGTCATCTGTCACGATGACAGGCACTCGGATGAATTCCCCCTTCTGAAAGGAGCTGTAGAGACGCTCGGTTATCAGGTCATCGTCAACAACTGGGAGGAAGTACCACAAGGGGTTTGGACTATCACTGCCCCCTGGGAACGGCGCATCGCGGTTGTGCTTCTGAATTGTCGCGATATCGGTATCTCGGAGGCACGAGAGGGTGTCCTCTGCGCTACCACAGCCAACTTTATTTGCAAAATCTTGGAACTGAAATTCCATCTCAGCTACCGTTCGTGTCGTCGGCCAGAAACTCGATTCAGCTACCGCACCAACGAACAAGTTTAGATCAGTCCCTCCGTATGCTGTCATATGATAGGCAACAGATCCTGCCCCTGCAGAGTCGCCGTGGATAACAACATGGTCTGGATCGCCGCCAAATGATCCAATGTGCTGCTGCACCCAACTGAGCAACTTCCTCTGGTCAAGCAGGCCCACATTTAGGTCGCCGTTCTCGCGGACTTCCTCGCTTGCAAGGAAGCCCAAGACTCCTACTCGGTAGTTGAAGTTCACGAGAACGATATCATTACCGGAATGATGCACCACATCACTTCCGTTGAAATTAGCATTTGCGAGATTTGCATACCCGCCGCCTTGGATAAAGACCCAGACTGGGAGTTTTGCATCGACGGCTGCGTTGCTAGGTCGCCAAACATTCACGAACAGACAGTCCTCGTCGATTGTGTCTTTTATAGTTTGCGAAACGCCAGGACAAAGGGGTCCAAACTAGATCATGTCAGCAAATATCCCGTCGAAACAAGGATTATCTAGAGTCATGTGCGTACCGACAATGCATCAACGACATTATCGCTGGATTCAGGGTCTTGCGGTGCTCTCCATCGTAGCTCTCCCAATGGAGGGCTAGCATATCTCATGCCAATGAATTGATCGACCCCATTATGCAATGAAACTCCTTGATACTGTGCATATGTCAGGTTCACAATATCTGACCGTTGTATAGCTGTATGCGCGGGCGACCGGCCGATGGGAAGTAAAGCTGCTTGAGCTGGCAATAAGCCTATGGCAAGCCCAATAGTGAACACCAAGAGCATAGCTATTGAAGCAAGAACCACCTTCCAAAGCTTTAATACAAGCATCCTACCCACCGCGCTCCCAAATTTTTAATATCCCTTGATTCTAGGGCGGGTTTCAGATACACGAAGGGCAGGCCGGGCAGGATTCCCAGCTGTATTTACACCTTCAAACTGGCAACCACGAGCTCTATTGAGTCGCTTTCATCGCCATATCCGTGCAAGATGCTCTTCGCCCCTTGAACCGACAGACTCGTCTTCACTAACTGCGTTGACTCGCTCTTTTTTTTGGTGGCCCTATAATTCCGCTTATGTAACCACTTACGTAGCCCTGTGGAGAAACATTCAGCCGACACACAAACCATGACGTTTTCCCCTTTTCCGCTCCAAACCCTCCCATGAATCTATTTGTTTGGACTTGTGAGGGTAATCCTCACCATTTCTCGGCTGACTATCACCCGAAAAGATAGAGTCCAGAGGTGTAATTGAGAGAGGAGATTTTATTGCCTGGATCTTTAGGCGAAATAACCTCTACTATTGACTAAGGCTGGTAATAGATCTCTTCTCTCAATTACGCATCTGGTCACTACTTCTCTTGCCAAGCGAAGTGAATGGTTGCGGTTGAAGGAACATAAGTGTCATTAAATTTCAAAGATATAATACAAGACTCTGTCCAGTCTGAAACAAAAACAATCATGCTCTCATAGTCTCGTCAAAGCTAGTAGTGGCTTCCACGCCCGTCAGTTCCATGCATACGGCGAGTGCCAGCGGCCTGAGCGACTTGATTAGTTTCAAGGATCTTCCCAAGAGGATAGAAATGCCTGTCAACATACCTTAACGCCTGGGCGGTGGGTCAAAGTGCCTTTCATCTTCAGCATCGCGCCGGAGACCTTGTCTCCCATGGTAGCCTTGCGCTTGTGGTGGTGTGTCTTGTGGACTCCATAGTTCTTGCGATGTTTGGTTCCAGGGCTGCTTGTGGTGGTCGTTTTCACGGTCTTGCTTCTTGAGTTGCGACCACGCAGTCTGGTCATCAGAGATGGCTTTGTGGTCGTAGTGGTGGTGGTAGCTCCGTGCATTTTTGAAATTGATGGGGATAAATGGGTTTAGAAGTGAGATGAACCTTAGAATGGTTTTTGAATTCGTCCACGGGTGTCTGAATTATATATCTCAACGCCAGCACTACGCACTCTGCTATCAACACCGTCATTTCACGGACCAAGTCTCATCATATCCCACACGAACTGCTGTAAAGCAAGACAGCAATGCAGGATATATTAAAATAACGTATGCCAAGCACCATATTCGCCTCCGCAAGAGATATGAACGGCGATGGCAGCCTGTGAGTGGATCGACGCTAGCACCGGAACGTCATTAGCGAAGGGGATCGTCACCCTGCATAATCACGAAACAGAAAAACCGCCACTCCCCAGGCAGCCTGACGCTGTGGCTTGATCAAGGATGTTCGCAATCACTACAGGCTACAGCGATTCCCACCTTTTATTCGATTCGAAGGGCTCGTAGCTGTGATAACATGACGTCAAAACAATATTCCGTTGTTTCGATCTGGGCGTAGATTGGGTATGTCTTCAGGCCGAAAGGAATGGAGATAAGAAACAGCCATCTGACTTTAAAGCGTTTGCTTGTAGAGACGCCTGGCTGCTTCTATGTGCTCCATACCAACACAGGGGCTCCTCGTGGCGGAGACTCAGCCTTACGCGATAACCAAGCTTTTGGGAGGCTGGGGAGAATGTGGGTAGGTCTTCGTATTTGCGACGGGTGGGCATTTCTTTCGCCCCTTTTATTTTTTGGCACAACATGATAGGTTTATAGATACCTCGAGCACTAGTGTCGAAGAAGGATTCTGTCATCAGATACTTATTTGTTGACAGTACGGAGTATTGTTCTTCATTTGTGTTAGGCTTCGCTCTGGCCATGAAGTACCGGTGATTATGGAATAAGGGGCCCAGCGCCTTGTTGTGGCGGAATATGGCTCGATGCCATTAAAGTTCCATACATCCATGAGCACTCATGATATCTCAAACTCTGCACCGATTTTAACGGCCCCCACTGCTAAAATTGAGATGGCCCCGCCAAAAACCCCCAGTCCCGCCGCATTGTGTCCCACACGGCACCGCAGCTGATTGCCCGTACATGCCGGGCGATCTGTATTCAAAAGGTCTCTAGATAGAATGTTCCCACAAGTAGACACTGCAGATAAGACTCGGCAGAATGTATGGGATAGACGGCCATAATGCGCGCCTGCTTGCCGAATCTGAAATCAGATCAATTCTCATATTAGAGCGGTATTATCGGGATACAGCCCAGTGGAAAGAACTACGAAATTGTTATCACCCCGATGCCTCTAAAACGTTGATCAGAATTACTTGGTAAGATTGAATTTGTGGCATTCTCAGTGTTTTTTGCTGAATATTAGGATTTTGAAGGTTCGAGGGAGACATCGATGGATTCGTCGTCGGCTCTGAACGTATGTCACGTGAAGGGACATCTGCTAAGCACACCATTTGCCCTGTCTTGATCCAAATAAACGGAGAAAGAGCACTTGCAGAGTCCACCGGAAATATCAGTATCCGATTCAAACATGAAGGACATGAATATGATTGCATTTCTTACACTCGATTTGTGTCGCGACTACTACGAGTTCACGGAGAATGGAAGATGACAGCCCTCGAAGCTATCTATGAGCGAGACACTATCATGCCCATTGCTCCAGTCAGTTCACCATCCACCTTCTCACTAGGTGACTCCCGCCCGAGTTATAAATGCATCGCCTGGGTGTTGGGCAATAAGCAGCATCATATCAACCAAAATCTGCCAGGCGATGATCGTCCGGACTTGATTTCAGCGATGATGGAACTTGGGAGAATTTGGCTCAGAGATTAAGAGGAGAAACCAAGCTGCTTAGAAAGGCCGTGTTTTCGGCGGCTGAAATTATGAGTTGATAAGGTTGAGTACCAACAAATGATTGATCCAATCCTCTACAGCAAGTTCACTTCTTTTAACCTCTCGTAATGGTAGCACAGTATAGATTGTGTGCGCTAAGACTAGGATTCCCACGGAGTTAGGCACCGTTTAGAAATATCAATACCCTGCAAATGGAATGGACATCGAGACATCGAGCTTTGGCTCTAAATTGAAATGTTTTAATTGGCGTTCAAGGAAGATAATATCACATTTGGAAAAAATTTTCTGAAATAATATTGCTCGCCCAGAATCATCGCCAAGAAGCAGATCATTAGCTCTCAATTTGCCGCGAAAACATCACGCCAGTATGGAGGCAGTACCCCATTTTGGCGCAACGACCGCAAGAAGTCAAACCGCTCTAAATTTGGTGTCGTGATTGCGGAGATGTTATTACCAAGTTCCATGAAGTTTGTTCTCCCTCGAAAATAGCTAGGCCAGTATGGGTATGCACTATTTTCGCTGTTAGGGTTTCCAGTTTTGGCAAAGTTAGTCCAGTAAGACCTCATTCTTCTGGACATTTGTTTATCAGCCTCTGATGGTTTAGACGTGCCACCAGATGTTGACTTTGATGAAAAATCTCCGAAAACGAAGCTGATTTCTGCAGCATGAGCAGCAACTGGTGAATATGGCGAGGTATAAGTGTAATAATAGCCAAAGCAATTTTGTCCGTTTACCAGAGCTTGCATATCAAGCGCTTCAAAGGTCTGTTGGCGAATGACAAGGTCGCCATCAAGAACCTTCGCAGATTGGTTGGCTTGTGAACCCGACGAGGCTGGATAGAAGCGAAAAGACTGATTCGCATGTGGACCAAAGAACCTGTTGGCAGATGAGACATATTGGTTGGATGTGTCATGAGGCAAAGCTCTTGCAAGGAAAACGGCTTCTTCTTCAGCGTTGAATCCAGCCAAGATCGGAATTGGCAGGGCTTTTCCCTCCTCGAAAATAGCAGCTGGTACAGCAGTAACAAGGTAGTTGTCAATATTGGGAGAAAACGCCGTTATGCCTGGATCGGTGCTACTATTCCACAGCGCAGCATTGTTGATAGCGTCCGCAGGCATAGATCGCAATTGGGCGAGCGAAGAAGCCCCCATTTTGTGTTGGAATTGCTTTCCTCTTTCTCGAACCTCAACGAAAGTTTGAAGTGATCCATGTTCACTGTCCCAAAATGCTCCACTTTCAAGGATCCCCCGATGCACAAGACCCTTTGATTGGGAGCTTGCGAGGAGCAAGCCGACCGAATGAGCCCCAGCGGATTCCCCGAAAATGGTGACGCTATCAGGATCACCACCAAATTTTGCAATGTTTTCTTGCACCCATTGGAGTGCAGCAATTTGGTCCTGTAGCCCGAAGTTCCCGGAATTGGGCTCTTCTTGATCAAGATCAGGTAGACCTAGAAACCCGAGGACTCCAAGGCGGTAGTTGAAGCTGACGACAATCACATCTTCGTTTGCGAGAGTGGTACCGTTATACCCTGGCTGACTTGAGCTTCCGAACTGAAGACCACCGCCATAAATCCATACCATTACAGGCTTCCTGTCAGTTGAATCCTTAGCCCCGGTCCAAATATTTATGGTTAGGCAGTCTTCGCTCATCGGAACATCTGAGTTCATTCCCCCCATCGGACCGCCAGGCATCAGGGCATTGAAGCAGCTAGGTCCAAATGTAGTGGCGTTGACCGGTTCATCGAATTTGAGGATCTGCTGTGGGGGTTTCCAGCGGAGATTACCAACAGGCGGACTAGCAAATGGAACACCTAGATACTCTAGGATGCCTGCCTGGTTTCGGTCCTTACCATGAATTGTTCCAGCTTTTACTGAAATGGTGGACTCGATAGGATCAGCTATTGCTCGTCCTGCGAGAGCAAGCGCGATGCCCCGCCATAAGAATGAAATCATTGTGAACCTGGCTCAATGGGCAATATAACTTATTTGTCAAGAAGTTGCTGATTCGGAAATTCAAAAAGAGGATTCTAGACTCAAGGAATACGGGACTTATAAGCCTACATTAGGGGTCGATTTTCTGCTTGTTTCTCCCCATAATCCTGCCGACCCCATCTATTGAACTCAGAATTGCTCGTCAGAGGCGTCCCGCGTTGAAGGAACAGATTGTACCCTATGTTGTTCCATATGCGGCACAATCAATGAGATACCATCGCATACCGTTTTTTTACACACAAACTATCTCATGTTGGCTGTGTCGCCTAGATAAATCTCAATAAAAAGCCTGGACCAGAGTGTCACTGTCTATTTTGGACCATCGAATTAGTCCTCGAAAAACAACAGGATGAAAACCGAGTTGCTATCCCGCTTTTCCTTTCAGTCCCGCCGCGAAAGCTTACAAAATGCACCTCGAAACCTTTTCTCGACTAGTCCCACCGGCGGAACCTACCCATAAAAGCACAAGGATCAACCTTACTACTAATCCGTTTGTCCCGCAGCTTGACTAAACAAAGGTCCCGCAGAAGGTCCCGCAGGGAACAGTCTTTGCAAGATAATATTTCTACTGTGCGTCAAGATTGGAATATGGCATGATGATCATAAGCATTTTCGCGTATGCTCTACCGTCGAATCTATTTGTTCATAGTCGCTCTTCTCCACATGACCCCCCGATCTGGCCGCAGGTATTAAGTTGAAGGGCAAGGACAGGGCGGGAAATTGGTCCCGCTGATTACAAGATGTGTCTCTTTGATGACATTTTTTCGAAACATAATTTTATTTGAAATAGTAGTTCATGTCTTGAGGATAATTGCATCCTTTTCATGAGAAACGCGGCAATCTTCTCCCGATCCCACTCATCAACTCAGGCAAAAAGAAGCTCGCCATGAAAGAAGATTATTCATCACACATCGAGAACGTCGGCAATGGACAAGGTCTTTCTAATTCACACCAGGAATTTCTACTTGCTTGCCATGGCACACTGGATCTGGCTCCTTTACCTGCCGAGTCTCCTCGGGACCCTTTAAATTGGCCAACGTGGCGAAAAAATGTCAATATTTCACTAGTATCCTTTCATGCTATGATGGCCTTGTTTATAGGCGCAGGTATTATTCCCGCCTATGAAGATATTGCAAGAGAAATGAGCATATCCTTGGAATCTGCATCCTATTTCACTAGCATGCAATTCATCGTACATGCCAGTGAGTCGACAGTGGAAAGGCGTAGTTATCTCTCAGTCGTCCCAGCTGACATAATCATACAGTTGCGCCATTCTTTTGGCAACCGATCTCGATGCGTCTCGGTTTGAGACCGATATGGCTAACAAGCACATTTTGCGCTGCTATTTGTAATGTTGGATGCGCTCTGAGTAAGAGCTATGGTGCTATGTCGATATCCCGCCTCTTGGTGGCTTTTTTCATCTCCCCTGCTATCGCTTTGGGAACAAGTGTAGTGACGCAGATGTTCTTTGAACACGAGAGGGGCCAAAAATTAGGAATTTGGACGTAAGTTCGATACTCTAATCAGTCGGAGTCTCTTTCAATTCGTCTAACCCAGATATCAAGATTGATGGTTACGCTTGGACCTCCTCTTGGACCCTTGTTGATGGGATTCGTTGCTTTCCATGCCCAGTGGCGCTGGATATTTTGGATTTTTGCTATCGTAAGGATATCTCTCCCTCATATGCTTCCATCTAAAACATCTTGCCTTTGTACGCTTTGCGCTTTGAGGGTTGGAAGGATCTGATTTCCCGCAGGTGAATATAGTTCAGTGCTTCTTGTATCTTACCCTCAGCCCCGAAACCCACTTCAACATTGAGATGGATACGCACCGTGATGAATCTACTTATTATACAGAACAAGAAAGCCTTTTCCGCTTTCCCCCCGTGTCGCGGAAACGAATTACACTCGTGGACATTTTCCTGCCTCTAGGGACTGCGAAGCACCACGTTGTTTGGATAATTACGCTAGCCTACGCGCAGGTATTTAACTTTGCTTTCGTGCTCCTCACCGTCGAGATTCCTCAAATATTTGGTGAAAAATTTCATCTCAATACCCAACAAGTTGGACTCCAGTTCATCGGAATGGCCATTGGTGGAGTCGTGGGAGAGCAAGCTGCGGGCCCCTTGGGTGACTTTATGATCGCCAAATATCTTCAAAAGCATAGAGGGCAGAGGGCGCAGCCTGAGTTCCGTCTCTGGCTATCTTATATCGGTTATGCCACTTTGATAACTGGCCTTTTAATTTGGGGCTTCCGAACTGCCGATTTAGCCCCTGAGAAGTATGATGTGTCCCCTATAGTTGGAATTGGTATATCATCATTTGGGGCCCAGGTTATCACGACCAGCATCTTTGCCTATATGGTAGACAGCTATCCTTCTGAGTCGGCGGAGATCGGGATTTTTGCGAACGCAATTCGTCAGACCTGGGGGTTTATTGGGCCGTTTTGGTTTCCCAGTATGTTTCAATCACTGGGCATCAAAGGATCTGCTGGAATCATGGTTGGGGTTTCTATCGTCGCAAGTCTTTTTCCAGTCATCGGGGTTCATGCTTTTGGTGCTCGAATGAGGAATGCAGAGGCTAATGCTCAACCAGCGGGGGATCAAGCTGCAGAATCTTAATCCTTTTATTTGAATGAGCCACCCAGGTAATGAAGCGGTTTCACTGAGACATAAATATATTCGCGCCCATGAGCCGAGACATTCAATGTTGGAATCTGATATACGATTGATGTGCCTTCGGAGCAAATGTACAAAGGGTGGTTGGTGTGGCCTCCCAGCCATGATATCCAAAGTTTTTTTCATGTACTTCTTAAATTTGACACGATCGCTTTTAACAATATCCCCGAGCTCTTACCCTGTGATCTATCATACTCAGACAGGATTATGCTCGCAGAATTCAGCAATCCTTCCTATCAGACTTTCCACTGATTCAACATCTTTCCCTGCGACTGTGATGGATGCCAAGCTTGAGGTTTTTAATGGCACCCAAGCTGTAACTAGTAGTGATCCATTGATGAGCTCCTTGCCAAACGCATGCTGAAAATTCTCTTCGGGACAATTAAATCGCCGATTTGCAAGTGCAGCGGCTTCAAGAAACCCTCGGCGCCGAAAATGACCCTGAAGTGCACCAAGATGGTATGTCGCTGTGATGCGAACATTCAGATCCACCACTAGCTGTGTCCCCTTCTCATCCATCATCACATCTACTCCAGCTGGGCCAAAGTACCCCTGATGATACAGATAGCCTCCCACTTCGTTCACCAACTTCTGGTAATGAATCTTCAGAGTATCCTGTTGGTCATACGATATAAAGCCACCAGACCAGCAATTTGTTGCGTCAATATTTTGCCTGGTGCAACAGTTGAAAATAACGTCTCCTACTTTGGAGATAAAAAACGTGATCCCAACGGTATCACCAGGTAACATCTTTTGTAAAATTATAGCACATGGATTGAGGCGTTCATTAGATGGTGTTAATGCGAGAATCATTTTCTGCACCTCGACTTTAAAAAGTGTGTCAAGAGATAGTCTTTCGGCTTCTGTTTGGATCACGAACGTTCCTTGGCCGAGGCTTGCCACGTGAGGAACCTTGAGAATGAAAGGAAGACTATGATCTCTTATCTTCTCGGTCATTCTGATAACTTCGTCCTGGATGTCAAGTTCAGCGAATGGCCGACTCGGAGAAAGTAACGTGTCAACAACCAAGGTTTCAGGAGTTGGAAGACCGGATAGTGCAAGTCCACGCTTTGACAAGAGATTGTAATGAGTTCTGGGATCGATGGTGTGACGAAACCCGGCCAGAGAGTCGATCGGAACAGTAACCGCAAGTTGTGCGGTTTGAAACTTCCCAATATCGCTAGGACGATGAATGAACACAATTTTGGGCCTTTGATGAAGCGGAATTTGCTTGAACACCCTTTCAAAATCTGGCGCCGCTACGGCTGTTTTAATTTTTTCATCCCCGATAAGATCGAACACCACCAGCGGCATAGGGCCAGCACAAAACCCAAATCTTTGGGCAGTCACATGGAAGATGTTGCTCATTAATTCTCCCTGGTCATAATTCTCGAGCAACGGTGCCTGTACTGGAAATTCAACCAGAGCTGACACCTCTCGGGTGGCCGTGATATTTGGTGGCGGGGCGTAGGCATTGACAAGGAAAATCTGTTCGGCATCATTTCCTATGGAATAAAGGTCATACAAGGTATAATCAAGAATAACCGATTCGGAGGTATTCATCGTAGCTCTTATTCTTGATGACTTTTTTTTTTTTGCAGAAGCCCCAAGCTATGAAGGGAGCGCCAGGTCTGTCTTCACCGCTTATCCGTATCGTTTCCTCATGTGCATAAGATAATATTGGCTGAAATACCATGCGAGATGGTGCAGACCAGCAGCCTAGTTTGATCTCTAATGTTTATCCCAATTAATATGAAAGATGTCCGTGCACCTTCCACGGCTCGGGGCCCGCATGGTGGGTAGATCTCTTTGGTGCTCAGCTTGTCGCATGTGCCGCTCATCATGCATCGATAGATAGAGGAAGACTTTTGCCAAGGCCACAGCCTATCATGTGCTTTGAAGGCACATGGTGAAATCGATCTACCCAAGCCACGTCATCTTGATCGATCTTGGTCGTGGTAGATTGTATATGCGGTGTCACACTGCCCTATGATACCCACAGAAGCGCTATGCAATTGCATAATCAATGGGTATGTTTTCATTCTTACCGATACAGATGTATGTATAATACATGGGTCTTTTTAAAGCAACTCAGTGCACACGATGAACTAGCGGTCAACCGAAATGTGCCTATTGTCAAGAAACTATATCCTACAACTTCCAAGGTAAGATCCAGGCATATTTGTGGAATACCACGATACTGTCAACATAATCCGCATTAATGGCCATTTTTCAATCATTGTCTTTGGGTCAAGCCGTTCCTAGAAGGCCCCATGCTATATCTGTCCACCTGCGAACATGGGACGACGTGGTGAGTCTTGGGCTGGGTCAACAGTGGATTCTGGAAGCCTTGAAAAGCGGCTACCCAAGAACAATTTTGCATCCAAGTGTCAAGACTGTAAGAAAAACAAATGAACAGTTCGAAGTGTTTGAGAATTGGTCTGATTGATGACTTTTACAATAACTGATCACCGAGTTTCTCGTAGCTATTTGATGTCTGTACGAAGAATTTGGAAGAATCAAGCGACAATTGCTCGCTCCTGCTCTTTCTTGACATGGGGATGGCGAATTCTTGCAAAGATTACATTTTGTCTGGATCAGAAAAGAGAATTCAGACATTTTGTCGACTCGAGTCTGTGAAGTTGTTCGTTGTCGAATTTGACACGGTCGGTGAATCGTCAAGAGCCGTGCAATATCTGTATGCGGTTGTTCTGCCCAAAGAGCTCTCAGAGTTAGGCACATCATTCTGGAGATTGACAGGAACTGGAATATCATCTCGGCTTGCTGATTATTGTCTTCAAAACCAGAGGATAAAGTTAAGGCCTGCAACTGAAGTCAAACCACCGAGCATTGCTGATATTTCTCACCCAGTATTTGGAATTCTTCGTTCCAGAATTGCTAATCTCATTGAGCGCACGCCCATCAGCGGCAGCTGTGGGAGGAGGGTTACTAAGTCGGATGTTTTCTTATACCCATCAGGAATGTCAGCAATTCATCACGTTCACAAGACTCTTCTGGACTGGCGTCGGAGCGAAAGCGCCATTCTCGGTTTTACCTATGAGCTGACAATAAAGATGCTTGAGACATATGGACCTGGGTGCCATTTCTATGGCTTTGGAAGTGACAACGATTTGGACGAGCTGGAAGAAAGGCTTAGAAATACACACCACGACGGTCGCCAGATCCAGGCTCTGTGGTGCGAATGCCCGTCGAATCCACTTCTGAGAACAGTTAACTTTCGTCGCGTCAAG
>JAOYNU010024764.1:0-14285 GCA_026745395.1 Tympanopsis confertula
ATACTACTAAACTAGTAGATTTTACCCTCTATATTTAAAATAACCTAATAAATAGAAATCGTAAAAATCCTAAAAAACGTATATTAGGCTTATATAAACTTATATATACGTTTTTACGACTTTTACGATATTTATTAAGCTTTTTTAATAAGCGGTAGAAATAATTAATATATCGCGGTAAAACGTACCTTATATAAGCGGAATAAAACTATAGATTCTAAAAGTCTAATAAAATTCGTAAAAAGTATAAAAATTTAGTATATAAATAAAGCGATAATATCGGCGTAGTATAGTATAATCTAATATAGCGATAAATAAAAAAAGGCGCTAGCGTTAATAGGATTCGAACCTATACGATTACCCTATCTATAACGTACCTACTAAGTCCGATTACTCCTATAGACCTACTAAAGGTAAATATTTTTACTATATATAGGATTTAAACTAGGAACCTTTAGTAGTAGGATAGCTAACTAGACCTAGTAGGGAGCTATAAGTAACTATTCTACTATCTAGGATAATACTAATTAATAGGATTCGAATTTTAAATAATATAAGTAACCTAACGAGAGGGTCCTATATCTTTATATAATCTTAAATCTATATCGCTATTCTCGACCGCCTATATAAATAGTATTCTAGGTATATATAGTTAATTTCGGCCGCTATAGATATTCCGGACTCGGCTAAGCGGAGATTTCTTAGCGTATCCTTTATCTAGCTCTTTTCTCTTCTATAAATATACTATATTAAATTTAGATCTAATTTACTATTAATTATATCTACTCCTTCTTATATTACGGTAATTAAAATAGTAGTAGTTAGAGTACTTACTTTAGCCTAGTTTACTACTACTTAATTCTCCTCTCGCCCTCTCTAAGTTAGTCCTCTTATACTCTACTATCTTACTTATCTATACTCCGCCTATTCCTCGTCCCTATTATAAGTATTTTTACTTAAGCGATCCTATTCTCGTTCTCGTCTCTATTATAAGTATTTTTAGATCTTATTCTCGTTCTCGTCTTACTTATAAGTATCTTTAGATCTTATTCTCGTTCTCGTCTCTATTATAAGTATTTTTAGATCCTATTCTCGTTCTCGTCTTACCTATAAGTATCTTTAGATCCTATTCTCCTCGTTTTTATCCTTATATCCTATTCTAGTTAGTTATCTTTAGTAGTTAATCCTACTCTCGCCTATACTTAAGTCCTCGAACGGTTAAGCTAGTAAGTCCGCGTATCCGACCTAAAAGCTAATAGATCGATATAATTAAACTATTAATCTAGTACCGATCCCGATATCGTTATTTATAGCTTATTAATTAAGTAACCGATCGATTATAGACTACGATAGAATAACCTTTAATAATCCCTAATTAATATCTTATACGATTAAAGCCGTTTTCCTAAATATTATAATTATAAGATTTCCTTCCGACCGTAAGAACTATACTAATAACTTAATCTATATCTTCTATCTTTTAATTAAGTAACTAATCGATACCTTTTATAGACTACTTTTTATAGACTACGATAGAATACCTTCGATAATCCTAATCGATATCTTTACCTTTTACGATTAAAGCCGTTTATTTCCTATAAATTATAATTATAAGATTTCCTCTTCCGACTATAAGAATAGTTATACTAATAAATATTAATCTAGCCCGATATTATTATTCGTAGCTTATTAATTAAGTAACCGATCGACTATAGATTACGATAGAATAACCTTTAATCCTTAATCGATATCTTTTACGATTAAAGCCGTTTTCCTATATATTATAATTAAGATTTCCTTCCGACTATAAGAACTATACTAATAACTTAATCTAGCCCGATATCTTCTATCTTTTAATTAAGCGACCGATCGATACCTTTTCGATAGAATAACCTCTATAAGGTATCCCTAATCGATATCTTTTACGATTAAAGCCGTTATTTCCTATAGATTACAATTATAAGATTTCCTTCCGACCGTAAGAACTATACTAATAACTTAATCTATATCTTCTATTAAGCGACCGATAGATGCCTTTTACAGACCGCGATAGAATAACCTTTAATCCCTAATCGATATCTACTTTCACGATTAAAGCCGTTTCCTATATATTATAATTAAGATTTCCTTCCCGTAAGAACTATACTAACTTAATCTTCTATCTTTTAATTAAACCGATACCTTATAGACCGATAGAATTACCTTTAATAAGGGTAACCCTCTACGTATCCGAATAACCCCGATCCTTACTCGATATCCGATAGAATAACCTCGATAACGATATATTTATCTAGTAGAATCGCTTTACCCTCGTAGGCGATAGAGTTAAAGTATAAGACCGATTATATATAATATTCTCTTTATCGAGACTATATCTAAGCTAGAATAACCCTAGGCTATTACGATTAGTTTTTATAGTAAATTTCTCCTTTATAATACTAATAATATTAATCTAGTATCGATCCTATATTCGCTAGCTTATTAATAGACCTTATCGAGACGGAATAACGCCCTCGATAAGGGCTAAAAGATCGTTAGAATAGTTCTAGGTCTCGAAGTAGTTATCGGACGATTAGTCGTTTTACGAGTTAAGATTTCTCTTCGACCGGCGATTATACTAATAATGATCGAGAGACCTTGAAGATCCGATAGAATGACCGCTTCACCCTTCCTCGATAAACCGGACGATTAAATCGTTTATTCGTTTGTTTTTACGCTATTTACTACAGTGAGATTCCCTTCCGACCGTGAGGGCGTTACTAATAAACTATTAGTCTAGCTATTAATCCTATCGATATCGTTATTCGAGAACTTATATTAATCGAGAGACCCGATTAATACCTTTACCCTCTACGACCCTTCTCGATAAGCCGGACGATTAAATCGTTTATTCGTTTATTTCTACGCGATTTTATGAGATTCTCCCTCTTCGTGAGGGCGATCACGCTAACGAACTATTAATCCGATATCGTTCTTCGACTCTGTCGTTTAATTGAGGTATACTGATCGCCTTTATCTCCAGATCCGAGCTAACAACCGCCCTTTATCCTTTTCGAGGCGTAGGCCGTCGGCACGATTAGAGGCCGTTTCTACCGTATAAGAGATTTTCTCCCGGCTATACTAATACGCTATTATTAATCGATTAATCGTTCTTTAATATTTAATTAAGACTATAAATCCGAGCCGCGATAGAACTAACTAGTTCTTCGATTAGGCGTAGGCTAATCGATGCCTTTACTCTACAAATCGAGCGATAGAATAACCACCTTTATTCTTAGAAGATCGATTAGAAGTCGTTTCCAATACCGATACTATTAGGCGCTCTTTTAATAATTTTAATTTACTTCGTTAATCGCTTCGTTCCTATATACGGTACGCTATTAATTAATTATAATTCGCTTTAATCGTTTAATCGCTTCGTTCATGAATACAATACGCTCTACTAATCAATTTCAATTAGCTTGTTTATTTCGATCGTTCGAATCGTTTATTTCTAGGAATACTATTAATTAATTCAATTCGCTCGATCGATTCCTAATACCGTCTACTTAATTAGCTTCGTTTATTCGATCGTTTAATCGTTTCGTTTATTTTATACGGTACGCTTAATTAATTTAATTCGCTTTATTTATTTCGGTCTTCTAACGTTTATTCGTTAATTCTAATATAGGTACCGCTATCGTTAGACCCTAATTTATTCGTTTCGATTATTCGTTTCTAGGTACCGACTAATTAATTTTAATACTTCGTTTATCTCGACTATCTAACCGTTTATTCGTCTCGTTCTACGAATACGGTGCGATACCGTTAGACGCTTCGATAGATTTTAATTCGTTTTATTCGCTTCGTTCGTTAATCGGTTCGTTTAATAAGGTACGCTCTACTAATTAATTAATTACTTTATCTAACCGTTCGTCTCGTTCGTATTACGATATACTATACCGTTAGACGCTCTTTTAATCGTTTAATTACTTCGTTCGTTTCGATCGTTTAATTACTTCGTTTTCTATAAATATAAGGTACTACTCTAATTAAATCGCTTCGTTCGTTCGATTTAACCGTTTCGTCGTTCGTTTTACGAATATATACCGTTAGATGCTTTCGAGTTCGATCGATTTGTTCGTTTCCATAAATGCAAAGTACCGCTCTAATTAATTCAATTCGCGTCGTTCTTTTCGATCGTCTAACCGTTTCGTCTCGTTCGTTTTATACGAATTTATACTATTAGATACTCTTTCGATCTTTTAATCGCCTCGTTTATTTTCTATAAATATAAGGTACCGCTCTAATTAATTTAATTCGCTTTATTCGTTTCGATCGTCTAACCGTTTCGTCTCGTTCGTATTACGATATACTATACCGTTATACGCTCTTTTAATCGTTTAATCGCTTCGTTCGTTTCAATCGTTCAATCGATTCGTTCGTTTATTATAAATATAAGGTACCGCTCTAATTAATTTAATTCGCTTCGTTCGTTTCGATCGTTTAATCGCTTCGTTCGTTTCTATAAATATAAGGTATCGCTCTAATTAATTCAATTCGCTTTATTCGTTTCGATCGTCTAACCGTTTCGTCTCGTTCGTTTTAAGAGTATATACTTTCGATCGTTTAATCGCTCGTTCGTTTCTATAAATAAAGGTACTACTCTAATTAAATTACTTCGTTCGTTTCGATCTAACTTTTTCGTCGTTCGTTTTACGAATATATACTTTCGATCGTTTAATCGCTCGTTCGTTTCTATAAATAAAGGACCGCTTAATTAAATCGCTTCGTTCGTTTCAATTTAACCGTTTCGTCGTTCGTTTTACGAGTATATACTTTCGATTATTTAATCGCTCGTTCGTTTCTATAAATAAAGGACTACTCTAATTAAATCGCTTCGTTCGTTTTGATCTAACCGTTTCGTCGTTCGTTTTACGAATATATACTATTAGATACTTTTAAGTTCGATTAATTCGTTTCTATAAATAAAAGTACTACTCTAATTAAATCGCTTTA
Organism: Tympanopsis confertula; assembly: GCA_026745395.1. Taxonomy (NCBI): domain Eukaryota; kingdom Fungi; phylum Ascomycota; class Sordariomycetes; order Coronophorales; family Scortechiniaceae; genus Tympanopsis; species Tympanopsis confertula. The sequence continues at coordinate 4,999 of JAOYNU010024764.1, forward strand.
TTTGTTTCGATTTAACTATTTCGTCGTTCGTTTTACGAATATATATATTAGATACTTTCGAGTTCGATCGATTCGTTCGTTTCTATAAATAAAAGTACTACTCTAATTAAATCGCTTCGTTCGTTTAGATCTAGCCGTTTCGTCGTTCGTTTTATAAATATATATATTAGATACTTACGAGTTCGATCGATTCGTTCGTTTCTATAAATAAAGGTACCGCTCTAATTAAATCGCTTCGTTCGGTTTAATCTAACCGTTTCGTCGTTTATTTTACGAATCTTTCGATCGTTTAATCGCCTTATTTATTTCTATAAATAAAAGTACCGCTCTAATTAAATCGCTTCGATCGTCTCCGTTCGCCTTTATTTCTACGAAAATATACTATTAGATACTCTTCGATCGTTAATTACTTTATTCGTTTTATAAAGTACTACTCTAATTAAATCGCTTCTTTTATCTCGTTCGTTTACGAATATACCGTTAGATACTCTTTTAATTATTAATCGCTCGTTAATCCTTCTCCTATATTATCTACTAATAATTAATTCGTCGTCCGTTTATTTATTAGTCGTATACTCTATCGAAACTCGATTCGCTCGTTATTCGATTACTTAATCGTTAACCGTCGTTCGTTATAAGTATACGCACCGATACCTCGCGCTCTTTAATTCGCTTCGTCGTTCGATCGTTTAATATCCGATCTTTATTCAATAATATGGTCTCTCCTTTAGCGCGGGCAGGTTTATACGAATAACTCCTCGTCGATTCGCTTCGTTCGTTAACACGCATTAATACGTTTATTTATATTCGTTTAGATAAATTCGTTTATTTATACGACTAACGGCTTGGATTAAGCGCACCTCTGTTGAGATAAGCTTCTAGTACGAATACCGATATACTCCTTTATAATTCGCTTTATATTCGTTTATTTCGATTATTCGATCGTTATCGTTTATTATTTACGAATATACCTATATTATTTAAATAATAATTTATTTAATTCGTTTAGATTCGTTCCGATCTATAAATTATTTATTCGTTTATTCTCGACGAATACGCACCTCTAGATACTTTATTAATTCGCTTAGATATTCGATCGTCAATACTCTTATTAATTCGGATAGGTCGTTCATTCGATCCTACGAATATTCACTTATAATTGATAATTCGTTTACGTTACGTTAGAATACTAATTTATTCGTACCTAGTTCAATTTCGTTCGTCGATCTAATCTTCCTCCGTCAGAATTCGTAATTCTTTAACACGTCCGAACTCATCGTCTTTATTCCTACGATAGAATATTATTCGCTTTCTACGAGTCGTCATATCGTTTGAATACTATTTCGTTTATTATATTCGTTATACGTAAGAACATTCGTTTAACGTTTAATTCGATACTAGAATACTCGATCGTTCGGTCGCGTTCGTATATCTTCTACGGATCTACTTAATCGTTTGTTCGTTTCTACTATACTAAGTACTTCTTTATTTATTTCGTTTAGATTAATTCGATACGCGCCGATACTAGAATACTCGATCATTTGGTCGCGTTCGTATATCTTCTACGTATCGATCTACTTAATCGTTCGTTCGTTTCTACTATACTAAGTACTTCTTTATTTAGATTAATTTGTCTTTCGGTCGTTTCTACGATATAGCGATATATTAAATACTCGATCGTTCGGTCGTTTTAAATATATATTAACGATACTTAGTCGCTTATTCGGTCGTTTTAAATATATATTAACGATACTCGGTCGCGTTCGGTCGTTTCGAATATATACTACTCGGTCGCTTATTCGTTTTAATCGTTTATTTATTTATTCGTTCGAATATATCGCCGACCTTAATCGTCGTTCGAATACATCGCCGATACTACTCGTCGTTCGTCGTTACTATAGAATACTTACTCGTTAACCTAGATATAAATTAGTTCTTTAGTCGCTTTACGAATACCGATCCTTTATTATTTTAATAGTTTCTATAAATCGCAATACTCTTTCGTCAAATCGTCTATTTCGTCGTTTCACCTCAGAACGTTTAATTAATTTGTCGTTAATAGTTTAATACGCGATATTAACTTTCGCCGATCGTATTCCGAATCTATACCGTCAGACTTAATTTAAATTATTCACGAATATATTAAATATTTATCGTTTAATACTAATTCAAATCTCGTTAGAACTTATAATTCGTTTGTCGCTCTACGAATACGGGATCGATCGTTCGATCGCTTCTACGACCTTACCTCGCTCGCCATACCTGTATTAGAATACTTTTCGTATATTAGAATACCTTATTCTTTATTTATCGAATAATACTAATTCGCTAATTAATAGATCTTTACCGGAATTCTTCGATCGTTTATATTCTACGATCGTAAGTAAATATATCGATAGACTAATTTATTTATTTAAGATTTAGTTAATTCTTCTATATTATTCGTTTATTCGTCCTTATTAAGATTCGTTAATTTTAATATATTAGATTCGTTTCGTTCTATTAGTACTTTATCTTTAATATTCGTTTATCGTTATCGTTATTTATTATTTCGTCGTCGTAATCGTCGTCTAACCGTTTTATAGTTTATATACGTATAATACCTTACTAACTCGATTCGCTATTATAACCTCGTTTAAGTATCTTTAGCTTATCGATCGTTTATATTTATTTAATATACTCTTAAAGGTTTATATAAATATAATTCCGTTTGAACCGATACGTTAATATTAGTCGTTCTACTAAACTTTAATTATAGGTCGTTCGTTCGATCCTACGAATATTTAATACTTATAATTAATAATTCGTTTACGTTATATTAGAATACTAGTTTATTCGTAATTATATACCTTCTAGTACCTCGTAATAGTAATAATCTCCTATCGTATAATAGATAGAGATTATATAGTCGGTAAGGTATCTAGAGGTTACTTAGATTAGTATCTACGATCGTGGCGGTATACGAAGATCTAGCTAGGTGGTAGGTCACGTGCTAGTTACGTAACGAGTAGAGTTTTCTAGTAGTAAATACCTAAGAACCTATAATTATTCGTACCTAGTCAATTAGCTTATTCGTCATTTCCTCGAATTCGTCAGAATTCGTTAATTCTTCAACAGGCTCTAATCTTTTTTCTTAAGCCTTTCTAGATAAGCTTATAAATATAATATAACGGTATAACGTATAATTAATCGGCTATTAAGTAACGGATCTCCTCCTGAAGAGGCTAGGGATAGTTACTAGCTAGTATATAAGGAGTACGCTAGTAAACTCCTAAATATAATACCTAAGATTACTCTACTAATATAATAACTAGTTCCCGAATTTCTAAATTTTAACGAAATATACTTCTATTCTATTTTAATATTAAAATAATTATTCTTTTATAACTTCTAGTTTTTCTTTATCTCTTAATTTACTTCTAATTCGTAGTAGATAAGCTTATAAATATATAACCGTATAATTACCCGGCTATTAAGTACCGATCTCTAAAGGAAGAGGCTAGGGATAGTAGCTAGCTAGGTAAAGAGCATATACGCTAGCTCTAAATATACGTTAGCACCTAAGATTCTCTAATCTAGCCCTAATAATATTTCTTCTCTTCTTTTCTTCGAAATAGACTTTTATTTTTGATCGTAAAAGTATACTAAAGTAATAATCTTTTATAACTTAGGTTTAATCTTTATCTCTTAAGCCTTTTATAGATAAGCTTATAAATATAGCGTATAATTAATCCGGCTATTAAGCACAGGATGTCGACCTGAAAAGGCTAGGGATAGTAGCTGGCCAGGAGCATATACGCTAGTAAACTCTTAAATAAACTACGTTCATATATAAGATTACTCTAATAATAACTATACTAGAATTTCGAGTTAGTTTAAATTTAAAAGTTAATTTTAATTAAAAGACATTATTTTTAAAAGTATACTAAATTAATAATTCTTTATATAGCCAGGAGATATACGCTAAACTACTACGTTCATAAATAAGATTACTCTAATAATAACTAAACTAGAATTTCGAGTTAGTTTAAATTTAAAAGTTAATTTTAATCGAAAGACTTTATTTAATAGATCGTAAAATAATAATTCTTTATAAATTAATATTTTATCTCTTAAATTAGGTTCTAGCCTTAATCGTAGTAGATAATAGCCTATGAATATAATATAACCGGTATAACGTATAATTAAACCGGCTATTAAGTACCGGATCTCGACCGAAAGAGGTTAGGGATAGTAGCTGGCCAGATAAGCATATAAGTATATACGTTACTAAAGCTCCCTATATTTATACCTACGATTACTCTACTAATATAATAATTAGTTTCCGGAATTAAATTTAGTTAAATTTTAACGAAATAAATACTTCTATTTTAGATCGTAATAAAGTTATAAATATTAAATAATTCTATTATAACTTTAATCTTTATCTCTTGAATACTTCGTAGTAGATAAGCTTATAAGTATAACGGGTATAACGTGATTGATCCGGCTTTTAAGCACCGAATATCCACCTAAAGAGCTAGGGATAGTAGCTGGCCAGGTAAGGATCATATACGTAGTAAAACTCCTTTAAATATACTACGTTTATACTAAGATTACTTAACTCCGTAATATAACTAGTTTTTATAATTTCGAGTTTTTAAATTTAACGAATATACTTCTATTCTATTTAAAAGAAGATTATAAATAGTAATATAGATTCTAAAATAATAATTCTTTACTAGGTTTAATCTTTATCTCTTAAATACTATTCGTAGTAGATAAGCTTAAAAATATATCACGTATAATTAATCCGCTATTAAGCACTAGATATCACCTAAAGAGGCTAGGGATAGTAGCTAGCCAGGTAAGGATTTTATACGCAGTAAAACTCCTTTAAATATACTACGTTTACCCTAAGATTACTTAACTCCGAAATATAATAACTAGTTTCTAGAATTTCGAGTTTTAAATTTTAAGGAAATAATATACTTATATTCCTATTTAAAAGAAAAGTAATATAACATTAAAATAATAATTCTTTTATAACTTTAATCTCTATCTCTTAAATATTCGTAGTAGATAAGTTTATAAATATATTACGTATAATTAATCCGGCTGTTAAGTACCGGATTTCAAGAGGCTAGGGATAGTTATAATGGTCTACGTAAGAGGTGAACCTTTTTACGTAGAATGAGATTATATTCTAAACTAAAGAGAAGAGAAGGAAGAAGGAGACCTTACGGGAGGCGTAGGGTTCTTTATATATAGCGAGGGACCCTTAAGGGGTCTAGAGAAGTCCGTACGGTTCTATAGGCCTAGACCTAGGTCTCGGTCTAATAGAAGAGGCTAGTAATATATCTCGGGGTTTTCCTACGCTAGGGTTCCGGAATACGCTACCGTCGATTACTAGTTCGATAGTTAAGCTACTAAATCGAAAGTAGGTTCTTTAGAACGCTTAAGTTCTCCTAGTTCTAGAGGTAGTATTTTCTTATCGATCTGACTAGTATTCGTAGAGTTAGACGGCGGCGAAGATAACGGGGTATTAGGTAACTAGTCTACGTGTAGGGCTGCTTGCGATTGGCGAGGGTGTGGCCGAGGCTTTAGAGGGGTCTTAACCCTTTACAATAGGTTATATAACGTATATCTCCGTCTATATCGGAGTATATAAAGGCGTTCTTTATATCGTATTAAAGAGCTATAATCCTAGTATAACTAATAGATATAGAATTTCTAGTCTAGCTGTTACGGAAAGGTCTCTAGATAATCTATTCCTAGAATTTGTTTATCCTTATACTACCTATCTAGATTTTATCTAATAGGGTTATTATTTTTATTAGTTTAATTTTATAGACCTATCTTCCTCCTAGTATATTTACTCTAGAGGGTTCTACTAGTATAGGTTTCTTATTTTATAATTCGGTTATTTCTCTCTTATAGAATTTAACTATAGGTCTTTATAGACTTTTTATAGTTATAGATAAGTATTAGGTTTGTTATATTAGTTTTTAGAGATCTATAGTAGTTTTTAATAGATAGATATATATCTCTAGTATTTTATAAATTCTTTATAGTAATCTTGTGGTTTTTATTCTAATTCTATACTAATTTTAGGGTTACTATTAGATTCTTCTTTTTCTTTATTTATAATTCTTTTATATCTATAAAAGTTGAACTTTTAATATAATTTACGTACTTCTATTTAATAGAGTAGTATACTAATCATAACTTAATCTTTAGCTTTATGATGCTTATATAAAGCGTGTGATTAATCCGGCTCAAGCACCGAATTTTGTCCTAAAAAGGCTCGGGACAGTCGCTGGCCAGTATATAAGGGTACGCTATTACTCCTAAATATACTAAGATACTCTAATATAATAACGTTCCGAATCGAGTTTAATATGAAATATACTTCTATTCTATTTAATAGAGTAGTATACTAATTATAACTTAATCTTCAGCTTTGTGATGCTTATATATAGCGTGTGATGGCTCAAGCACGGATTTTGTCCTAAAAAGTCTAGGGACAGTGGTTGGCGAGTATACGAGGAGTATACGCTAATACTCTAAATATACTAAGATTACTCTACTGATATAATAACTGTAGTGGAATTTTATTTTAAATTTATAATTTTAAACGAATAAATTGACTTCTATATTTCTATTTTATTATAAAATCGTAAAAATATAAATCTAAAGTAGTAGTTCTTTATAACTTGGTTTAATCTTTCTCTGAAGCTTTGTAGATAAGCTTATAAATATATAGCGTGTGATTAATCCGGCTATTAAGTACCAGATTTTGTCTTTAACAGGCTCGGGACAGTCGCTGGCCAGGATATAGTAAGTATACGCTAGTATACTCCTAAATATCACTAAGATTACTCTACTAATATTAACTAGTTCGGAACTTTAGTTTAAATATAATTTTACTAATATACTTCTACAGTATATAAGGGTATACGCTCGTACTCCTAAATATACCTAAGACTATAATAACTAGTTTAACTTTAAATATAATTTACGTATACTTCTATTTTATCAGAGTAAAGTATACTAATAATTCTTTATAACTTAGGTTTATCTTTTATCTCTTATTAGATAAGCTTATAAATATATAGCGTATATTAATCCGGCTGTCAAGCACCGGATCTCCTCCTGAAGAGGCAAGGGACAGTCGCTGGCTAGTATATAAGGGTATACGCTAGTACTCTAAATATACTAAGATTACTAATATAATAACTAGTTGAACTTTTAATATAATTTTAACGAATATACTTCTGCAGTATATAAGGGTATACGCTAGTACTCTAAATATACTAAGATTACTCTAATATTAACTAGTTCGACTTTTATATAATCTTATTCTATAGATTCGAATAATAGCGTAGTAGTTATAGTTCTATATATTAAATACGATAATACTTTATTACTAAAGAAACTTCTATTAAAAGAAAATCAGGGTTTATCTAGTATTTACCGTTAAATTAATAAAATTAATAATAAAATTTACGTAAGTAGTAGGAAGAATTTAGCTAAAAAATTAGTAAGTTATTATAAGAAAAGTAAGTTAACTTAATACCCTCGGCTTATATATAATACTTTACTTAAATATAGATACGAAAATTTTAGATTAGAAATTTTAGAATATTATAATAACGATATCCTAATTAAAAGAGAGTAATACTATCTTAATTTATTAAAGCCTAATTATAATATATTAAAGATCACTTATTCTTTAGCTAGGTTTAAATATAGTAAAGAAAGTATAGCTCTTTAAAAAGCTAAAGCGATAGCGGACCGAGGAGTAATAGTATAAATTTTAAACCGTAAGATAGGTAAAGAATTAGTTTTTCCTACTTAGTATATAGTAGGGGACTATTTAAGAATAAATCCTACTTCTATAAGAAATACAATATTAAAAGGAACTATTATTAATAAAATTTACCTTCTTTAGAATAAGGCTACGGTTAATTATTTAACTTTAACCCTAAGGGGTTAGGTAAATATAAAAATTTTATATATATAAAGCTAAGAAAAGAGTATATTTTATATAAATCTATTAGTTTTATAAAGTAGACGGATATTACTAAGTTTATAGGAGTTTTACCTTCTACTATAGCGTAGGCTATAAAAGAAGGAAGAATACTTAAAGGTATTTATCGTATTACTAGATAGGTAATAGTACTCCTTACCTTCGGTTAGGGATAACTATATACTATAGTAATAATATAATTAGCTAAGTATACTACTTACCGTCTATATTATAAGTAATAGCGCGTCGGGTTAGTTTACATTTTCGTATCGCTTTTACTTTTTCTTTTACCAGGTCGTTGAGTATGGAATAATCATTTCCTTTATCCACGCCGCCGAGTATGAGGATCGTGGGCTTCCGCATGCTCTCGAGTGCAAACCAGGTTGAGTTCACATTCGTGGCCTTGCTGTCGTTGGTAAATTCAACACCTCGTACCGTGGCAACATATTCCATGCGATGTTCGAGCCCTTCGAAGTGTTGCACGGCTTCCCGCTCGATGGCGTCGTTCTCACGACCGGCTGTGACAAGACCACGCCCGCATGTCTGATGGCAGCGGCGACCGTCGATCTGCCGGCCATCGTGCTGTCAGGCGGGCCGATGCTCGACGGCTGGTACGAAGGCAAGCGCGTCGGCTCGGGCACGGTCATCTGGCATGCACGCAATCTGCTTGCGGCAGGCGAGATCGATTACGAAGGCTTCATGCAACTCACGACCGCATCGTCGCCGTCCATCGGCCATTGCAACACCATGGGCACCGCGCTCTCCATGAACAGCCTCGCCGAAGCGCTCGGCATGTCGCTGCCGACTTGCGCGAGCATTCCCGCCGCGTATCGCGAGCGCGGTCAGATGGCGTATGCGACGGGCAAGCGCATCGTCGACATGGTGCGCGAGGACTTGCGGCCATCGCAGATCATGACGCGTGAGGCTTTCGAGAACGCGATCGTCGTGGCGTCGGCGCTGGGTGCATCGACCAATTGCCCGCCGCATCTGATCGCGATTGCGCGTCATATCGGTATCGAATTGAGTCTAGAGGATTGGCAGCGTTATGGCGAAGACGTGCCGCTGATCGTGAACTGCATGCCTGCTGGAGAGTATCTCGGCGAGAGTTTTCATCGCTCGGGCGGTGTGCCGGCCCGCGTCATCACGCCCAGCCACACCGAGTGCACCAGTTCATCCTTGTGGGCGACGGTGGTCTCGGAGATCGCGGGCACGTCGGGCAGGGTGCGCATGCGCTTGCCATCCAGGATGTTCAGCGCCTTGATCTTGTGGTTCTCCA
>JAOYNU010024875.1:0-14268 GCA_026745395.1 Tympanopsis confertula
CCCATCACTCTCTTCCCAGGTAAATTCTTGCGTTACGAAATCTTAGCGGGAACTTATATCTGAAGAGACCTATTTATGTCCACCGACTATAATCAAAGGCATGGAGATACCAGGGGAACAAACTATCGGTGAAGGTATGCGGCCTTCTCTGATCATTCACAAAGTATAGTGCAAGACTAACATTCGATTCAAGAGCAAAGGGAAGCTCTAGAAGAAAGCTGGAAACACTCCGTGAATTCTTCGATAGATGAGTCAACGCATAATATGAATTGCCCCGAGGGGCTTCCTCCTCTCTCACCCACACGCCAATACGCCCCGCTTGTATTTGGCTCCTCATACGAGGAGATCAAGAAATACTTCTCAAATGAGCCACGTATTGAGCCTCCGGGTACACCTACAACGAACTCACGACCGGCATCGCGTGCATCCTCAGTCGGGTCACAGTCATCTCAGATCTCATATCCACCTCAAATCCTACCAAACACGAGAAAGAGACGTCGCCGCACGCTTGTCAAAGCCAACAGTCAAGATTTGATAAAAGATGTACAGGACTGGAATGTCGCGCAGAATAGTAACTCTCATGAGATACACCCTCTCCGTACAGGGCGCCCGCGTCGCACTTCTTTCTCATTTGGACAAAACGCCGTTTCTCAGACTATTGATCAAATTTACAATAAAGAAAACGAGGGCCGAAGATCACGATTAGCTCGAAACTCGGATTCCACACCGTCTGCTAAATAGGAATCATTTGGTCTCGGCGGTGACTTTGGGGCCGGGGGCCGAGAAAAAGATGAGAGCAAGTATGAGCGCCGCCTGGAGGCTCTTCAGTCTCGCAAGAATGAACTTAAATCTCTCACACGAGTATTTAAATATCTCATCAAAATACTTGAGCATCGCAACCCAGAGATCAAATCTCGCAATGCAACACTTCAAACTAGCAATGCAATAGTTTAATACCGTATCAAAGCACTTGAGCATCGCAATACAGATCTTGAAGCTCGCAACGCAACGCTTAAAGCTCGGAATGGAGCCCTTGAATATCGCAACAAAAATCTTGAATGTCGCAACTTGCGATGGTCGAAATTGGTATTTGGAAAATGAAGCAAAGATAATTTCCTCCGTTTTAGAATTCAAAGATAAAGGAGCACGATTGGCGGCTCCGACGGCTTGAAAAGGCATTTGCAGAGTTGGACATGCTTCGTGATCAAATTGAACCATAAATACATTGTTGTTAGATGAAATATGAAGGTAACAGCCCCATATGGGGGAACTAGTATGCATTAAAGTAGCACACGAGTAACTTCAGGCATACCGAAAATACAGGTTACTCAGTCCTATAATCAAGCCCGCTTGACTATACTAACTCCTACGCCTTGATGGCCGTTGCACGTATGTAGGACCATCGCCAGGCCACGTGTTTACCCTAGGGGGTATCTTGCGCTTCCGCTTTTTGTAGGTAGTTCTCGGTGGCTTCTTGGGCTCGATTATTTGAGGTTCTGGCGCTGGCTCCGGTTCTGGTTCGGCTGGTGGTTCGGGTTCGGGCTCAGGTTCGGCCTCGGGCTCAGGTGCTGGTTCCGGTTCAGCCTCTGGCTCGGGTTCGGCTTCAGGTTCTGGAGCTGGTTCAGCCTCAGGCTCAGCTGGGGGCTCTTCTGCGGCTTCTGCTTCACCCTCAGGCTCGGCTTCTTTAGGAGCATCCGGCTCTGGTTCGGGCTCTGCTGGAGGTTCGGGTTCGGGCTCGGGTTCTGGATCGGGTTCTTTTGGCGCTTCCTCTGCAGGCTCAGGCTCAGGTTCAGGTTCAGGTTCTGGTGGTGGTGCAGGTGGAGGCTCTGGTGAGGCTGACGGTGTACTTGGTGGCGAGTCTTCCAGATCTATCTCTTTGGTTGAGACCGACTTTGTTGAGTGTCTTCTGCGTTTCCTCTTCCAAAGAGATGGCCCTCGCTTAACGGGCTTGTGAAATGAAAAGTATAGAATCATAGCGATGACAAAGGCAGTTCCTAATACGGATCCAACAATAGCACCTTTCGCAGTTGCAGAGAGATCCCCTCCGCCATTTGTAGTTGGTAGTGTGGTACTATCACCCTGGGCTGTGGCGTCATCAACTGCGCGAACAACCGATGGAGCTTTGACCGTTTGACTAGTATCGTAGATAACAGGCCTTGCATTAACCACCAGAGGAGCAACAGTCACAGTAGTGGTGTAGCCCTCAGTGATTGTCTGGGTAACCTCTCGTGGGACGGGGGCCATTCACCGCTTCTTATTGATTGATATGGACGTCGGGGCCTCCCAAGAGAGCTCTTTTAAACGTCTTCTCTCAAGCAATGCAGCATTCTGCATATAAGCGGGGTGAGATTGCTGCCCCAAAGAGGCGGGGATCACAACCTTGGGAACCAGCCATTCCACGTTGTTGTGGGCCCAACCTGGGGGCATATTAGAATTCATGCCGACGTGGGAGAACAGATGCCTCATATTACACAAAGGAACCAACTTGTTTTGTTAAGTGCTCGACAATGCAGTGTCTCTTGCGTCAAGGCGCAAGTGAAGCTGCATCGATCCCATGATATCACGCTTGCCACGTAGATCGCGTTAGCGCCCGAACTCGATCCTCGGACTCGACGACGCGTTCGTTGCAATTGAGACCGGCGAGGGGGTCCAATGTCTGACCTGGGCTATAGTCTGAAACCGTAGACTATAAAAGAGGCTGGATGGGTCACCCAGGGCTTTTTTCGGAGGTGGTATGAGCGAGTGTGAGGGGAACCGCATGCCCGATGGTTCGAAAGGGTTTACAACTGTGGGGAGTTGGGGGACGAGCCGAACCCAACTATGCACTCCGACCCCACCTCGCATCACTTTTTGGTCCTCGCTTTGAGTGCCTGAAGTAGGGGGTTGCCATTTCTAGCTTCCGATCGGCTGATGATCAGGAAATTTCCGCGCCTGTTGCGTTACCTAGAAAGATATTGCCATTGGGCGAGGGTTCGCTCCGTGCACGAAACCCAGTTGTATACTTCGGAGCTGGCCACATGATGCCCTGGGCAGCGACTTGAGTGCACCGGACATAGAATTCACACAATTCCATCTCTCATAGACTTGCAACTTTGCCAATGACTTTTTATCCGAACGTGTTACTGAGAAAGAGGGGACTTGCGTCCAGGACCAAGCCAATCTGCCAAGACTGTTAAATTGCAATGATACATGGCACCAATTAACAAAGCCGGCAAAGCCAATAAATTAAACGATACAGGGGTCTCGCAAACATTGACCCCGGATCTGTCTCATGCGATAATACAAGCACACGATTGGGCCGACCGATCAAACATTCCACGGTTATCTCGAGCCGTTTGGAAAAGTCCGTCCATTTGAATATTTTGAACCTTGGAATATTCTGTCTCAAAAACCTTCAAAGATTACTTTATCCTCCATTTGCGGGTGTCTCCTCTTTTCACATAAAATTGAGTCTATTTACTTCGGGACCCGAATTGGCAATTTGTTATGAACCGAAGTCGCGGTTGCGGGCGTCGACGAGCGGCCAGTTGAGGAACTACAGCGACATCGTACAACCCCAGAGAAAAATTGCTCTTCAAGTCTGCGAACTATCTCAAATAACATTGACAAAAAGGTTCCGTGGAGAAAGGCTTGGGAAATCATGTGACTAGACCCATCACTAATAGTTCTGAAGTGATTGACGACGAACCCAAAACATCAACAATGGAAAAAAAAAGTACATGCAAGTACTGTCATAATAATCACATACACAATGTTCCACGTTCGCTCTATGGTAAAAAAGTATAGCTGGGGTCTTGAATCCTTCGGCCCCGGAGGAACCGCGGATCCGGGTAACATGCAATCTTTGTCTCAATACTTTCTCTTCACAATCAACCTGCGTCTCTCACAGTGGTTAAGACCGAAACGAAGAAATGTCTGCAGTGTCTCCCACCGATCCGTCGGATGTCTCGCTGTCCGGGAAGACAGTCATTCTCACAGGCGCCACGGCTGGCTTAGGATATGAAGCTGCTATCAAGTTTCTCAACATGGGAGTCAAGTTGCTCGTCATCGGCATTCGCGATCTAGAAAAGGGCGCGCGTGCCAAGACAGAGCTGGAAGAGCGCACCAAGCGACCGGGGGTTATCCAAGTCTGGAAGCTGGAAATGAGCAGCTTTCAAAGCGTGAAGGACTTCGCGAAACGGGTTCAAGATGAACTAACAGAAGTGGATACCGTCGTGCTCAATGCCGGGCTATGGAACAGGGAGTACGTTAAATCGGCAGATGGCTGGGAGGAGACTCTGCAAGTCAACACTCTTTCGACGACTCTGCTAGCAATTCTCCTTCTGCCTAAACTCAAGGAGAACTCGAGCTCCGAGGCAACACATTTGACCATCGTGTCGAGTCAAATGTTTACCCGCGTCAAAGCGGAGAATATTCGGACCGACGGCCTTTTATTAGAACACTTGAATGATCAGCAAACATTTGGGGCTCAAAAACAGTATGGAATATCCAAACTTGTTCTGGAATACGCTACGAAAACGATAGCCCGACAAGTATGCAATGAAGACGGCACTACTTCGGTCATCGTCAACACCGTGAGCCCTGGACTCTGTCGGTCGTCTCTCGGTCGCCAATTCGACCGATTCTACGAGCGATGGGCCGTAGGCTTGATGCATAGCCTAATTGCCCGCACAGCAGAAGAAGGCGCGCAATCAATAGTGAGCGCGACGTTTCAAGGCCCGGAGTCGCAAGGAAGATGCTGGCGGATTGACAATTACATGGAGTATGAGCCTACGTCATCCGCGCGTTCGAGATATACAAGTACTAACTTGTTCTAGCGAATCCAAGGCATTGACGGCAGGCGACGAAGGCAAGACATTGCAACAGAAGGCGTGGAGAGAGATAGTGGATATTCTGAAGGAGCAGGCACCAGAGATTACAGAGACATTCAGTTAGGCCATCACTCGTATTCGGTTTTTTGCCTCCATCTCTGTGGGCGGGGGATCAGGAATAGTACATTGTGGGGCGGTTCCCTCAGGGGCGACTACGCCAAGATCCATAGAGGCACATATTTTTAGTACGCGAGCCGGCGCTTCGAAGCAGTAGGCAAGCATGTTTGACAAGAGGTGCCCTGGTAGCTCCAGATGATATGCATAATCATGTCATGAAGAAGGACATTTAACCGATTGGCGTAGGGCTGAGCAGTTCATAGCCACGATGTGCCCGAAGCTGTGGAGTCAGATTGCGTTTCCACCGCTTTGACGGAATGACTTGACAGAATACTTCACTTGTCATCTCCTCAAAGTCTCTAGCCCACTTTGGTCTCACTGGTCTCACTTCTTCTTTTCCTCCGAACTCTGGAGCGAGACTGCCGCCTGCGACACTTCCCGCACTGCGCCTCCACACCATGGCATACAACAAAAGTTATAACCCCGATGCGCTGCCAGCGTAAGTCGCCCAGTTGCTTTCTTCTCGAATTTGATCGCTGACTTCAGGAATCGCACAGGCATGCTGAGCCAGAGCAGGTACTTGCGACCATTTCCCTCCGGTCCTCCGGTCATTAGGCAGCTAACTCATATCCCCAGGTCGCGCAGATGATCGGATCAATGCAGGTGACAGGAGGAGGAAAGACTACCCCCTCGACACAAAAACCACTGCCAGGACGACCACCATCCTCAAAGCCAGGCAGCGTGCCGCCTCGCGTGCCCGTTGCCAGTGCCCCTCCACCGAACCCCTACACCGCGCCAAACCCCTACAGCTCTCCTACCCCGCGCCCGCAAGACCCAGGACACGCCTACAACGGTCGGGCGCATCCTCCTGCAAATGGCCCTCCAAACCACGGTCTGCCAAGCCAGAACCGTCCTCACCCATTACACCCCTCGCCTCCTCCTCAGAACTACGGCTTTGGTCCTCCTCCGCCAAAGGGACAGGGCAATCGGCCCCCTCCTGTATCGCGCCCGCCACAATCACCTAACCCTCCTCCACTGTCTGTCCCCAGCGATGACCCGCAGCAGCTATTCCCTCTCTTCCGCGCGGCGAACTCCTCACACTCCGGCTCGTTGACCGAGAACGAACTCGGCTCTGCGCTGGTGAACGGAGACTATACATCCTTCCACCCTCGCACGGTCAAGGTGATGATCCGGATGTTCGACCGCGACGGCAACGGGGTAATCAACTTCGACGAGTTCGTGTCGTTGTGGCGGTATCTCGCTGCGTGGAGAGAGCTGTTTGATCGATTCGACGAAGACCGCAGCGGGCGGATCAGTCTGCAGGAATTTGAGAAGGCGTTGGCTGCATTTGGATATAGACTGAGCCCGCCGTTTGTGTCGGTGATTTTCAAAACGTTCGAAAGCAAGACGCGACAGCTGCACGGGTCGCCGAGAAGCCCTAACATGTCGGGGATGAGCTTTGATCTCTTTGTGCAGGCGTGTATCAGCTTAAAGCGCATGACGGATGTGTTCAAGCGCTATGACGATGATCGGGACGGATACATTACTGTGAGCTTTGAGGAGTTTCTGACAGGTAAGATTTAATGTCTGGTGAGGTCATACCTCTAGCGGTGTGCTAACGTGCAGCTTAGAAATTCTTCAACTGCAGGACTAGGTCCTGTTCGCTATACACCCCCACGTTTTTGGATAGTCATGGTTGTCGCTTTGTCTTTTGTTTCGGGCTCCTGGGCTATTGGTTTTTCTCATATACTTATACCCCTTCATACCCCCCTTTTCTGATAGAGTCCTCTCAAAGGCTGCATGTTTCACCGGCGTTAGGGGATATACATCTAATCGAATCTTAAATTGTTTGCAGGCACATGAGTCAAAGTAGAGTTAGGTTCAGGCCCCCAAACGATGTTCTGCAGGATTGCGGCGATCAGACCTCGGAGCTGCAAGCCTTTACTCCATTCCGATCTCGATCGATGAATACTCAGGTGTCTGAGATGGCGCTGTTGCCGTTCCGGGTGCGGACTTAACATTTTTTCTTACGTGATAGTAGACAGGGCCCAATTAAAACCAAAATATCTCGCGTGTACTCCATACTCTGTACTCTGCAGAAATAAAGGGGCTCAAAAATATACAGGAGCAGTGGAGCAAAAAAAGCAACAAGCATTTCCATTACCAAGCAGTGGATCTGTTGTAGCGCGAAGGCCGACGCTGTTATCTCCGCTCCCACTCGCGATTCTCTACTCCGTAGATCTGCAAACGGATCAATCTATAGCGCGTTTCAAGTATGGCAAAAGCAACAAAAGCCGTTACTCGGAACATTACGCACATCACAGCCAATAGAGTATTTTCCTCGATCGTCTACTCCATCTCGTGTGTTTCAACCGAACAAAGAATTTTCCACGCGTGAAGACATCACGGGAGTTCGGGCGGCCGAAATCCCGAAATCGAAACCAAACGGTGAATAGAAGGATCGGCAGCCTCTGATTCGCTCGCTGTTACTTGTAACTCCGAGGGCCGTTCTGGCTTTTTTTTCTACCCTTTCCTTTGACTCCACTCGGTTCTCGGCCTATACAACTTATAAGACTAGCCAGGGCCCGCAGAGGCTCTCTTGTTTCCCCCCTTGCTCAGGCTCGAGAGACATTCAGCCCGAGTCCAGCCTCGGAGAATAATCCTGGTTTACTACCGCAACTACCACGTGCAACCGGCCCGTTCCTTGAGGTTGTACTACTCCGCACGTCATGGCCGAATCTCGCCACGACGCTTCGAGCGAAAACACTACGGTCCCGGACCATGAGAAGGCTACAACTCCTGTGCAGCCATCGGAGAAGGAGCAAGAGGAAGGGTTTAATGCGAATCTGAATGCTGAAAATGATAACCTCGAAAAGAAGCCTTCTGGTGCCCCGCTGGCACCTACCGAGTCCCAGAGCGCCAAGATGGGGAAGAAGCAGATTGCCGTCGTCATGAGCGCGCTTTGCTTAGCTCTCTTCCTCGCTGCTCTCGATATGACTATCGTGTCAACCGCCCTCGTTACTATCGCTGCGGACTTCAATGCCTCGGAGAGTGGCTACTCGTGGATCGCCTCGTCGTACTTGCTGGCCAATGCGGCGTGTATTCCGCTGTGGGGTAAATTCAGTGATATCTGGGGCCGCAAGCCGGTTATCCTGCTTGCCAACGTTCTATTCTTGGTCGGAAGTCTGATTTGCGCGCTGGCGAAGAATCTGCCTATGATTCTCGCTGGCCGTGCGATTCAGGGCGTTGGCGGTGGTGGTATCATCGTATTGGCGAATATCAGTGTTTCGGATCTGTTCAGTATGCGCGAGCGCCCGATGTATTTCGGTCTGTTTGGTGCTGTTTGGGCTATTGCTGGTGCTTTGGGTCCTATTATTGGTGGTGCCTTTACTACTAGTGTTACATGGAGATGGTGTTTCTGGTTGAACTGTAAGTTCAATTCTTGTTCGCGGATTTGTTGAAACTTGCTAATATTTTCTAGTGCCAATTGGCGGTTTGTCGCTGGTCATTCTCATCTTCTTCCTCCACATCGAGTCGCCTAAGACGCCGTTTGTCGCTGGTCTGCGGAACATCGACTGGCTCGGCACTTTCCTCATCATTGGTGGCACCATTATGTTCCTCTTTGGATTGGAATTCGGAGGTGTCAACTACCCATGGAAGTCGCCTACTGTCATCTGTTTGATTGTTTTCGGTATCTTCACCTGGGCTCTGGCTATGTTGGCGGAGTGGAAAATTGCCAAGTACCCAGTTATTCCTATTCGCCTGTTCAGCGAATGGTACAACGTCCTGGTGCTCCTTATCTGCTTCTGCCACGGATTCGTCTTCATCTCCGGAACCTACTACCTGCCATTGTACTTCCAGACCGTCCTGCTGGCTACTCCTATTCTGAGTGGTGTA
This sequence comes from Tympanopsis confertula, assembly GCA_026745395.1. NCBI lineage: Eukaryota > Fungi > Ascomycota > Sordariomycetes > Coronophorales > Scortechiniaceae > Tympanopsis > Tympanopsis confertula. The sequence continues at coordinate 8,826 of JAOYNU010024875.1, forward strand.
TACCTCTTGCCCATGGTGCTCTCTCTGGCCGTTGTATCTAGTGTGACCGGTGTCCTCATGAAAAAAACTGGCCGCTACCGCGAGTTCATCATGTTCGGTCTGTTCATGATGACTCTTGGCTGGGGTCTGCTCATCGACCTCAAGGCCTATGCCTCCTGGCCTCGCATCGTCATCTACCAACTCATCGGCGGTATCGGTGTGGGTCCCAACTTCCAGGCCCCTCTTGTCGCTTTGCAGTCCAACATCCGTCCTGCCGATACTGCGACCGCAACTGCCACTTTCGGCTTCGTCCGACAACTCTCAACCAGTATCAGTGTTGTCCTCGGAGAAGTCCTCTACCAAAATATCATGAAGAACCAATCCGCCAAGCTCGTTGCATCTCTCGGCCCTGAAAAGGCTCAACAAATCGCCTCCTCCTTCTCCGGCTCCTCAAAGGCCCTCATCCAAAGCCTCAATGATTCCCAGAAGAAGGTCGTGCTAGAAGCATTCACATTCTCCCTAAGCCGCATGTGGATATTCTATACCGCCATCGCCGGTGTCGGATTCCTTCTTTCCTGCTTCGTCCGCGCCCGCGTTCTGAGCAAGACTCACACCGTCCAGAAGACTGGTTTGGAGGAGCAGGAGCGTGCTCGCAAGGAGCTGATCGAATCGGAGCGTAAAGCCGAGGGCAAGCCTGAGACTGAGGTCTGAGGCATCTATGCATATATCTTGATACCCCTGCCTATACTTATACTCGCATAATTCCCGCTGTACCTAATTCTTTGCTCTGTGGATATATTCCTAGCCGGGCCGTTTATGGCCTTGTGATGAGTGATTCCGAGTTGACGATGACGAAGCAAAAGTCTCAATTTTAATAGAAGCGTTTCTCGCTAGAAATGGAATGAATGACCAGATCTATTTTATGATCACATCCACACATTCTTATACGTACTGCAATCTATAAGTTGAACCGATGGATGGAATGAAGATCGATGGTGAAGAAGAGAAGAGGATGCGGAGCCTGGAAGCTAGATCTGGAAGCTGGAGATCTTTAATATGGAGATATCGGTCACTATGTCGTAAATAAACGCTATCTTATCAATTGTATACATGATAGGCATTTTCCACTCCTAGACTCCCTTCAATGACCTGGACTTCAAAGGGTAGCTCACCCCCTACCGCGCTTCTAATGTCATCCACCTTGACCGGCCAATTGAATTGTACTGTATAATTAGAGGCTTTGACCAACACCATCGACTTCAAAAGAATCTTCAACGCAATCCATTCAGGACAGTTAGGATCGGAGTTAGGAGGGTGCGCGTTTGTGAGCTCAACCCGAAGATTTTGCAATGACTTCATCTGAGCCAGAATCTCCCATGCTGGCTTCCAGTAAGTAGGTATATCTAGAGGGTAGCCTCTACCTGATTCTAGCAAGTAGCTTTCTTCATCTACCCCTACTTCATTATGCCAGCCGCGCTGCAAAATGGGGAAAGAAAGTCTTACGGACTTAACGGTGCTCAGACGTTCCGGGATAATAGCTCGGCTGAGCTCCACGATAGTCCGTGTTTGGCGAAAGTGCAGAATGTTTTCTGAGTAAAGAAATCCAATTGATTCCGCGTATCTAGCTGGAGTTAGTCATCCCATGATAAAGTGGTTTGATGCAACTCTAGACATACGCCCTTCGACATGACTGCAATAATCCCAACATCGGAGGATAAGGCGAGCCTTTCTTGAACGCTGAACCAGGGAATATCCCTGGCTTCGGCTTCAGAGTGTCGTTCTGCGTGCCGTCGGCCTTAGTGCGGCCCCAGCATCCATGCTTAAACCCGGGCGTTTCAGGGTTATCGTGAGAGCAGCGTCTACTCAATACTCGCTTCTCTCCACTCGAAACATGAAGTTCCGGGTGCTCTGTCGGGGCTAAGACCGCCCGATAAATCAAACAGCGAATCTCCGGTGGTAGCTTGCTGAAAATGGAAGACCTCTGCTGGTCATTATTGCGCTTTCGGCGACGCCTATGATCATGGGGGGCGGCGATAGTGTCAGGCGTTAAGGCCCGTTTACGGATCGCTGGCAAGGGGACAGGAGCCTCACTGCCGCGATTGCGCGCCCTTCGTTTGTTTCTCTTGTTATTGGCTGGTCCAAAGAAGCAAAGCAAGCATCCGAATGATCCAAGCAATATTAGGTCACAGGGGAAACATAAATATGAACAGAATTTACTGAAGTGATCTTTGGCAGTCATCAATGGCGATCTTGTATCATTCAGTCATGGCTAGGGAGATCGCGGAGGTGAGACCTGGTAGACCTGTCAAATATTCTCCTGCTCGGTGGCCCCCGTATGCCTGGGGCTGCGAGGTAGTCAGCCCCAAAATCTGCCTTGGATGTTTGCACTGCGGCTAAGAGGCCAATCGCCCAGGCTCATTACCCGCTGACTAGTAAATTGCAATAAACCTGATGGCTTTGAGCCAGAAGACACGCTTGGGCCACTCAAATATCACGCAACCGACGCTTTGGTAGTCATAAGAACATCGACCCAAAATGGAAAAACTATCATCTTGGGGGGGAAGGGTGTTAGAATTGCTCGTTCTGAAAAAGTGAGAGATTCAAACAGTCAACCTCACGTATTCCAAACGAAGACCAACGGCGCGCTATGCTATTACTCTATCTCGTAGATCAAGGAATGTCGAGGCTCAAAGCAGAGTCCTTGGGGTACTCTAAGTAAGAGTCATCTGGGAAAGAGGATCAAGTTAAATGTTTAAGCATGTCGAGGAGAGACTTTAGGGGCTGCAATAATGGTGGTGTCTGTGGTATGAGCCTAAGGCTTCTCTCGACAGATAGGGTAAAGTTTTATTATGAGTGAAATGTTTTTATCTTATTTTACCAGACACTTCGTGCTTTGAGACCCTATTTCTCATAGAGCCTTCAAGCAATGTCAGCGGTAAAGTGAGTAGTACAGGTAATGACATTGCCAAGCAGGGATACCAAACATCGCCAGAACATTATGCATTCGATCTAGTCTGTGGCCGTGGGTATTCTGACCCCTCTGGCCTGTATCTGATCTAGTATGCAAATGTCAATACGAATAGGCCTATTGGTCTCATAACCTGTAGCCACTGGAATGGCGTGGTCTGTCCATGGGTAGTCCTGGTGGTAGCATAACCTGATGGATATCTCCGCCTTCTGCCTATATCTAGCAATCCAGGCTCCAAATCCTCTTCTCTTTTTCTTCTTCTCCACCATCGATCTTCATTCCATCCATGGGTCCATTTCCTTCTACATGTCATTATATCATATAGCCACTGCAGTAGTATAAAATGATTCACTCCAGATCCATGGCCGTTCCTGGCAGTAGCCATAGATCATTTTTGCTTCCATTCACAAGCTGCGCTATCGTCATCAGATAGTGTAAAACTTTGAACGGTGAAAAATGAATCACGAGGCTTTGCGTGTCATCCTTCGCTTCTAGCCTTTACTTGCGAAATGTTGGAAGGTATGGATAGAAAATACCGATCCAGAAAATGGTATGAGTTGGTTTGGAGATGTGATCGAGAGACTGACAACATTCTCAGCCCACTACGATCCTGCGACGGTTCCTCCTCCGCAAAGACGAGTCGCACAGCTCAGCAATCTCATCTATGGCTACACGGAGGGTTGGAAGCTCGATATTGGCTTTATGGATAAGACCGAAGCAGCAGAATACACCAAGTGCAAATGGTCACAGATTCTCGTTCCTGGGGAGCTAAGAAGCGATCCAGAGGCCGACGCTGCTCCCAAAGCATGGCTTGACCTGGGATTGTACGCCAGACGAATCCTTTCAGTTCAAGACATCCGCCGTTTTGTCCTGGGCTTTACCTTTTTGAGGACATGGGTCTTTGACCGTCTCGGGGGAGTCGCATCCGAGCGTCGATATCAACGAGGACGATATCCAATTTGTGTCAGCTAATCCCTGGTTGATTTAGATGAGCGAGGTGGAATGGGGATTTGACTCCACGAAAATCCTGCACAATGGCCAGAAAACCATCGAGGTAGAGCGACATGGCGCGCGCGAACGACTTATTCTTGATAAATTGATCCCACGGGACCTTGGATCGCGTGTCGAGCAACAACATGTTGGAAGGCGCACTGTGAAGCGGATCCTGGGATCCCAATCGTTTTCAAAGACTCTTGGGAAGAGACAGGGCGTAATGAAGGTGACCTACTTCAAGAAGTCATCGGACCGGGTGTGATCAACGTCGCCCGATGTCAGCATCATGAACTTCTTTATGTACATGATAAGAGAGACGTTGTAGGGGAGAACATTCGAGTCAACTTGGACATCGGAACCGCTAGTAATTATCGGTCTAAAAGGATGATACTCTCGACTAGCAAAGTGCGACCGATGCTCCCCAGGCATATTCTAAACATTTTGCGAGACGCCCAAGAAGAAAAAGAATTGTTGGCGGTGGTAGGCCCCGCTGTTTGATACATGGAACGTCCATACTCAAAATTCACAAGTTAGGGGTTATTTGAATGAGATCGAAGCTGTGCATATCGTATGAGTAGCGCGGATGTATTGATTTATTTAGTAAAACAGCTAGATCATCCCACGGCTCTCAATGGCCCGCCCACTTCATGCACTTACTACTCAGGGTTTGTCGGTAAAGCTTCAAAGCACAAGTACCACCAAGATGAGCAATATGATGAAAGAGGCTGCCAAAAGGTACTAAATATCACTAGTTTCTGATACACCCGATCTTTTCTTCAATGGAGACTTCTCGGAAACTTTACTCATGCGGCTGCCATGACTCATGCTTAAACGGATGATCACTATCACCGAGCTCACCGTTTTTAGGGCCGGAAATCCGAGGAGATTATGTTATTTAGCACCAAAAACGGGTTGTGCTATGCGGACCCCCTGGAGTGCTATTCGGACCCCCCTAAACTGTATCCGGTCTAGTATGTAATTCCCCATACAACTTAGTCAGTATACTAAGGTAAGTTGGAAGCTCCTTGAAGTACTTACAAGTACTATCTTTAGGATTCTGGTAAATATATAGTTATTGATATGTAGTTTCTAATTCTCTGTAAAAGAGATTTTTAGCTACATCTTAAGATTATTATAACTAGATTTGAAAGATAAGATTACAACTCTATTCAACTTATACTGTATCTACACCCGCGCCCGCGCCCGCGCCTATATCTGTATCTACACTTGTATTTTTATCTGTATCTACACCCGTAGACCAGTTCTTACAAAGATTAAGATAGAAACAGTAGAAAGATACTATATATTAAGTAATTTGAACTTCAAATAGAAAGACTCATAAGAAGATTATTTAAACAGCTAGTGTTAAAGTCGCAGGCTAAGCCGTTACTTCGCGGGACTTCTAAATTACCTTGGCGCTCTAGCTTGAGCGTAAGGCAAATTACATACTAGGCTGAATTTAGTTTAGAGGGGGTCCGAATAGCACTCGAGGGGGTCCGCGTA
>JAOYNU010024986.1:0-14222 GCA_026745395.1 Tympanopsis confertula
TCGAAGAGAGCATCGGCGACAACGCGGCCGACAAGAAGCGCGCCGCGCTCGTCCTCGACAAGACCAAGGGCTTCATGAAGTACCATCGCCGGTCCGAGAAGTACAGGCCAGCCGCCTCTCGCACCAAGGACTGGGCCGAGCTGAGCTCCCGCCTCAACGAGGACGAGCTCAAGTACCAGTCGGCCCGCTGCATGGACTGCGGCGTGCCGTTTTGCCAGTCCGAGACGGGCTGCCCAATCTCCAACATCATCCCCAAGTGGAACGAGCTCGTCTTCCAGTCCCAGTGGAGGGACGCCCTCGACCGGCTGCTGATGACCAACAACTTCCCCGAGTTCACCGGGCGCGTGTGCCCCGCGCCCTGCGAGGGTGCGTGCGTTCTCGGCATCAACGAGGACCCCGTCGGCATCAAGTCGATCGAGTGCGCCATCATCGACAGGGGCTTCGAGATGGGTTGGATGGTGCCCCAGCCCCCCGACGTCCGCACCGGCAAGAGGGTCGCCGTCATTGGCTCGGGGCCGTCGGGCCTCGCGTGCGCCGACCAGCTCAACCGCGCCGGCCACCTGGTGACGGTGTATGAGCGCGCGGACCGTCCCGGCGGGCTGCTCATGTACGGCATCCCCAACATGAAGCTGGACAAGCGCGTCGTCAAGCGGCGCACCGACCTGATGGCGGCCGAGGGCGTCGTCTTCAAGACGGGCGTCGCCGTCGGCGGCCCCGAGCAGGGCCTGCAGCTTGGCCATCTCCGTGCCCAGAACGACGCCACCGTCATCTGCACCGGCGCCACCGTCGCCCGCGACCTGCCCATCAAGGGCCGCCACCTCGACGGCATCCACTTTGCCATGGAGTTTCTGCACAAGAACACAAAGTCGCTGCTCGACTCGGAGCTGGCCGACGGCGCCTACATCTCGGCCAGGGACAAGCACGTCGTGGTGATTGGCGGAGGCGACACGGGCAACGACTGCATCGGCACCTCGGTCCGGCACGGCGCAAAGTCGGTGGTCAACTTTGAGCTGCTCCCGCAGCCACCGCCCGAGCGCGCCCGCGACAACCCCTGGCCGCAGTGGCCGCGCATCTACCGGGTCGACTACGGCCACAGCGAGGTGCGGCAGCACATGGGCCAGGACCCGCGCGAGTTCTGCATCATGAGCGAGGAGTTTGTCGACGACGGCGCCGGCAGGGTCAAGGGCATCAACACGGTCCGCGTCGAGTGGACGCGCTCGCCGACGGGGGGGTGGGACATGAAGAAGATTGACGGGTCCCAGCAGTTCTTTGCTGCCGACCTGGTTCTCCTCTCCATGGGCTTCCTCGGCCCGGAGGCCAGGGTTCTGGGCGACGACATTGAGCGCGACGCCAGGAAGAACGTCAAGACGGCCCAGGGCAAGTACGCGACCAACGTCGAGGGCGTTTTCGCCGCGGGTGACTGCCGCCGGGGGCAGTCTCTGATTGTTTGGTAAGTGATGGATGATGACATGACATTATATGATATAACGATGAATCATTCATTCTTTTTTTGTCTCTGGCTGACACCATCCCAGGGGCATCAACGAGGGCCGGCAGGCAGCCAGAGAGGTTGATCTCTACCTGGAGCATTACACAAGCCTTGCCGTGACGGGTGGCATTGTGAAAAGGACGGCGCAGGAGATTTTTTCGCGCAAGGCCGATTGATTTGATTTGATGATGCATTTGTCGGATAAACGGCATAATCATGTACTTTTTTAAAAAGGATTGTGGAGGGGATTGAATTGGATGGATGGATGGATTGAATTGGATGGATGGATGCATGTGATTCTTGGAGCCTTCCTGGGCCCTTGGCGCATCAATGATCATATCAACGTTTTCAAAATTACATGATATATCACCATCTGAATGCATCCAGCTTCATCCGGCCCGTCATCAAGGCCCACGCCCACAAAGAATCAACAGCAACAATGTCGACAAAGCTGAACACCAAGCTGCCCCCAAAGACGAAGCCGTGATACGTCCATGCCTTGTCCGGGTCCAGATCGGCCGTCTGGCACGCCACCGCCCATGGCAGCACGTACAAGAGATTGCTCGCCAGGCTCTGCCAGAGGTACCATCTCGGACGGGTGGCGAGCAAGACGGTGGCCAGCTGGGTCGACACGGCGTACAGGATGTAGCACCAGTCGATGGACGCCCACATCATGGCGGTGACGTTGGCGACCTCGTCGGACCCGCTGAGATAGCGGGCAAACGGCCAGGCGCCGACATACGACAGAAAGAGGCAGAGGGGCACCTCGGCCACGAGGGCGAGGCAGCACGACACAAGCGCAGGCCGGACTATTCTCCGGATCGGCCGTCGGTCGGCCGCCTCGGGGCGCCGCGTCTCCACCCCGACGCCACGCCGCCAGGCGCCCCACGCGTGGGCCGTAAAGGCGAGAGACGTCTGCTCGAGGGCGAGCACGGGCACCATGACCAGACCCCAGCGGATGGTGTTGAAGACGCCCCAGGCGGTGGCGTAGGTGGCCCCCATGGCCACCACGACGGTGATGAGCCAGAGGTAGAGGGCGTTGCGGACCGCAGACTCGGCAAAGGTGATGAGACCGGGGCGGAGGAGGATGCGGAGCGCCCTGACGCTGGGCCTGGGCGGCGACTCGTTGTAGATGTTGCTGTTGTTGTTGTTGTTGGACCAGCGCAAAAAGTACGCGAGCCCGACCGACGCCGACGCCATGTTGCAGGCCAGTTGGATGCCGGCCTGCAGGTGCAGCGTCGGGCGATGGGAGCCGACGTGCATGCTGGATACGAGCAGCAGGTCGAGCACGATGTTGACGGCGAACCTGACGGAGCTGATGAGCAGGGGCACCTCTGGCTTGTCGAGGGCCCTGGTGGCGGAGGCGACGGCGGTCTCGACGGCGGCGGCGAGCGAGTTGAAGGCGATGATCCTGATGTACGTCAGGCTTGCGCGGCGCACCTGGGCGGGCACGAAGCGTGCGGCGAAGGAGTCGGCGCCGACGACAAAGGCGACGCTCATGGCGAGTCCCACGAGGGCCTGGAAGAGGATGAGGGTGTGGGCGAGGCCGAGGCGGTGGGTGGGCGAGCGAGCGCGACGCCTTGTCGCCGATGATGACCCAGGCGGCGCGCGGGAGGCCCTCGTTGAGGACCTCGGTCACGACGCCCATGTAGGTGTAGGCGTCGGTGGTGACGACGAGGGAGGGGTCGATGCTGGCGACCCAGAGCTTGGAGAGGGTGGCGTAGAGCGCGGGGAGGGTGGCGGCGCCCAGGTTGAAGACGAGGGCGCCGCTGTAGGTTGTTGTAAGCTGGTCCATGGAGGCGAGACGAGACGAGATGAGATGAAAACGAGATGAGATGAAAACGAGATGAGATGAAAACGAGATGAGATGAAAACGAGATGAGATGAGAGACGAGAGATGGTGACTCGTCAGGACTCAAGACGGTCTTGGTGCGGCTGATTGCACGACTTTGTGATACGGTGCCCGTGGGGAGTCGTCGAGTCGAGTATATCACATCGAGTAGGCCAGGTCTGCAACGCTGGATTCCGGGCCTTTATTCCCAGCGGCCATCATCTCTTTTCCCTTTTTCTTCTTGTCTTGTCCTTCTTGTTGAACGGTAGATGATGCACACGAGATTTACAAGTCTCGCGGTAGCACGTGACTCGATAATTGACAAACGAGTTCCATCTGATCAGCTTTGATCCAGCCATGCTTTGATAACGCCTCTTTGATAATGCCTCTTTGATATCCGATCGGATGCACTCGTGTTCTGCTGCCAGAGATATGCCATCGCTGTCATTGCCGGTGCTTCGTCCTGGTGCAGAACTTTGTTGACTTTTGCATCGACCTTGGGCCCGCGACTCAACAAAGTAGAAAGTATCTGGCCATCACGTGGAAAAGAATCACTTGGACACGAATGGACAAGAAGACAAGAATAGATAAGAATGGATAAGAGTCCTAGGCAAGAGCGTTTGGATAAGATTCCCTCGTGCCTGCCTACTACTGCCATCTACTAACCCACGCTCTTTCCCAGCCTGATGCCAACCCTCAATCAACAAAATCAAAAATCCTCAAATTCCTCAAATTCTAAATGCTGCAAAATCCAAAGCCTACAATCAAATCTCGACTTCATCTTCCATGGCGTACGACGAGAAACAAGACCGCCAAGGCAAGACGTCCTTCTTCAGACTGCCGCCGGCCGTGAGGGTCCAGATCTGGAGGGATTCCCTCGCCATGGGACCGCGGCTGCTCGCCTACGAGCTCGGCCGCAGCAACGTGCACAGAGTCACGCAAAAGAGAAAGTACCCCAAGCGCAAGGCGCCCTTCGACCAGACCCTCAGCAGGCAGCCGGCCATCCTCTCGGCCTGCCGCGAGTCGCGCGCCGTCGCCCACGCCCTCGGCGTCAAGGGCGTCTTTGGCCAGCCCCAGATGTGGTGGTTCCCCGCCTCCGACAGGCTCTACTTCCAGCGGCCCTCAAACTTCCAGATCTTCCTCAGGGACAGCCTCGACTCGCCCGAGCACCTCCGCATCGTCCGCAACGTGGCCATCCTCGGCCACGACCGCATCGGCTGGACCTTTTCGCTCTGGGACAACCTCTCCCAGCTGGTCTCGTCTCTTGCCCGCCTCGACACCGTCCACGTGCTCGTCGCCGGCAGCGAGCTCGACATGGCCAAGGGCTGCAGCGAGCCCACGTACCGCGAGACCTTTGGCACCATGAGACGCCTGCCGAGGCTGAAGCGCCTCGACGACGAGGCCCTGGTCTACGACACCAACCGCCCCGTCTCGGTCAAAAACGTGCCCGTCTCGCCGAGCTGGAACGACATTCGCGCCGCCCTGCAGCGCTTCCACGCAAAGGTGTACGGCCGCAGCATCAACATGGTGGCCTGGGACTATCAGCGCACATCGTCCGTCACCATCAGCTCCAAGGAGCGCCAGAGGATGGCGTCGCGCATCACTCGAACCGACAAGGGCTTTAAACTTTGAATTGGACAAGTCGAAGGCGTGCCTCGACATGGGGGTCTTGAGTATCGGAGTCACATACATTTTTAATTTTTAAAAAAAACATATTTACCTACCCAGAAGCTCTTTGGTTGGGTTAATAAATAAAGCTTCGGTCTAGGAAGGATCGGAGTGGGGCCGGCCAATCCCTTTATTTGGCCCTTATCCTGGCAACTGATACTTACTTATTTCAAAGCTGTGAACAAAAAAAAAAGTCATGGCTAGGCCGCCCCCCCAGTAGCAGCCATCATCACGAGCATCTGCTGCGTCCTCCGCCTGTCGACCTCCTTTTGGAGCATGCACAGACACCCTGCCACGGTAAGGATCCGCACGTCCTCCTCGGCGCCCCTCTTGACCATGTCGTCGCCCATCCACGCGCGCAGGTCCATGCGCAGCAGGCCGCCGTTGCCGGCCGACATTTTGTTGGAGTCTTGGCTGCGGGTCCCGCTGCTGCGGATCAGCTCGGCGACCCGGCGAGCCGCGTATTCCTTGGCTTTGCCCTTGCCCTTTCCGGCAGAGCGGGGCGATTCCGATTCCGATTCCGATTCCGATCCCGACTCCGACGGGGCCGGGGCGACGACTGCGACCTCGTTGAGCGCTTCCATGATGAGCAGGGAGCCGGGAGTCGCCGGGTGCGCCGCCTTTTCGCGCCGTGACGCGTAGCGCCACCGGAACGAGCCGAACGGCGTCTGCATCACCTGGGCACGCGTGGCTATGCCGGTGCTCCGCACCTCCATGTCTTGGCTGAACTTCCTGTCCCAGCTCAGCGGGCCGGGGCCGCCCTCGGCACCGGCACTGCTGTCCGGGCTCTTGTCAAACAGGCGGATGTGGGGCGACTTGCCCGGCATCTTTCGATACAGCGTGCTGCAGAGCGGGACCCTGGACTCGTCGCCCCCCCTGACGAGGTAGCAGCTGTCGGAGCGGCGGCTCTCGCGCAAGCTCACGTACGCGGGCGGCCGCGAGTCGTCGACGCTGACCTTGTCAAACACAAAGGGGTCGACGTCGAAGACGGGGATCGGATCCGGCCGCGTGGGTAGGGGGAGCCCGATGAGGCTCTTGCCTCGCGACTGCACGTGGAGGGCCGTGGTCGGATAGAATATCGCCGCGTCGCACTGGATGGCCGAGCGGACCGCGCGAGCAATGGCGGCGACGCTTGCAGAGACGGCTGCTGCCGAGCCAGTGGCTGTGGACGCTTCTGCCTCTGTCTCTGCCTCTGCTGCTGCGGCGGACTCGCTGGCGATGATGGCATCGGCATATGTGGGCAGCGATGCCGTCGACGAGGCTGGGCTGGGGGGGGTGGAAGCTGTTGCGAGAGGCGAGGGCCCGTCTGCGTGGGCGGTTATGACGGAGGCATTTGGCGTATAGGCTGGAGGGGGGAGGGAGGGCTCGTTTGCGATGAGGGGCTCATTTGTTTTGAGCGCCATTGCCAGCTTGATAGAGGGACGTTTTTTATGTTAATACGAAATGTCACTTGGTGAGCAAGGGACCAGAGGGATTGCCATGGGATATACAAGAGATGGCACGGCGACAACTTGTGGCGGGAGGCCTTTTGTGAGGAGCGTGATGGCATGTCGATAGAAAGCAAGGCTGCATATCATCAGGCATATGTGCTACCCATCCCGGGTTATTGTCTAACCCGGGAACGGGAGAGCCATCAAATCAGATTGCATATTGGTCTGGAGGGGCAGCTGGCTGTGGGGCTGTGCCTCGTTTTCGTCGGGTTTGTCGCCTCGTTTACATGGGAAAAGTGGGCTGTGCAAGGAATAAAGGAGACTGGATATCACTTGATTCGAGCTTGGCAAAGAAGTTGGATGATAGCATTGGCTATGTGTATAGCCGGGCATATACAATACAGTCCAGTCAGTAGTCAGTCCCCCGACAGTGAAACGATGGCTAACTCTTTCCAAAAAACGTCGGATCCCGATCCTGCACCCACGTCGGAAACGCGTTGTAGGCCCGGGACGCCGGCTCCACCAGCGGGTTCAGCCCGCGGAGCCACCGGCCAATGCCAACGTCCATCCCGCGCCGTTGCCGCTGCTGCTGCTGCTGCTCTGGCGGCGGCGGGGCCTTGGCTCGCGCCGACTGCTCCGCCCGCAGCACAGATGCCATGATCAGCTGCAGCGCCACCCAGTGCGCCAGCATGACCTGGTCGTCCATGTCGACGAGGCGCGCGAATCGCACGTGCGACTGCATCATCCACCAGCCGTACTGCCTGCGCAGGGCGCGGTACGCCTCCAGCGACGACTCCTGCATCTTTTTGGCCCAGCCGAGCAGGTGGCCGTGGTACTCTGCCGCGAGGCCGTCGTCGTCGTCGACGACGACGCACAGCGGCTCCAGGCGCTCAACCGCCGCGATGGCCATCTGCGACCACTCGAGGTCGATGAGCGGGAGGGCCTCCATGGTGGGCGCCAGGATGGCCTCGCTGTCGGAGCCCTCGAGGTTCGTGAACACGGGGCGGATCCCGCCGGCGTGCATCTAGATGCTGATGATGACGACGCCGCGGATAAACGCCATATACTCGATGGCGCCGTCGTCCATGGCCGTCGACTGGAAGCACAGCGAGAAGCACGTGGCCATCATGGCGTTGGCCTCCTCGTGCGTGGCGCCCTGCCGGGGGAGGCGCTTCTTGATGGCACGTATGGCGCGGTAGCGGTGGTTCATGGCCGAGACCACGAGATCGGGCAGCTTCGCCGACATGCACAGATCGGACGCGGCGCAGCCGAGGATGGCATGCATCAGATACTCGTGCTGCATACACACGTACACACACACACACAGAGAGAGAGAGAGAAGAAAGAATGACTTGTCAGAACCAGCCGACAGATCCGGTTTGCCGGCTAGATGGCCAGATGGCCAGCTCACTCACTTGGTGCGAGAGAGGGAATGGCGTGTGTCCAAGCGATCTCGTTGAGGGTAGCAGTTTATGAGAAAGTGCTGGAAGCATCGCATGTCCTCAAGGCTGAACAGGGGGACCTGGCTGTGAGGCTATTCCCGCAGACCGCCCGCGCTGGGCACGTACGTTGGATACGTGGTTGGTGACTGACGACGCACCTGGTGGACAATCTGGGGCGACGATGGATACTCGCACCGTAGCCCGGTCTTGACGCAGTGCCCGCATGCTGGCCGGGTCTCTTGACACTATAATCGACAATGAGGAGTTGGTGTTTTTTTTTTTTCATTCTTCAAGTCAAACAAAACGTGTTTGTTCTATACTGTTACTCGCCTTGATTCTCCTTCGCTTGCAGTTGTAGCATCCCCTCCGGCTCTTTGTATGGCCTCTCCTCTCCAATCACCGCCTGGCACTCCGCCTTGCCACCTCGTTGGCGTTTGTATGCGCCGGCCCCGTCCGGCTGGAGAGGTCGCTGCGGGGAATCCCGGGGTCGGCACGCTCTGCAAACGTGTCCGGGTACTCGATGCTTCGTCCGTGCGGAGGAAAGCATCAAGGTCGAAGTCGGCGCCGAGGCCGAACTGCTGCCCATGTCGAATCCATGGGAGTTCAAACTGGGGCATTGATTCAAGGACCAACAAGCGGTCCACTGTTTCGTTGGCGTGAAGCGGCTGAACTGGCCTTTTCCCGGGAGAGGGGTAGACTGTAACTTCAAAGACAGTCCATGCGAAACAAATCGTTCGACACGAAAATCCCGCGGCTGAGCTGAGGGCAGGTGCCAAGAAATGCGCCTGGTCAGGGATGAAGGATGGCCGCAGCCACCACGCCCAAGGGCGTTTCGTGATCAAAGGGGCCACATGGAGGACACTTGAGACAGCATAGCTTGTTCGAGCAATTGACCATCTCGAGGGATGCTATCGTTGAGCGTCATTCGAGAAGACGATGCGAATGGCAAGGTGATTACGTCAGGAGAAGGATTACCTCTACTGCCTATCCAGGGTGTGATACAGGAAAAATAGTGTGCATCTTTCGTCATCAATTGCCCGCCCGGCTAGCTCAATCGGTAGAGCGTGAGACTCTTAATCTCAAGGCTGCGGGTTCGAGTCCCGCGTTGGGCTCAAGTCCTAACGCACCCGAGAAAATCGGGAAGTAATTTTTTCTTCTTTTGGAAGGCATCTATCTGTATATCTCCTGGGCAAATCAAAAACCCTTTAATAGATTCATCATGATCCGCGTCAACGTGGCATGGTTTGCGAATCAATAGAACGCTCTTTCCGCTCTCACCCGCTCTCATCCACTCTATTGGCTGCACAGCATCCTGCCGAGGTCTATAATTGCAGTGACTCAATAACGATAACGAACGATAACAGACGATAACCACGATAACGAACGCAACGAACGGTGGCACCTTCCTGTCAGCGGGCTCGATCAGGCCGATTCGACTCGGCCTGACTCGATCTGACTCGACCAAACCATCGCTCGGCAACGTCGGAGTCAAAGTGCTTCGCACATATCCCAGGATATAACAAATCCCTGACCGCACCATCAATCGCATGTGGGACTGTTAGCATACAGCCGGACTTCCCTCGGCTACGGGCTGGACGACGACGTGACGTGACGTGACGTGACACCGATCCGATTCATCCCCAATGTTCCCTGAAGGTCGCCGCACTTTAGTCGCAAGACAAGGCTGAGAAGAGCAAAGTTGGGAAGAAAATCAAAAATCAACTAAAAATTCCCCAAAAAATAATAATCGCCACTCCTCCAAATCTCGACGAACCACAAGACCTCCATCGATCGCCCGGCACCGCCACCCACCCTCGCACGTCCTAGTCCGAGCCTTCCATCTCCGGACATTCCGCCCAAAGAGGAAGAAAAAAGAGGTGGAAGGAAAGAGAGGGAAAAAAAAAAAAAAAAAAAAAAAAAAGCCCAGCCGACTTTCCGCTGGCCTGCGACGAAAAGAGAGCGCTTATATAGCTTCAAGGCCAAGGGTACGTACGTACGGATACAGCGGCGGTCTCGCGTTATCCCTACCGAGCCGAGACCCCGTCATGTCGACGTCACCTGCGTGGGGTCGTGGTTTGTGGCTCGTGAGGCTGCTGTTTGTCGCATCAATATCGTCGCTGTCACATTTCGCTGCCGCCGCCCACAGCGACGAGGCTACGGCTACAGTTTCGCCCACACCCGACCCTCCGGACGGCGCCTTTGGCATCGACTTGACCTTGGGCATCTTTCAAGACGGCGCCCCGTATAATCTCGAGAGCAGGGTGGTACCGCTGACGCAAGGCCTCGGTTTGAATCAGTCGCCGTCGTCACAGTCGGTACGTCCCACGCTTTTTTTTTTTTGGCTTGCTATTTATTAGGGCTCTGGGTTTCGGTCTTGGTCTCGGTCTCGGTCTCGGTCTCGCTCGCCGTTTTGGCCACCACCGTCCACCGACCGGCCTTGACAGCAATTTGTTGCCTGTCTCGTCTTTTTCTGATCTTCTGATCTTCTGATCTCCTTCCTGGTCTCCTGACTTCTGGCTTGGGCCTTTCCTCCTTTTTCCAGATCATCGACATCGACCTCAAAGCCCGCATCGTGGCCACCAACACGTCCAACATTGGCACCGTAGGCAAAGGCGCCATCGCGTTCGTCTCGTGCGACCCCGCCCAGAACTCGACCGATTCCAACTCCCCAAGCGCACTCGTCAGCCGGTTGATGAATGCCGCCCCGAAGCCCGAAGCCATCCTCCTATACTCGCTCACCGAAAACTACTGCCACATTGGCGGCTTCTTCGATTACAACACCGTCCTCACAATGTCCGACACGGGAGACACCAACATGACGCTGCGGTGGCTCGTGGGCGGTGCTGGTGCTGGTGCTGGTGCGGATGCGGATGCCGCCGGCCGCCCCTTGCAAGCCACCATATCGGGGCGTCAGGGCGATACCGACGGCAACGACGGCGGCCAGGACACGGGGGCGGGCCCCAGCGGCGGCCACTCGACCGTCGCCATGAGCATCCTCTACAGCATCACCGGCCTCGTGACTCTACTCTTTCTCATCATCATCGCCACCGGCGCCGTCCGCGCCCACCGCAACCCCGAGCGCTACGGCCCCCGCCGCGCCCTCAACGGCCGTCCTCGACAGAGCCGAGCCAAAGGCCTCGCCCTGGCCCTTCTCGAGACCATCCCCGTGGTCAAGTTCCGCGGCTCCGATCCGGCCACGGACCTGGAATCCAAGATGGAGAACCTGGCGAGGGACGATGCCGCCTCGCAGCGGTCCGGCCACGGCGACGACGCCAGGAGCCAGCATAGCCGCCTCAGCATAGAGCCCGTTGCTCGGGGCGCCGACACCGCCGCCCGCCCTGCTGCTGCCGGCACGTCGGCTGCCGCAGAATCCGGCGCAGAGGCGGCGGCCGTGCCCGCAGCTGCACCAGAACCAGACGAGCATCGCCTGGGGTGCACCATCTGCACCGAAGACTTTGTCGTCGGCCAGGACGTGCGCGTGCTGCCTTGCAACCACAAGTTCCACCCCACATGCGTCGACCCGTGGCTGCTCAACGTCTCTGGCACATGCCCTCTCTGGTGAGTGACGACCGTTCGGAATCAACACCCGTGTGTGTGTGGCCAATCTGACTGACAACCACCAGTCGGCTGGATCTCCGCACCACCCAGTCCGACGCAACACGCGATCCCGGCTCCCCGACGATGTCGGCGGCCGACCTCCCGCCGCCACTGGAGTCGGAGCACACGGGCGGCGACCACGCCGCCAGACTCTCCCCGACACCCCGCCGCCACCTATCTCATTTCTTCCACCTCGGCAGCCTCCGCCAGGCGCCACCTGACGAGCGAATGTCAGCACTGCGCCAGATAGCCAGCGAGGTCCGTGCCGGACCCCAGACCGAGTCGACGCCAGAGGATCTCTCGCGCCGCGCTCGACTGGCAAACAGCCTACGGGATCGCTTTCGCATCAACACGAGAACGCACACGGGCAGTGCGTCGTAGGAAGAGGCTCTTGCTTTTGATGCTCCGTCGAGTTTTTGAGAACGCGTGTTTGAGCTCGCCGCCCTGCCCGCGACGGTACTCGCCATGTTCAATGGCGATGCCTAAAAAAAAATTTATAAAAGAAAAAAAATAAAGTGAGAAAAAGATTTTAACAACCTTTCTTTCTTTATTATATCCTCTGCTTCGTTGTTATTTCTTTTCTTCTATCTTCTTCTTCTATCTTCGCTTTTCTTCTTTTTTTTCTCATCTCAGTAGTGATAAAAGCAACAGTCAAAGGCAGGCACACGGGTACATATGGCGTAAAAGGACGAGGCAGATCGCATTATGGGTGCATTGCTCGGCGTACATGTACGGATTCAAATCACACTTGTCGTATATCGATGCGGGTCAGCATCTGATCTGCTTGGGCCAGCAGCATGTGCTGGGATGAAGAAAACACTCGCTTACTCCGAGGGATATACAGTCTCATGATTAAATGAATCGAGGGTTATCTATGAGTTGACTCGCAACGTCCCGTAACCAGCTTAGAAGGAATCATAGCCTGATGGGGAATCATATGAGCGTGGATAACATCGCGGCCACCTGGCCTCGCCCATCGAGACAGAACTTGATAGATACGCCTTCGTCAGATTCGCGGCACAGAGATTGCATTGCTCTACTACGGTAGCTCGTCACCGATGCCTCGGAGGCAATATGTACAGGGAAATAACACGACGCAAACCCGTCTGCGCCCTTTCAAAATCACCCCTTCTTCTCCTTACGCTCATCCGCTTTTTGATTTCCTCGCCTTCCTTCCTTGCATGGCGTGTGCGGCCGTTGTCTCGTCTCATCCAACAATGCAAGCCTAAAACGTCCACAACCAAGGTAAAAAAAAAAAACACACAAAGAAGAAATAAGAAAGAAAGAAAGAAAGAAGAAAGACATCAGACACTGCACGCCGCAACGTGCAGTGGCTTAAATTCGTGTGTACTTGTCGAAGAGGAATAGCTAGCTAACCTACACAAAACCAGACCATCACGTGTGCCTTAGTTTGAAGCGTAAACCTTGCCGTAAGAGCTAAGGTTGTCGGCATCCGCCAGCAGGTGGCCGGTCGCGGCATAGAAATACGAGTAGGCCTCGACGTTGTCCTTGCCGTCGAGGGTGGTGAGCACACCAGGGAGGAAGCTTGCGATTTGCTCATCACTTGCCTGGACGGGAGCGAACTCGGTGATCCAGACCTTTTTGCCATCGCAGATCTTGGACACCTCGTCAATGTGGTCGTAGAGGGACTGGGCCGTGTCCGGGAGGTTGTACCAGTGGGTGACGCAAAAGTCGATATGGCAGCCGGCCGTCTTGCACTCGCCCATGAAGGCGCGAAGCCACTCGAGACCCTCGCCGGGGATGTTGCTGTTGGTGATGGCGGGGGAGCCGATCTTGGCGCGGCTGCCATAAGGGTTCATGAGCTCGACGTGCTTGGCGGCAGCGACGGCAGGGGCGAGGTTGGCCTGACCGGCGTTGTCGGGCTCGTTGAAGCTGAGGAGTTGCTGGGCGCCCTTTGCCAGCATGGCATCGACATTGGCCGCCCATCGGGAGGTGTGCACCTCGATGGGACCCCACAGCATGGGTACGAACCTGACGCCGTCCTGGGACAGGCCGTTGTCGTTGGAGTCCCAGTTGTAAGTCCAGCTACATTTGCTGCATGGGGTGTTGCCGAAGAATGCCTTGACGGCGGAGGCGTCGTTGTAGGCGATGCCACGCTTGCCGCCAACTGACGACGGGGCGGGTTCTTGATTTTGAGTTGCCTCCTTTGTCTCGACAGGGGTCTCAACGGGAGCTTCGGCAGGAGTCTCAGCGGGAGTCTCAACGGGAGTCTCAACGGGGGTCTCAACGGGGGTCTCAACGGGAGTCTCAACGGGGGTCTCGACGGGGGTCTCGGCAGGAGTCTCGACGGGAGTCTCGGCAGGAGTCTCGACGGGAGTCTCAACAGGAGTCTCAACAGGAGTCTCGGCAGGAGTCTCGACGGGACTCTCGACGGGACTCTCGATGGGAGTCTCAGCGGGAGTCTCAGCAGGAGTTTCGATAGTCGTGCTTGGCCTGCCGCTGTCTACACCAGCGTCGAAGAAGGAGCTGGTGTCAAAAGACCTGGTGAGAGTGACAAGGGTGGTTGGGGTCGAGTCGGGGCCCTTTGTAGGGCCAGCCTCGGCTTGGTCAAACACGGTAACGGTCACATAGCGGGTGACAACATCGGTCTCGGTGGAGGCGAAAGCGACATCGCGACGGTGTCCATGGCCGTGCTGATGAGGGTTGAGGGCGGCAGCGGGGTCAGCCAAGAAGCTGGCGGCCACAACGGCAAGAGCAGCAGACTTTGCGAGCATTGTGGTGGTTTTTGTCAAGCAGTGAGGTGG
>JAOYNU010025097.1:0-14186 GCA_026745395.1 Tympanopsis confertula
CCGGAGTATATTAAAGTAGTATTAAGGCTAATTAATATCTCTCTATTAAGACGAAACGAGATAAAAACTCTATCTAAAGTATATCTAGTATAGTTTAAGTAGTAGTTTTAATTCTAGAAGCTTAATTTTATATTTAAATAAATATAAGACTTATAGCTAGATTAGAGTAATATCTTCGTATATAGATACTATACCTATCTACTATAAATCTATCGAGTAACTAGTAGATATAAACGAGATTATAAAGTTTTACTAAAAAGGTATATTAAATACTTAACTAGATATCGTATAACTAATATTTATAGGATCCAGATACCTTAACTTTAGAAAATTATTAATATAAAGAATATTAGATTTAATAAAGAATAATTCTATAAATAAGAAAAAGAAAAATAGAAGGGCTAATTTATATTAATATTATAGGTAATAATAGAAATTCTTAAAGAACCTAGATAATTCCGAGATATCGGAATAGTTAAATAAGAGCTCGATATAACGATCTATATAAGAGGTGAACCTTTTTATATAGAATAAGATTATATTCTAAACTAAAGAGAAAGAGAAGAAGAGGAATCCTTTTAGGAAGGAAGAAAGTCTTCTTTATATATACGAAAAGGACTAAAATTACCGGAGGTTTCTATATAGTTCTATAAGTCTAAGAACTTAGTAGAAGAGGCTAGTAGTATAATAATACTTAGGGGTAATATAATAGAGCTTATATAAGCGCTTAAATATCGTATTAAGTTAATATCGTTCGATATTCGGACCTAAAAATCCGAATAAGAGTTAATTAATATCGTAAATAGGTCTATTTAAATACTAGTATTATATATATTATAATAGTATCGTTTTTAATATAATCCGATCTAATTTCGTAGTATAAGAGGGTAGCGAAGGTTTAGGGGTTAGAGCTAGGGTTACGAGCGCTTCTATAAAACTAGGGTTACGAGGGCTTTAGCCGAGGTCTTAATAAGTCTTAACTTTTTATATTAGCCCCTTTTTCTCTCCCCCTTTTTTTATCTTTTTAGAGTATTTCGGATAAATTAGTTTTATATATCTCTAGGGCTTTAGTATTTAAGAGGTTTTCTAGGGGTTCTTCTATAAGTTCTATATAGCCTTTTTACTAAACTAGTAGTTTCTAGTTATTCTATATTCTTCGGTATTTTAAGATCTTATTTATTAGCTACTCCCCTTTAATATAGTTATTAGAAACTTTTTAAAGTTAAATCGGGGGGGGTTCCGGATAGGCTAGATTTTATAAAGGAAACGGATCTTCGGCGGCTCGTTTTAAGAGATCTATATAAAAAATAAAATAGATTCTAGGGGGAGTATCGAGGTAGATAGTATAAGATCCTACTAGACCTATAACTTTATAAAGTAGAGCTATCTAATCTAGTTTCTTCGAAAGTCTAGAGGTTTTAATATTTTATAATTATAGTAGAACTCTATCTCCTATTTTATAGGATTCCGAAATTTATCTTTACTAGTTTATATACTTTTCCTAGGTTTCTTAAGTATCTACTATAATTATTATTACTAGATAATAGTAGTTTTTTAGTTTACTAACTTATTCTCGCCTTTTTTTAGCTAGTAATATCTTAGAACTAGAAGGGGTATCTAGAAGTAGTTCTAGAAATTCGAAGTAATATCCGTAATTTAAGAAGAACGGAGAGAATCTTATAGAAGTTAATTTCTAATTATTAAATATAAGTATAGTAGCGGGGAGTAGTATATCCTAGTTATCTTAATTAAACGAGTAGAATATCCTTAAATAGACCTCTAGCTCTATATTTAAATATTCTATAGATCTATCGGTCTAAAAGTAGAAAATTATAAATAGATATCGTTATATTCCTAGAGACCGGTAGATTTCTTTCTAGAATAAGCTAGTAAACTAAAGTCCTCTATCTAAAACGATAGCGTAGGGGAGTCCGTAATCGGCGTAAATATATTTTAAAAAAGTATAGGCGATATCTAGGGCTTTTATAGATTTTATCGGTAAGAATACCGGGCTTTTTATAAGTCTATTTATTATAATAAAGATAGTAGACCTATTAGGGGTCTCGGGGAGCTCTACTATAAAGTCTATAAATAGTTCTTACTAGGATTCTTCTAGAATAAGAAGGGGTTTTAGAAAACCCCTTTTTAATTTCTCTAAACTTTATTTTATAAATAGATCTAATAGTTCTTAGTAAAATAACGGATATCGGAGGATAAGCCCCGCTAGGTATAGTACCTAAATACTAGATTTTAGGTAATTTCTCGGCTAGGGTATCCTATAGTAGGGGAATTATAGATTCGTTAAATAACCTTAGTTTTAAGTAATTAGAAGAAGGGTATCTAGATATAGTCTTTTTAGTATAACCGGTTCTAGGTATTAATAGAATACTTAATTATAAAAACTAGAAGCCCTTAACGAGGGGGAAACTAATAATTTCTTTCGTAAATAGCTTACTATATCTTCTAATATCTAGGGTTTTTTTCTAACTTTTCTATCTATAGTATAGATAAATCTAGATCTTCGAATAGGGTTTTCGGAAAACTAGTAAGGTCGGCTATAGAAAAGGGTTCTTCTAAAGGTCTTTAATTACTATCGGGTATTTAGGCGGTTTTAACCCTAACTTTTAAGCCTTTTAAAAAATTAAGAGGATTAAATAGAAATTAATAGGTTCTACTAGAGATTCGGTTATTAGAGGCGTTTTATAAGAGGTCTTAATCTTTTCTAGAGAGGGCGTCGGAAGAGATTTAAGTAGGACCGGGCTAGTAGATAAATTTAAAACGATATTTAGATAGTTCTTCTCCTTAATATATCTATTATTCGGATAGATACTAATAGGCCTAGAAATAGACTAAGTTCTTATAATCTATATAGATTATAAAGTTTAACTTTTTTAACTCTAAATACTACTCTCGGATATATAATATAATAGATAAAAGTTCTTTATTATATATAGGATAATTAGCTTTAAATAGGGAGAGTTTTCTTAAGTAATAAGCTATAAGCCGATAGAGAAAGTTATTAAGGTTTTATTATATAAGTACGACTCCTAAAATATAACCGGAGGTATCTACTTCTATAGTAGTAGATCTAGAAAAGTCCTAACTAGCTAGGGTTTCTAAATCGATAAGAGTTTTTCTAAAGTTATCGAAGGCGTACTAGTAGTTTATAGTCTATTTAAAACGCTAGTTTTTCTTCGTAAAGTTCGTTAAAAGCCTAGCGATACTAGAGAAGTTTTTAATAAAGATTTTATAATAGTTTACGAATCCTAAGAATCCTCGTATACTTCGGATAGTTTTTAGGGGTTTTTAATCTTAAATAGTATAGATCTTTTTAAAATCGGCTTTAATACTTATACCGGCTTCGATTATAAAACCTAAGTATTTAATTTTAGAAGTTTCGAACTCGGATTTAATCTAATCTAGTTATAGGCTAGTTTTAGCGAATTTAGAGATTATAGAGCGGATTTTCTAGTAGTAGTCTTCTCTAGATCTATTAGAATAGATAATAACGTTATCTAGATAAGTAGAATAGAAGATATCTAGATACTCTCGAAGAGTTTTATTAATATATTATTAAAACGAAGTAAAAGTACTAGATAAGCCGAAGGGGGTTACTAATTACTCGAAAGATTTTAAATAAGTTCTAAAAGCTATTTTCTACTTATCTCCTTTATAGATACGAAGACGGTAAAAAACTAATATAATATCGATTTTAGATATCTACTTAGAACTAGCTATCTACTATAGGGTCTTAGATATTAGGGGTATCGGATAAGTATTATACTTAAATACTATATTTAAACCCCTATAATCTATATAGAAGTATAGGCTATTTCCGGGTTTCTTTATAAAGAGGATAGGGGTAGTAGCTAAAAATAAAGAGGCTCTTATAAACCCCTAATCTAGGAGTTCGTAGAGGGTTTTCTATAGAATTAGTAGTTCTTATTTAAATATCGAGTATAAAGGTATTAATAGTATAATAGTATCCGGAAGTAGGTTAATTTTATAATATAAATTAGGGCGAGAAAGTAGTAGAATTTTCGCTTTTTTTTTATTAAAAGTATTAATAATAGGTAATAACTTATTAAAAGTTTTAGTTTAGGGATCGATATCCTTTTTAATAGCGAGGGCTTTTTAAATATTCTTAAGAGTAGCTAAGAAGATTTATATAAGAAGCTTAGTTTTCTAAACCTTTTTAAAGTAAATTCTAAACCCGGTAGCTAAGACTTATAGGATACTAGGGTCTATTAGTATAGGGGTTATAGATATTTTAAAGTATAGTAGTTTCCGTATAGTAATTATTTCCGTAGTAGGGCGAAGAGAAGTATTATAAAGATATAACTAGCTTTTTCCTAGTACTAGGGGGTCGGCTTAGCCTAGGATTATATAGGCCTAAATACTTTTATTAAATCTATATATATCTAGTTTAAAATAAGCTATTTAGGATATTATAGGCTAGAGTTCTTTAATTTAATCGACGAATTACTATAAATAGTAGGGCTTTATTTCGTAGAGGTTAGTTTAGAATTTTAGAGAGGTTTTAGAAGATAATATAGTAAAATATAAATAACTTAAGTCGATAAAAAGTCTTATATTAGATCTATTATTTATAATAATATCTATATAAGTACCCTCCTCTTCTATAAAAGTTAGGGGTTAAATAGGGATTTCCTAGGGTTTTAGAGATTTTAAATTAAGATTTTTATTTAAAATTACTCTTTTTCCGAATCCGAATTATCTAAAAAGATCTTAATATCCCTAAAAATCTTCTTAGTTTTTATAGTTCTTATAGCTTTTTTAGGGATAGCTTTAGATATCTTAAGTTCTTCTAAAATAGTTAAAATAGGGTTTCCGGCGTAAGAGTAAGTCTAAGAAAAGGCCGAGGGGTACTCGGCGTATAAATAGCTTTTCTAATTATAATAAAAATAGAGACTTTTCTAATACTTTTCTTCTTTCTCTTAAAAACTTAAGTATTTTTTATAGGCTTTAGAAGAGGGTTCTTACTCTATAAGATCCTCCTAAGAGGTCTAAGAAAGCCCTCGGGCTTAGAACTACCTAGAGGAGGTCTAGAACTAACTAGAAAAAGCCCGGGGGGTCGAAGATCGTTTCTCGTAGTAGTCTAGGCTTTCTAAATCTAAAATAAACTTTAGTAAAATCCTAATATCCCTAGTATAGATCTAGGGTTTCTTTATACTAATTAAAGTTTAATAGAAGTCTAGAGAGATATTACCTTCTAAGTAGGAGATTTTAATTTCTTTAAAGGTATTTATAAGTTTAGTTTCGGCTAAAAATTTCTCGAATTTCGGAAAATAGAATATAAAAGAGTTTATTTTTTTTTTCTTAGAGTTTATCTCGAGTTCTAGCTACTTCGTTAAGGTCTATAAAATAGACTCTAAGTATTCGATAAGTTATTAAAGAATTACTACTCTTTATTTTTCTATATCCTAAATATAGGCTAATATAAAGAATTAAGCCGAAAATTCTATTTTATTATAGATATAATAAAACTAAGTATTAGTATTTCTAATAGAAAGTCCGTCGATATTAATTTTAACTCTAACTTCTAGAACCTAGGCTTTAAAATCCTTCCTTTTCCCTATAAAGTAGGGAATATCTAGAAAGGCCTTTTTAGGCCTTTCGAGGGTTAAAAAAGCGGCTAGGGGTTAAAAAGGTAGAGAAAGAGGTCTTCGAGTATTTAGAAGCTAGTTTTAAAAGTTCTAAATAGCCTCGTTTTAAGTTTCCTATTAAATAGCTATCTATTAAATAGTAGCTTCTAATTAAACTAGAAATACTAAAAAATCTTAGGGATTTATTATAAAAAAGGGGTCTATAAGGGTTACTTAATTTTAAGAATTTCTTAAAAACTTCTAAATTATAAAGTCTTTATTAGAATAATAACTTATCGTATAGCGTACTCTATTTCCTAAAAAATTCTACTTAATAGAGAGTTCTAATTTTAGAATACGAAAAAAAAGGGATTTATAAAGTTCTTAAAGAAAAAAGGAGAAAATATAACTAAAAAAACTTAAAAAAAGCTTTCTTATAAGTCGATAAAGTAAAACGGAAGTTTAGGGGATATCCTAAAGCTTAGATCCTTTCTAGGGCTTTTCTTAAGAATTTAGGGCCTAGATTCTATTTAGGGCTTTTCTTAAGAGTCTAGGGGCCTAGATCCTATCTAGGGCTTTTCTCGAGAGTTAGGGGGGGCCTAGATCTTATCTAGGGCTTTTTCTTAGGAGTCTAGGGGTCTAGATTCTATCTAGTATTTTTCTTAAAAAAAAGGGGTCTCGAAAGAGTTTTAAAAAGGTTTTTAAAAAAGTTTAGAATAATATAATAATTTATATAAAAGGTAAACCTTTTTACGTAGAGTAAGATTATATTCTAAACTAAAGAGAAAGAAAAGAAGAGGAATTTTTTTAAGAAGAAAGAAGGTCTTCTTTATATATATAAAAAGGATTAAAATTTTTAGAGGTTTCTATATAGTTCTATTAATCCTAGAATTTAGTAGAAGAAACTAGTAGTATAATAATACTTAAAAGTAATATAATAGAGCTTATATAAGTACTTAAATATCGTACTAAGTTAATATCGTTCGATATTCGGACTTAAAAGTCTAAATAAGAGTCGTATAATATCGTAAATAAATCTATTTAAATACTAGTATTATACTCGTTTTAATAGTATCGTTTCCGATATAATCCGATCTAATTTCGTAGTATAAGAGGGTAGCGAAGGTTTAGGGGTCGGAGCTAGGGTTACGAGCGCTTCTATAGAGCTAGGGTTACGAGGGCTTTAGCCGAGGTCTTAATAGGTCTTAACCCTTTATACTTACCCCGTAATACTAAGTAGGCTAGATACTAGGCTTAGGGGTCCTAGGGATCTATTATAAGGTCTCGGGGGGTTTTTTAGAGTTCTAGGATTTCTTAAATATCTCTAGATCGTAGAGTCCTTATTAGAATAATAACCTATCGTAAAGCGTACTCTATTTACTAGGAAATTTTATTAAATAGAGAGTTCTAATCTTAGAACGCGAAAAAGAAGATCTTAAAAGAGTTCTAGGAATAAAGAGGGGTTCTAAGAAGTCTATAAAGTTTAGGGGGGCCTAGAAGTCGTCTAGGGCTTTTCGTAGAGAGTCTAGGGGCCTAGATATCGTCTAGGACTTTTCTAGGGGTTCTAGGGGCCTAAATATCGTCTAGGACTTTTCTAGAGTTCCGGGGGGCCTAGATATCGTCTATTTTTAAAGTTCTTAAAAGAGTATAGAATAATATAATAGTCTATATAAGAGGTAAATCTTTTTACGTAGAATAAGATTATATTCTAAACTAAAGAGAAAGGAAGGAAGAAGGCGACCTTATAGGAGGTATAGGGTTCTTTATATATAGCGAGGGACTTTTAAAAGGTCCGGAGAAGTCCGTATAGTTCTATAGGCGTAGACTTAGGTCTCGGTCTAATAGAAGAAGTTAGTAATATATCTCGGTACTTAGGCGCGGGGTTTCCCTATACTAGGGTTCCGGAATACGCTATTATCGATTACTTATTCGATAGTTAAACTACTAAGTCGAAAGTAGGTTTTTTAGAACGCTTAAGTTCTCCTAGTTCTAGAGGTAGTATTTTCTTATCGATTTAATTAGTATTCGTAGAGCTAGACGGCGGCGAAGATAACTAGTCTACGTATAGGGCTACGTACGATTAGCGAGGGTATAGCCGAGGCTTTAGAAGGGTCTTAACCCTTTATAGGTAATCCTAAAGAGGAGTAGGCGTATACTAATATAGAGGGGCCCGAACCTACTAGTATAACTAGCTAGGTAGTATACTAATAGGTAGGTTAGACGGTAATAGTAGTAACCTAGCTAGGTATAAGGGAAGGCCTCTAAGTATTCCCTAGTATATAGGAACTACTACTAGTTAATAATAGCCTATATATAAGGTACCTCTAGTTATCTTATCTAGATTAATACCTAGGCCTTTAATATAATCCTTAAGAGTATAGAATTTTACTTAGTCGTTAAACTATTTAACTATAGTAGTTCGTTTATCTAATATCTATTAAGTAGCTAATACGGCTTTATAGTAGTCTTTTAGTAAGTATAGCTATATAGCCTTACGATTAACTACTTCTAAATATAGTTCTAGGTTAGCTAATCCGTAGTAGAACGTATAAATAATCGTTTATATATAGTACTTTTCTAGTACTATTAAAAGCGATATAAGGGTCCCCTTACGTCTTCTAGTCTACTTTAATAAGGCCTAGGTATATATAAAATAAACTAGTAGTAGTTTATCTTTATTCTACTAAAATAATCGAATATCTAGGGTCTAGGGGGTCTTACTAATAGCCGTAGGGAAGCGTTTAATTAGTTACTATTCTATAGCCTAAATATCTTATCTAGTACTAGTACCTATATTCTATTTATCTATAGTAGTTCTAAATAAAGTATTCGAGTCGATATAAGTAGTAGCCTTATCCGAATAGCTAATATCGATAGCCCTTAGTACGAGGTTAGTATAAAGGGTTAAGACCCTTCTAAAGTCTCGGCTATACCCTCGCTAATCGTACGTAGCCCTACACGTAGCTTAGTTATTAGTTACGTGCCCCCCTTAACGTTATCCGGTACCCGTTATCTTCGCTGCCGCCTAGCTCTACGAATACTAGTCGGATCGATAAATAAATACTACCTCTAGAACCGGAAGAACTTAAGATCTCTAACGAACTTATTTTCGACTTAATAGGTTAACTATTAGAACTAATAATCGATAATAGCGAATTCTAGTAGTAAATCCTCTAATAGTAGTAAATCCTTTAATAGTACTAAATCCGAAAACCCGAGACCCCTTACTATCTTCTAATAAGTAGCGAATTAGACTCTTCTATCGAACCTAGACCTAGGTCTAGGCTTATAGAACTATATAGACTTCTCTAGGCCCCCTAAAGGCCCTTCGCTATATATAAAGGACCCTACTCCTCTCGTAGGGTCTCCTTCTACCTTCTCTTCTCTTTAATTTAGAATATAATCTTATTCTACGTAAAAAGGTTTACCTCTTACGTTAACCGTTATAGTTAGGATAGTTATCTATAGTAATATCTAAGGCTTTAAGCTCCTAGTATAAAGAGGCTAGCTATTAAGTAGTACTTATACGACTATTAAACCTAGTAGTTATAGCTAGTAGTATAGGGGCCGGAACTAGATCTAGGCGTTAATTTATTACGATTTATATAAGCCTATTTCTTAGATTAAACTTAAGTAGGTATATAGAAGTACTATTCTTAAATCTAATAAATAGGGCGAGAAGTTCTAGGTCTTATAGTAAAGAGATTAATAAAGTATATATTTTTAAAGTATAAGTTATAGAAGTCTAAGTCCTCTCTAGGTATAGTACTTTCCTAGTAGTATTAAAAATAATCTAAGGCGATAATAATATTAATTCTAGGTTACTACTTAGAGGACTATTCTCCTTATTTAAGATCTCTAATCGTAGTTCTCTAAAAGTCTCGTATAATAGTTAGTAAACTAACTAAGAAACTAGTATATCGAAAAAGTATTATTACTATTCGGGAGACTAGTAATTTATAGGCTAGGCTATTTCTTATCTTTTTTAATAGTAATTATATATAACCTATATATAGGAGGTAGTCTAAGATCGATAAAAATAATAAGTAATAACTAATAATAACTAATAATACTAATACCTAGCGAAATAGTTATAGCGATAGTAATAGCGATAGCGATAATAATCGCGAATAGGGTCTTAGTTTCGGCTATTCCTCGATAATTCTACTAATTTACTTAGGGTATAAATAGAAGTAGTAAAATAAATAAAGATCTAGGGAATAAATAGATAGGCCTTTAAAATAGAGGCTAGGGTAATAAAATAGAATACCTTAAAATAGAGCCTTAATAGTATTATAGACTTAGTTAGTTAATTAATAATAAAACTAACTAAAATATCTATATTAAGACCTATTAAGACCTCGGCTAAAGCCCTCGTAACCCTAGCTATATAGAAGCGCTCGTAACCCTAGCTCCGACCCTTAAACCTTCGCCGCCCTCCTATACTACGAAATTAGATCGGATTATATCGGAAACGATACTATTAGAAGGAGTATAATACTAGTATTTAAATAGATTTACTTACGATATTATATAACTCTTATTTAGACTTTTAAATCCGAATATCGAATAATATTAATTTAGTACGATATTTAAATACTTATATAAGCTCTATTATATTACTTTTAAGTATTATTATACTACTAATTTCTTCTACTAAGTTTTAGGATTAATAGAACTATATAGAAACCTCTAAGGATTTTAATCCCTTTTATATATATAAAGAAGACCTTCTTTCTTCTTAAATAAATTCCTCTTCTTCTCTTTCTTTTTAGTTTAGAATATAATCTTATTCTATATAAAAAGGTTTACCTCTTATATAGATTATTATATTATTCTAAACTCTTTTAAGAACCTTTTTAAAACTCTTTCGAAACCCCTTTTTTTAAGAAAAGCCTTAGATAGAATCTAGGCCCCTAGACTCTTAAGAAAAGCCCTAGATAGAATCTAGGCCCTTAGACTCTTAAGAAAAGCCCTAGAAAGGATCTAGGCCCCTAGGATATTCCTTAAACTTCTATTTTACCCCGTCGACTTATAAGAAAGCCTTTTTTAGGCCCCCTAGTTATACCTTCCCCCTTTTTTTTAAGAACCTTATAAATCCTTTTTTTTTCGTATTCTAAGATTAGAACTCTCTATTAAGTAGAATTTCTTAAGAAATAGAGTATACTATATAATAGTTATTATTTTAATATAGATTCTATAATTTAGAAATTTCTAAGAAGTTCTTAAAATTAAATAACCCTTATAGACCCCTTTTTTATAATAAATCCCTAAAATCTTCTAGTATTTCTAGTTTAATTAGAAATTATAATCTAATAAATAGCTACTTAATAGAAAACTTAGAACGAGGTTATTTAGAACTTTTAAAACTAGCTTTTAGATACTCGAAGACCTTCCTCTTTACTTCTTTAATTACTAGCCGCCCCTTTAACCCTCGAAATACCTAAAAAGGCCTTTTTAGATATTCCCTATTTTATAGGGAAAAAAAAGGATTTTAAAGCCTAAGTTCTAGAAACTAAAGCTAAAATTAATATCTATAGACTTTTTATTAGAAACCCTAATACTTAGTCTATTATATTTATAATAAGATAAAATCTTCGGCTTAATTCTTCGTATTTACTTATATTTAGGATATAGAAAGATAAAGAGTAGTAACTTTTTAATAACTTATCGAATACTTAGAGTCTATTTATATAAACTTTAATATAATAGTTAGAACTCGAGATAAGCTCTAGGAAGAAAAATAGAAAAAAATAGTTTTTTTTATATTCTATTTTCCGAAATTTAAGAAGTTTCTAGTTAAAACTAAATTTATAAATACTTTTAAAAGAATTAAAATCTCTTATTTAAAAAGTAATATCTTTTTAAATTTCTACTAAGTTTTAATCGGTATTAGGAAACCTTAGACTTATACTAAATATATTAAAATTTTATTAAAACTTATTTTAGATTTAAAAAGCCTAGCCTACTATAAGAAACGATCTTCGATACCCCGGGCCCCCTCTAGTTAATTTCGGACCCCCTCCGGGTAGATCTAGGTTTAAAGGCCTTCTTAGACCTCTTAGGAGGATCTTATATAGTAAGAACCCTCCCCTAAAGCCTATAAAAGATATTTAAATTTTTAAGAGAAAGAAGAAAAGTATTAGAAAAGTCTTTACTTTTACTATAGCTAAAAAGGCTACTTATACGCCGAGTACTTTTTAGCTTTTTCTTAGACTTACTCTTATACCGGAAACCCTATTCCGACTATCCTAGAAGAACCTAAAATATCTAAAGCTATCCCTAGAAAAGCTCTAAGAATTACGAAAACTAAAAAAACTTTTAAAAATACCGAGATCTCCTCGGATAATTTAGATTCGGAAAAAGAGTAATTTTAAATAAAAGTCTTAATTTAAGGTTTTTAAAATTATAAGAAATCCCTACTTAACCCTTAATTTCTATAGAAGAGGAGGGTACTTATATAGATACTATTATAAATAATAGATCTAATATAAGACTTTTTATTAATTTAAATTACTTATATTTTACTATAATATCTTCTAGAATTTCTCTAAAATTCTAAGTTAACTTCTATAAAATAAAACCCTATTATCTATAATAATTTATCGATTAAACTAAAGAACTCTAGCCTATAATATCTTAAATAGCTTATTTTAAACTAGATATAGGTAAATTTAACGAAAGTATTTAGGCCTATATAATCCTAGGCTAAGCCGACCCCTTAGTATTAGGAAAAAGCTAGTTATACTTTTACGATACTTCTCTTCGCTTTACTACGGAAATAATTACTATATAGAAACTACTACGCTTTAAGATATCTATAACCCTTATACTAATAGACCCTAGTATCCTATAAATTTCGGCCGCCGGGTTTAGAATTCCTTTTAAAAAGGCTTAGAAGACTAAGTTTCTTATATAAATCTTTATAACTATTCTTAAGGATATTTAGAAAGCCCTTACTATTAAAGAAAATATCGATCCCCGAACTAAAACCCCTAATTAGTTATTACCTATTATCGATACTTTTAATAGGAAAAAAGTAAAGATTCTATTACCTTTTTACCTTAATCTAGATTACGAAATTAACTTACTTCCGGATACTATTATACTATTAATACCCCTATACTCGATATCTAGAGAAGAACTACTAGTTCTACGGAAAACCTTCTACGAACTCCTAGATTAAAGGTTTATAAAAGCCTTTTCGTTTTTAGCTACTACTTTTATCCTCCTTATAAAGAAACCCGGAAATAGTCTATACTTCTATATAAATTATAAGGGCTTAAATATAGTATTTAAATACGATACTTATCTAATACCCCTAATATCCGAGACCCTATAGTAGATAGCCGGTTCTAAGTAGATATTTAAAGTTAATATTATATTAGTTTTTTACTATCTTTATATCCGTAAAAGAGATAAGTAGAGAATAGTTTTTAGAACCTATTTAGGATTTTTCGAGTAACTAGTAACCCCTTTTAGCCTATCTAGCGCTTTTACTTCGTTTTAACGATATATTAATAAGATTCTTCGAGAGTATTTAGATATCTTCTATTCTACTTATTTAGACGATATTATTATCTATTCTAATAGATCTAGAGAAGACTATTACTAGAAAGTCTACTCTATAATCTCTAAATTCGCTAAAGCTAGCCTATAATTAGATTAGATTAAATCCGAATTCGAAGTTTCTAAAATTAAGTATTTAAGCTTTATAATCGAAATTAGTATAAGTATTAAAGCCGACCCCGAAAAAATCCGTACTATTTAAAATTAAGAACCCCTAAAAACTATCCGAGGTATATAAGGATTCTTAGGATTCGTAAACTACTATAGAATTTTTATTAAAGACTTCTCTAGTATCGCTAGGCCTCTAATAAACTTTACGAAGAAAAACCGGCTTTTTAAGTATACTATAAACTACTAGTATACCTTCGATAACCTTAGAGAAGCTCTTATCGATTCGGAAACCCTAATTAGCTAGGACTTTTCTAGATTTACTACTATAGAAGTAGATACCTCCGGTTACGCCCTAAGAGGCGTACTTATATAATAAGACTTTAATAACCTTCTATAGTAGCCTATAACTTACTACTTAAGAAAACTCTACCCTACCGAAGCTAACTATCCTATATACGATAAAGAACTTCTATTTATTATATCGTATATCCGAGAGTAGTATTTAGAGTTAAAAAAGTTAGACTTTATAGTCTATATAGATTATAAGAATATAGTCTATTTCTAGGCCCGTTAGTACCTATCCGAACGATAGATACGTTAAGGAGAAGAACTATCCGAATATCGTTTTAAGCTTATCTATAAAGGGTTAAGACCTATTAAGACCTCGGCTAAAGCCCTCGTAACCCTAGCTCTATAGAAGCGCTCATAACCCTAGCCCTATAGAAGCGCTCGTAACCCTAGCTCCGACCCCTAAACCTTCGTATATATAAAGAAGACCTTCTTCCTTTCTAAAAGGATTCCCCTTCTTATCTTTCTCTTTAGTTTAGAATATAATCTTATTCTATATAAAAAGGTTTACCTCTTACGTAAATCGTTATATTATCTACCGGCCCGGTCCTA
>JAOYNU010025207.1:0-14112 GCA_026745395.1 Tympanopsis confertula
CCGCTCGGGGCGGCCCGGCGCGCCGCCGCCTAAGCCGCCCGCGCCAGTTCGGGCAGCGTGAAGGTATCACCGCGCTCCAGCTGCTCGCGCTCGATCTGACGCAGGCGGCGGTAGGCGCGGACCATGCCGTTCTGAGCGGCCCTAAAGCTCCCGGTCGGCGCCTTCGGCAGGTGGCGCAGCCGCAACGTGTCGTCGAACTCGAACGACCCCATCTTGAAGTTGTCCGGGACGAGGCTGACCGTTCGCCCATTCGGCGAGCTCCAGAGCACGCAGTTCTCGATCGCGTAGGTCTGGTCGCCCGACTGGGTCACGAGGCCGATCAGCGGCACTCCGGGTGCGCCCTCCATGTGGTGGATCCAGATGACGGGGCGGCCCGTCGCCCGCACCCGGCCGTTGAACTGCATGAGCTGCATCGCGTGCGGCTCGCTGCCGCTCAGGATGAGCTCGACCTTGTCTATGAACTCCGCATGGCGTCCGGGCTGGCCGCCGAGGAGGTGTGCGACGGCGCCCATGTAGTTGGCGGCGAGCTGCTGGTCGGTGAACTTTGTCATGTCTCTTCCTTCTGCCGATACTGCTTTTCCCCACGCCTCGCGGGGACACTTCATGGATTCGGAAAATGATATCCTCGGCGTCGCGCGTGCCCGCGCGGCGCCGTCCCGGCGTGCTCGCTCGGAAGAGGAATCGGTTTTTCGAGAATAGTTGAGGAAGGGAAAAACCGGACTCCGCGCCG
The DNA here is from genome assembly GCA_026745395.1 of Tympanopsis confertula. Lineage (NCBI taxonomy): Eukaryota > Fungi > Ascomycota > Sordariomycetes > Coronophorales > Scortechiniaceae > Tympanopsis > Tympanopsis confertula. The sequence goes on from JAOYNU010025207.1 coordinate 731, forward strand.
GGGCGCGTTTACCGGATGTTAGCTTTCGAGCCTGTAGCCTCCGCCGGGGCGATGCCCGAAGCTGAATACCTTTTCCCCTCTACCGTTCATCTCAAGAACAACGTGATTGAGGAGGCGCGCGGGCGCGCCATGCGCGTATGCGCACTGCCGGTGGCGCAACGCCCGATGACGGGACGCGCACCCCACTCCCGGCCGGGATGACGGTCCTGCGGATCCCCATCCTGCACTGATGTCGCGTCGCCGGCTGCCAGGGCGCGCGCCATGCCGCTCCGCCGTCCCGTTCATGGCAGGGATGACACTGACGCATTTACACATCGCTGCTTGACTTATAAGTCAACTAGCGTATGTCGGCCCCTGTCGATGAAAGGGAAGCCGTAAATGACCACGTCCGGAACGCAGCCCGCCAGTTGGCATGCGGCCATGCCACAGCTTTCCGACGACGGTCTGCTCCTGGCGGAGCTGTCCCACCGTGTCAGGAACGAGGTTTGCGCGTCCATCGCAGCTATGCGGCTTTCCCTCTCGCGCAAGGCTACGCTCGGGCGCGAGGGCATGGTCCGCGCCGCCATCGGCAGGCTGGAAGGCTTCGGCGAGGTGCTCGGGGTCATGGCTGTCGCGCCGGGCGCGACTGTCGGCCTCCGGCCCGCGCTCGAGCGGATGTGCGAGGGCCTGGTGCAGGGCCGCGCGGGTCTTGAGCGGGCGATGGTCAGCGTCGACGCGACCGATGTGCGCGTCTCCGGGCACGCCGCGCAGCGGATCATGATGGTGGCGCATGAGCTGATCCACAACGCGTTGCGTCACGCGATGGAAGGGCGGAGCGGCATGCTGGCGGTCGTGCTGCGGGGGACCTCACAGGAGGTGCGCCTTGCGGTCATCGACGACGGTCCCGGCATCCGGCGCGGCTCGGGCAACGGCGGGTCGGGCATGGGCTCCCCGATCGTTGCCGAACTGGTCCGCCGCGGCGGCGGCACTATCGAATGTCGGTCGGGCGCCGACGGCACGAAGGTCCGGGTGAAGATGCCGGGCACGCCGGTCGTTACCGTGCCGGGAATGTGAGATGGGCCGGCAGATCTCGGGGACCATGCTGCGCGACCTCGTTCAATGCGAGCGGCGCTTCGACCTCGACGTGACGCGCGACCCGGCGACGCGCGACCGGGTTTCAGACTTCGTCACCATGCTTTGGGCGGGCGGCGCCGCGTTCGAGGCGCAGATCGTCGCCGGACTGCGGGGCGTAGTCGTTGACCTCCGCGATGTTCCCGCGGGCGAGCGGATGGCCCGGACCATGGCCGCCATCGACGCCCGCCCGGACTGGATCGTCGGCGGACGGATCGAGGCCGGCGACCGCGTCGGCGTTCCCGACCTGCTGCGCTGGACCGGCGCCTACTGGGAGGCGGGGGACGTGAAGTCCGGTGGCGCCTTGGACGGTGCTGGCCGGCCCCGCGCCGAATACAGGGCGCAGGTCGGACACTACGCCGCCATCGTGACCCAGCTCGGTCTCGGCCCGGGCGACATCGCCTTCGTGATTGGCCGCGACGGTGGCCGCACCGCATACGGGCTGCACGCGCCGACGCTGCGCGATGGCGACTCCATCAGCGAGGAGGTGGAAGGCCTCGTCGGCCGCGCTCGCTCTATCCTAGCGGGACGGGAGGTAACCCGCCCCGCGCTCTGCACGGCCTGCTCGATGTGTCACTGGCGGACCGTATGCCGCGCCGAGCTCGACGCCGCCAACGACTTGACCCTGGTGGCCGGGCTCGGACGCGCGCTCCGGGACGTCCTTGCTCCGGTGGCGGCGACCGTCGCGGAGCTGGCGGCGGTCGAGCCCGGATCGCTCGGGCGGCCGCTTCCCGGGTTGGGCACCGACCGCCTGCGCCGCTTCCGTGACCGCGCCCGGCTCCTGCAGACACCCGGCGCCCAGCCGTTCGCGCGCCGGCCGCTCGGGCTCCGCCGCTACCCCCGGGAGTTCCACTTCGATATCGAGACTCACCCCCTGCTCGACGGGTTCGTCTACTTGCACGGAGTGTTGGACGTGCGCGGGGGTGAGGAGACCTACGTGTCCTTCTTCGCCGAGGACCCCGCCCACGAGGGCAAGGTGTTCGCGCAGGCGTGGGCGTTCTTCCAGTCCGATCCGGACGCGCACATCTTCTTCTATTCCAAGTTCGAACGGACCTCCTACCGTGTGCTGGCGGACCGCTATCCGGAGGTCTGCACGCGGGAGGACGTCGAGGCGCTCTTCGCTCCCTCGCGCGCGACGGATTTGCTGGGGGACGCGGTCCAGCCCCATACCGAGTGGCCCACCAATTCCCTCGGCGTGAAGTCGCTGGCCAAGTTCTGCGGCTTCAGCTGGAACGACGTCGATCCCTCCGGCGCCAGCAGCATCGCATGGATGGACCAGTGGCTGCGAACCCGCGATCCGATCCACCGCGAGCGGCTCGAGGCCTACAATCGAGACGACGTGAGGGCGACGGTCGTCCTGCTCGACCGTCTGATCGGGCTACCGGTGTTGGAGGGGGCGCCGTGGCCGGCGGCCGCATGAGCGCCTCCCGTGCCGATAGGGAGCTCACGTCCGAGGAGTTGCGGCAGAGGCTGCTGCTTCAGGCGCAGCGGCGCTTCCGCCGGGACCTGACGGCGAACTTCCGCAGCTTCCTGGCGCCCGCCGTGACGCATGCGAGTCCGCTGCTGCTCGACGCCTGCTCGGCCTGGGCGGTCGACCTGGACGCCATGCTGAACAGGCTGCGGCCACCCGCCGGGTGGCCGCACGGCACGAGCCCGAAGGGGGCCTGGCGTTCGCGCCCGCCACGCCCGCCCCGCGTCTTGGGCAGGGGCATGGTCGGTCGGAGGGTGCAAGTCGTCGTGGGTGGATCGGCCCTCGAGGTCCGGACCTGGCTCGGCGACGCCTTCGCGTGCACGGCGGGTGGCAGGCTGAGCCTGTGGCTAACGCAGCGGATGCCGGAGACGGTGGTGGACGGCATGTTGGGCCGCGAGCTCGCCAGCGTCGTAGATCATCCCGTCCTGCGGCTGCGACCATACCGCGTCCTCGGCGGCTGCTCGATCGGTCACGGGACGGTGATTGACGCGGCCGCGCCACCCGTCCCGTATCGCCTGCCCTGGGCCTAGGCCTCGCTCGCCTTCGCTCCGGAGCCGCCCGATGCCGCCTTCTTAGGCTTGCGCACATAGGGACGTGCTTCTAGCGTCGCGGGATCAGGGTCGATGCCGTCGAGCAGCGCGGACATCGGCTCGCCGAGCGCGATCGCGAGGCGCGAGATCGTGGCGAGCGTGATGTTCTGCTGCCCGCCCTCCAACCGCCACAGGTAGGACAGCGAGAAGCCGGCCGCCCTGGCGAAGTCCTTCGGCTCGATCCGCTTGGACTCGCGCAGGTCCTGGATGCGCTTTCCGACCCTGGCTAGAAGGGGGTCCTTGCTGGGTTCGTCCGTCGGCATCGGTGGGTTATAGGACTGGGTCCTCCTGCTGCCAACCGATCGGCGCGCCGGTCAGGCGCCTTCGAGATTGAAGACGAGACGACTGTGCGCGAGCGCCCCGAGGTTGAACCCTTCCCACGACGTGCCGGGACGCGACTGAACGGCGTTGCCGCTGCCGGGCCGGTCTCGACGCGGCGCACGGATCGGTCTGAGGCTCAATCCCAACTTCTTGTGTGACCATGCCGAAACGGAGTGGCGGCATTCTGCCGCGGTCTGCGCGCGCGGCGCCCGTCACGCAGGAGGGACTTGCATCGCGCCGTCAGTTGACTTATAAGTCAAGTCGTGGCTAGAGGAACGGGCTTATGGACTGCTCGAAGGATGAAATGGCGGCGCTGGCGGACCGCTTCATGGTGCTCGGTGCGCGCTGGTGCCTGAACAGTGTGCAGGTCGCCTCGCTGCTTGGGGTGGCGCCCACCCTGGACGTCATGTTCGACGAGGTGGACGTCGCGTGGGCGGTGATGCGGGGCGGCGGGAGCGCTGAACGGCGTATGCGCTTGCTGATCGACGTCGACGGTAAGCTCTGCCGCCTCGTGCCGGACAGCCGCGACATCGCCTCGTGGCTGCGGACCCCGAGCGTCGGCTACATCGATGAGCTGGCCACTCCGCTGGAGGCGATGTCGAGCGGCGCGGCGGCGATCCGTGCCCTGCGCGACTACCTCGACGAATTGGCGGACGACGGCAGGCTGGCGGCGTGAAGGCGGAGCGCGCCTTGCCGGAGGGCGGGACGCACGTGACCGCGCAGCAGGCGGTGGTGCATGCGCTGTTCCGCAAGCACCGCTCGATGTCGGTCGTCGCCCGCATGCTGGACCTGTCGCAGATCAGGGTGAGGGAAGCCTTGGTCCAGCATCAGCGCAACACGATGCGCGACGCGGGCCTGCGGCCGCCGCCCCTGAAGGAGATGCTGCGCGGCGACGTCGTGACCCGCTTCGGCGTTCCCCGTTCGGAGAACGGCGGCCGGCCCGCCAAGCATCTGCCGCTCGACGGCCCGAAGCCGCGCGCGGGCACCGCGCACGAGCACGGCTGGCGCCCGCCTGCGCGTAGCGTCGTGGTCCCCGTCGCGGGCGTGACGCGTCTCATCGTCACGTCCGTCGAGCCGGATGCGCCCGTCCATCAGGAGTTCTGGTCGAACCTGCAGGCCTACGCAGCTTTTCTCGGCGCGGAGGTCGCCGTCGTTCGGACGGGGTCCGTCGCGACGCGGCGCGACCTGGCAGCCGACTACCAGAAACATGTGACCGGCGCCGCGATCGACGGAGGCGCCCTCCTTGACGTCGCGGCGGACGAGGCGCCGCCGGGCCGGCTCGCAAGGCCGCTCGAGGTCATGCGTCACCGCAACGTCGCGCGCTGGACCATCGTGCCCCACGGCGCCATCCAGCTCGAGACGCTGCCGCGCCTGCGCGCCGATGGGTTGCGCGTCCAGATGACGACGGGCTCGATGAGCGCCCTGGCTAAGGTGAAGGCTCAGGGCCGCGAGCTCGGCGCGGTGATCGCGGAGGTCACGGCGCAGGGAAGCGTCCATTGCAGGCACCTGCTTGCGCCCGCGGAAGGCGACGGCACGTTCCACGACCTCGACGTGCAGGTGTCGCGTGGAGCGGTGCGCTCCGGCTTGCGGGCTGAGGCCCTCACCTTCGGTGACATCCACCGGGCGCACCTCGATCCAGCGGTGGCGGCAGCCACGTGGGGCATCGGGGCGCACACCGGTGCTGCGGAGCCGCTGGTCGACCGGCTGCGTCCGCAGCACCTCGTCTTTCATGACGTCTGCGACTTCGAGGCGCGGAACGCCCATGATGCGCGCGACCACCACAAACGCTTCGCCCAGATGGCGGCGGGTGCGGGCGACGTCCGGGCGGAGCTGGCGCAGGCGGCGGGTTTCCTCGCGGACACCCGCCGCCCCTGGGCGACCAGCGTGGTGGTCGGCAGCAATCACGACGACGCGCTGGTGCGCTGGCTGCGCGAGTCGGACTTCCGCGACGATCCGTCGAACGCGCTGTTCTTCCTCGAGACCTCCTTGAGGCTGCACCGCTGGCTGGCCGAGGGCCGCGACACCGGCGGCTTCTTCGAGCATACGCTGCGCCACCTCGGCGGTGACGGCCTCGCCGGGGTCCGCTTTCTGCGCACCGGAGAGAACCTGAGACTCGCCGGCGTGGAGGCTTCGATCCACGGCCATCTCGGCGCGGATGGCCGCCCGGGCGACGTGCGCTTCTTCGAGCGCCTAGGCATCCGCGCGACGCTCGATCACACGCACCGGCCGCTGGCGCGCGACGGCATCTACTGCGCGGGCGTCTGCAGCATGGACCTGGCCTATGCGCGCGGACCGATCACGGCATGGGCGGTCGGCCACGTCGCGACCTACCCGAACGGCTCGCGCCAGCACCTGCTGTTCGACGGCGGCGCGTTCCACGCCGAGCAGTCGTGACCGGCCTCCTTGCCACGCTCGCGCCGGTTCTACTCGACGGCCACCTTCATCATCCGCTCGGCCTGTTCGCGCATCCGGTCGGCCGTGGTCCAACCGGCCATGATGCACAGCTCGCCCAGGCGCGTCATCCAGCCGGCGACGTCTATCATCGTCGCGGAGGGCGAGATGCCGGTCACCGGATCGGGTTTCGTCCGCTCGGCCACGTCGCCGCGGCTGACGAGCTGGAGCCGGGGGAGGTCGGCGTCGGCGCCCTCCTCACCGGTCGCGTTGTCCCTCCTGGCCGACCAGTGCCGCTTGCCTCTGGGCTCCATGAGGATGACGTCGGTTCGGGGACGCGCGGGTCGCGTTTCCGGGCTGTCGGGCGTCTCCGTGACCGCGAGGGTCGCGACCAGCGCCTTGATCTGCGGCCAGTGCGCGCTGAGGAGCGCGGTCGCGGTGGCAGGCTGGACGAACGCGTCCATCATGGCGAACGCGAGCAGCACTTGCGCCGTGCGCTCCAGGTCATAGACGAACCGCGCCTGCCCGCCCACGTTGACCCCGGTCGGGAATCCCAGCTTGCGCAGGTGCTTGAACTTCGCGCGGAGCGCCGCCCGGTGGTCGTCGTCCACGTCGAGCATCGCAGCCACTATGTTCTCGACCTGGTTGTAGGTCAGCTCCACCTTGCACTCCGTCCAGGCGCGGATGGCCCGGCTGGATCTGATCGTGCGGGCGGCGTCCATCGTCAACCCGTCCGGTCATTGGCGCGGCACGACCGGCCATCTACGCGACGTTGTGCGGAAACGGTTGCACCGCTTGTCCAGGGCGCTCGCCCTCGTGCCGGTTGGTTGTGTCGGATCCCGTGTCGGCTCGCTTTCGCGGCCCTCGCCGCTGCGACCCGCTCGTGACCGCGGTCCGGCCCTTCGACACCGTCGACGGCGTGACGCTCGCCGCCCGGCATCGCAGCGCGCTCCGCAACGCTCCCGGCGTGCTTCGATGGATGACCGGGCAGGGTCTCTCCCTCGCTTTCGCCGAGGAGATCGGCGTGGGCCTGGAACGGGCCGACGGCGGCTTGGTCCTCACTTTCCCGCTGAGGGCCTGCGATGGTCACGGCCGGAACCGTTTCGGCCGCGTTCCGCTCGTCGGCGCCGGGGACGGCGAGGTCGAGTGGGACGGTCGGGCGGGCGATGGCGTCCCCACCAGCCACTGGTCCGCCCCGCCCGGTGCGGCTGATCGGGTTGTGGTCGTCGCTGACCTTCTCCTGTCGTGGCTCCTGCTTCAGGCTCTGGGTGAGGCCGGGTGCCGGTCCCCGCTGGTTCTGACTTCCTCCCATCCCGGCGGCGTGCCTCCCGAGTGGGAGGACGACGGCTTCTGGTCCCGCTTCGCCTCGATCACATTGCTGTCCGATAGCCAGCTTGATCACGAACCGCTCCGTCGCGCCCTGTTCGATGCCGCTCCGGCGCCGCTCGAGGCGGTCGCTCCGGACGCGACGGGTTGGCGGAGCTGGCTGTCGGCTGCGGACCGCCCGGACCCGCTCCTCCTCCGTGCGAAACTCGCGGCCGCCCGACCGTTGCGTGGGCCGGAGGACATCGGCAGGATGGGCGTAATCTCGCGGCGTGCGCCCGCCGCCACGGACGTGCACATGCTCGACGACGAGGGCCGCCTGCGCCGCGTGGTGCTGGTCGAGGAGGCAGGTTGCGAGGACGGCGTCGGCTTTCGCGAGGTCCGCCAGGACTATCGCTATCGGCGGCTGGTCGTGCGGTCGGATCGCACGGTGCACGTCGTGAGCGACCTCGACGCCCCTTCCCGCACGGCCTGGCACGATCGGGTGGTGGCGCTCGGCGACGGATCCCGGCTCCATGCCGCACCGTGTCCGGGCTCGGAGTGTTCGTGGAGCTACGAGTCGGTGCTCGACTTCCTGTCGGCGTCCGGTGCCGCGACGCCTGACGCTGGCGACCTGCTCGCCGGCGTGTCTAGCCTGCTCTTGGGACTGGAGGGTGACGCCGCCCGTATCGTCGCCGGGCACCTGATGTTGACTTACGTCTACCAGGCGTTCCCCGCTCTTCCCGTCCTTTGGCTGAGGGCGCCGCCGTCTGGCTGGCGGACGAGGCTGGTCGGCCGGATCGCGGCGCTGGCGCATTGCGCCGCCGTCGTTCCCCGGGGCGGTCAGCGCTACGCCCGGCTCGCCCATGAGACCGGCGGCACGCTCGTGTTCGATGAACCTGGCTGCGTCGCTGGTCCCGGCGGGCTGAACGAACTCGGGATCCACCTCCAGGCCGCGTCCTTCCGCGACGGTGCCGGTGGACGGCTCTGGGACGCGCGGGGACTCGTGCGACCGCTCCGCCAGTTCGGCCCGCGTGTTGTCATCGGCGACCGGCCGTGCCCCGCGGGGCTCGCCGACGTCTGCGTGGCGGTGGATCTCGAGGTCGGCACCGGCATCGCGAACGGCACCCAGTCGCTGGTGCAGTCCGTCGTCGACGACCTCCACGCGTGGTCGATGGGTGCGGTCGCCGGCTTCGCGCGCGACGCGCTGGCCGATGGCGAACAGTCGCCTCGGCGCTCGCTCGAGGCCGTGCTCGCGGCCGCCGGGGTCCAGTTGGCCGGTGCCGTCGCGGTGGATAGCCCGATCGCTGAAGCTGCCACGTCCGAGCGACGGATCGACGAGGCGGATCTGCTCCCCGCCGCGCTCACCGCTTGCCTCGAGGGTGGTGGCGGACGTCATGTCTCGATCACCCAGCTCATGCTCGAGGCGACCCTGGCGAGCGGAGGCACACCCCCGTTCCCGGCGGAGCGCGTCGGCCGCTGGATGATGGATCGCGGCGGCGTCGATCCGGCTTTCCCGGTGACCCGGCGTCGGCTTCATGGCCACATCGCCCGTGTCTATGCGCTTGCCCGTGGTGAGGGCGGCATTCCCGAGGACGCTTTCCGGTTCTGCGTCGGGGCAGACTGTGGCGCCTGCCGTTACGCCGAGGTCTGCGGCACCGCGGTGCCCGGCCTGCGCGAAGCCAAGCTCGCTCGTCTGAAGCGAGCTTGACGGGCACCCGAAGCCGCTGACGACCTCTGCTCATGCTTGCCCCAGCGGCGACAGCCGGCACGTCGACATGTTCGGATGCTGTGTCGGCGATTGCGCCACGAGGTGGAAACGGCGCTCGTGACGCGGACACATGTCCCTACCATCTCTATGAGGCCGATTTCCCGCAGTCGGCCGCAGCTAACCTATTGCTTTCGCCTTCGAATTCACATGCTCGTCACGAGCACGTCATCACATGCCGAAGCGTGATCGCCGTTTTTGCCGTGTCGGCGGCCATTTCCGCCGTGTCGGCCGGTGGCCGGCACTGGCCCGACGAGCGCGGTCAGCGCTTGCCCGCCCAAGGGGCTGTGTCAGTGCCGTGCTGGCCATCGCCCGGTGCGCGTCGCGTAGGGCTGCGCCGCTGCCGCTGGCCCGATCGCCGCCCCCGACGCGGCCGCCGGCCGTGTCCCCGACCGGGACGTCCCGGTCAGCATCGGCGCTCGGTGCATCGCTTGCCAATCGATCGGCGCGACCCTAGATCATGATTTCCAACCCAACGATGGGTCGAAAAACATGAACATGATCCTACCCTAGGCGCTGGGTGGCGCACCGGTCCTCCGCGAAGCGGACCCCTCGTTCGACGCCGAGCTTGCCTCCGCTTATGCGGACACGCGCGTCGCCGAGCACCGCGCGTTCTACGAATGGGCCATGCAGGTTCGTGCTGGCGCGCGCGTCGTGCCCCGGTCGGGCCGCTCGTATTCGGCCAAGGCCGTGCTGGCTGCGTGCGGGATCGACTATGTCGCCTTCTACCGCGATCCGGTGCTGCGCGAGATCATCGCGGACGTGGTGCCAAGGCTCGGGATCGCGCGCGTGCGTTCGGAAGCCCCCGACGACTGGGATCCGGATGCGCACACGCTGCTGGGCATGGTGCGCGAACATCTGGCGGGCATGGCCGCCGCGGAGCGGAAGCTGCTCCGGTTCTGCGCCACCCGCGCGCTGCCGTCGCTGGACTTCCTGGCTGACGACATGGGAGTGTATCGGCCTTGGATCAGGGGTGCGCCGCACATCCAGCGGGAGGTGCAGGCGTGGCTTGCGGACGGCCGGATCATGCTGGCCGACGAAGTCTACGAGGGACGGTGGACGATCTCCAGGGCGCGTCGGCGGGAGCTCCGCGCGATCCTCTACGCCCACCTTGCCGAACGCCGTGCCGAGCATGGGCCGCCGATCCTCTCCCATCCGCAGGACGCGCGTCGCATCTGGATGGCGAGGCTGTTCCAGGACGCCGGCGTCACGGCCCGGCAGGAGATGGAGGTCCTTGAGACCGACAGCATCTTCCGGGCCGAGCTGGCCCGCACCATCCGCTTCTTGAAGGGGATGGTGCCGCCCGACCAGGCCGCCGCGGCCGATGACCAGCTGACCTACCGGCGGCTGCGCGAGCTCGGCGAGACGATGGCGGTTGCGGCGTTCCGGGCCGCGAATCCCGACCGCGAGCCGGACTGCCGCGAGGAGCGCAAGTATCTCGAGAACGAACGCTACCACCTGAACAGGTTCATGCGCGAGAACAGTCGGGAGCCGTGGCACGTGGTCGGCACGGATTTGCGCGACGGCTTCAAGAAGATGGTCGAGCGCTCGGTGCCGACTGCCAAGCGCGCCAAGTCGAACCAGCGTCGCGGCATGCTGCGCTGGGCCGCCCGCTTCGAGGCGGCAATGGGGGATCCCGACAGGCCGGACACGTTCTGCAGGTGCCTGGACTACTACATGGTGAAGCGGCGCAAGTCCGCCCGCGGCCTCGCCGCAGAGGCGGCGATGCCGGTGAGCCTGCTGAAGGACTGGCGCGCCGGCCGCGGTGCGCCCTCGCTCGACACCCGGCACCACGTCGTCGCGCTGGAGAAGGCGCTCGGGCTGACGCCCGGAGCCCTGCTGTGCCTGCTGGGCAGCCTCCTGCCCGGTCGTGGTCAACGGCCCAGGACGGTGACGGTGGAGGGACGCGAATACACCCTGTCGAAGTATTGGTCCTATCTTCCCGACGACGCGCCAACCTGGGACGCGGATCGGCTCGGCGCCGCGGTGGTCGATGCACACCGAGAGCACTTCACCACGGATTCCCGCTACGGAACCTATGTCTCGGCGGCCATCGCCAATCATTGGAAGCTCCCAGCGGTCGACCTGTCGTCGCCGATCTGGGCGGATTGGTCCGACCTGGAGGGGTTCAAGTCGGGGATGACGGACGACGAGAGGCTCTCTGACACCGAGTGGGGTTCGAAGACGGCCGAGAAGAACCGGAAGATCTTGGAACTGTTCAGCCGGTGGTCGATGCTGGCCCGCGAGCAGGGCGGATTGGGTCTGCCTCCGGAGGCGGTCGGCCTGGCGCTCGCGTTCGAGACGTCCAACGTCGACGCGCACGTCGCCTGGCTGATGACGCGCGCCATGAACATGAAGCACAAGGGCGAGGAGCTGGGGGTGCTTCTCACCTCCGGCCACGTCGCGATCTACCAGTTCTTCAAGTCGCTCTTCGATCTGGAGTTCGGCTAGGTGGTGCAGTCGCCCGCCGAGATGGCGGCGCCCGTCGAGATCGCCGACACCCACCGGCCCACCGTCATCCGGATCACCGAAAACTCCTACGAAGTCGCGCCGGAGCGGATGTGGAAGACCCGGACGATCATGCCGGCCGCGACCGTCGCGCTCGTCGCCGCCGACCGTCTGAAGGCCTGCGCGAACGCGCGCCGGCACTACAAAGCCAAGCACAAGAAGTGGCGGAAGCGCTACGACATCTTCCGCGACACCAAGGCGCTGGTTCAGCCGATCCTGGACAACGACAACCCGATGGCGTGCGCGCTGCGCCTCGTGAGCCAGGCACGCACCCGGGTGCCGCCGATCGAGACTGCGCCCGTGCAACACGCGCGCATGTATATGCAGATGACGGCGATGCTGCTCATCCTGTTCACCGTGTTCCGGTCGGACACCATCAGGAACGTGACCTGCACCGGCCCGCGCAACGCGCTGACGATCCGAGGCGACGAGGTCGAGGTGGTCGTGAACGCGGACGCCTTCAAGAACTGGAGCAACGAGACGGTGCTTGGGCCGCGCTGGCGCCGGCGCGACTACCACCGGTTCCTGAAGGACTGGGGCGAGCTGAACGCCGTGCTCGCGCACTACCTGAAGCATTGCCGGCCCATCTTGCTGCAGGGCAGGAAGTCGGACCTGCTCTTCCCCCATCCCTCGGGCAAGGCGAAGTGGACGAGCGAGGAATTCTACCAGTTGATCCGCACGTTCACGGGTCGGCACTTCGCATACAACCGGGCCAAGGGCACGGGCATGCCCGGCGTGAAGGCGTTCGGCCCCCATATCATCCGCGATATCCTCGCCACCACGATCGTGCGCACCGCGCCGGAGGGTGTGGACCGCTACCAGCTCGCTGCCGACGTGCTCTGTTGCGACGTCAAGTATGTGCGGACGCGCTACGCCTCGATCAACGTGTCGAAGGAGATCGGCCGAGTGGACACGATCTTCGATCAGCAGGACGCGCTCGCGAAGTCGGGCCAGGCGCTGTGGTGACCGGATCTTTGCTACAACCGTGGTCGCCGCTCGCGCGCGACCGCCCGGACTGCTAGGCTGGCGTTCGACGTTGCTGGCGGAGGGTTCGGGTGGTCGGGAATGGGGAGCGCGCGGCGGCATCGGCGATCGGCGATCTCGTGCCCGCAACCACCGGGCTGAGGCGTGACCGGCTCGAGTGGCTGCTCGTCCTGGACCCCCGCTACGACCCCGTGGCCGCGGCCGGCATGATCGCCTCGCTCGCGACCGGCCCCCGAGACCGCTACGTAGCCGGGCGCCTGCCTGCCTGGGGGGCTCGGGCGGTTAGGGCGCTGCGCGCGCGCGAGGCGGGAGGCGACGAGGTCGAGGTTCTGGGGCTACCGGCATCGGACGCCCTGGCGGGCCTGCTCGCCGCGCAGGGGCACGACGTGGACGGCGTCGTCCAGCCCAAGGTCACGGATGCAATCAACTCGGCCGGCCATGGCGCGTTCGCCGCTGCCCTTGCCGGTCTGGCCGGCTAGGGGCGCGGCGACGTGTCCCGCCCGCCGCTGTGGCGTTGGTCCCCGCATCCATCTCAGTTCCCCGGGGCGATCGCTACTCGTGCCGTCGTATCGCCGCGAGCAGGGAGGCCGCTTGCGAACGTATCTCCGGCAGTCCGCCCACGCTCGATAGGAACGTCTCGGGCAGCCTGTGGGCTACTGGGACGCCCCTGACCTGCACGCTCGCGACCAGCAACTGCCAAAGCTCCGCCCTGCCGTCACCGATGCCCGCGTGCGCTTTCCAATGGTCAACGGGTGGCGGCTCCACCGCATAGTCGAGCAGATGGGCGAGCCAGGCTGCCGGACCGGGGTGCCGCGCTGGCTCGAAACGTTCCTGCGGCGCGCCGAGGAGCTCCACCGCTCTTTCCAGATAGGGTCCGCGGCGCAGGAAGTCGGGCCCGGGCCCGCCTCCTACGGGGCGGGGCGCGACCCCGCGACCC
>JAOYNU010025318.1:0-14101 GCA_026745395.1 Tympanopsis confertula
AATAAGTGTTGGTAGGTGATATTGGATATAAATCGGGAATTAGAACTATGGCTATTTTGTAGGTGTCTTTTGATTCTATGGAGTGTATGACAGATATAGTAGTAATCAAAGCTACTATATTGATATCCATCTATATAGGTTTGTAGTTCTTCTAGTGGAAATTAAAGAGGGTACTGAATCAATTCTAAGTCAAAGTAGCTGGAGATCTGGGGCCAAACTTCATAAATCTGCTGCTGAATCTGCTCAATTAGGGCTTTAGAGAGATTATGGACTGGGGTCTGTAAATGGGTAATAATTTCTGAAAGTTGTATATCAATTTGATAGTATTGGCAAATTAGAACGCTAATCTCTGAAAGAAATTGGAAATATATTTCAGAATGGTGGGGTGTTAGGGACTCTATTTAGATTAAATTTGATTCAAAATGGTAAAGAGAATTTAATAAAGTAACTAGAATGGATTATTAGGATATCTTTTCTTCAAATCAACTGTACTATTAATCTTTTGACTCTAATTATGATAATTTGAAGGATAATAATGATAATAGTAAGATTGTGCTGAGTAGATTTAAGAGGAAAATAGGGGAAGTGTGGGTCCCTCTGGTCGCACTCCACCCGAAATTGGCCAAATTTCAATTAAGCCCTATGACTTTTCTAGTGATTTTTAAGCTTAGATATTAAAATATGTGTAGGGCAAAAATTGAATTTAAAACTTCTGAAAATTTGAGCTTAATCCGACAATGGAAAGGTAGAGGATTCAGGGTCCTGAAGATGGCCTGGATTCAGGGTAGTGGGTTACTATAGAAAGGGGTTAATTCTGCCTATACTTAAGAAAATTTACTGCTGAGGATTTAGCTCTAGCTCTCCCGGTTCTATGGGGTAGGATCAGCTTAATGTCGTTTTGGACATAGAAGTCCTTGTGATACCGGCTTACTAGGCAGATCTGGCCATTCTTGATAAAGATGTTGCGGTAGGCCATCTCTGTATTCTGGCATTGGATTGACAGTAGCTCGGGGGCCCGGACTAGCTGTCTGGTACAGAGGTGGATGAGGATACTGAGTTGCTCTCGGAATGTAGCTAGCTGGGCGAGGTAGTGCTTGATACCGCCCGCGCGGAACTGTAGCTTATGGAGGCTGAGAAACTGGTGCTGGAGCCGCGGTTTGGCCTGCAGCCGGTTCCGCAGCCAGCAGGCCCTGTCGACCAGCTATGCTGTCCGTGTGTTATAGAGGAAGCTCTAATCTGGGGTACTCTTAGTTGTGTTGTCGATTAGAAACGCCCAGGGAATGGTTGGGAGGGCTCCAGGATTGTTGACTAGAAGGAGCTTTTTGGTCAGCTACCGGTCAAGCCCGCTGACTAGTCTGTGGATCTAGGCCTAGAGGTTATCTACTGTAAAGCTCAGATTTTGGTAGAGCAGCTAATTAGACCCAATCTAGCTGATATGGCCGGTTTCTATTGATGAGAAGCTTACCTGTATTCTATATGTCTGGAGATCCAGAATCTACTGTGCTAGGCTATTTGTACTCCGGACTATAAAGGCTGCTACTATCTACTGTACTCACTCGGTAAAGGTCAGTTTGGACTGAGGTTGGAACTGGAGGGGGGGGGGCGAGGTCCGGAGGAAGCTACTGGGGCTGAGGGGGCTACTGGGGATTGGAGAGGAGGTTTCTATCTGGGTCTCATAGCTCTTGTCGATAGCCAAAAGGTCAAAATCCGGGCTATCCAGGGGACTATCGTTATTCAGGTCTACGAGCTCTCTGGCTCCCTGCTGGAAGTAGTAGACAATCTACTCTGCACAGGGGTCTAGTCAAAGGGCCTAGTCCAGGATCATAAACCGGGCCAACTTTAGGATCTGGAATAGGATTTGGGGGTAGGAGTTGAGGGTCTGCTAGCCGGTAGGTAACCAGCCTAGGACCGCCAGTGTGCAAATCAGGATATACTCATATTTATCGATATAGCTCTGCTAGTTGAGTAGCTCTAGACAGAAGTCTAGGCAGGCTGCTTCAATTGGCCGAAAGTGGAAGCCAGAGCCCCGGGCGGCCGATTTAGATTGCTCATTGTTACTGTCCCCAGTATCAACTGTGAGACCGGCCAGCTACTATAGGGTCTTCTAGGCCTGCTGCTACTACTAGTTGAACCAGTAGGCCGGGCCCTTGGGCTTCGGGGCCTGTTAGATGCAGGTGAAGAAGCACAGGATCTACTACCAGGGTAGAATATGCTGCTGGATCTATTCTGGGTCTATATAGGCCTAAAGGGATGTC
Organism: Tympanopsis confertula; assembly: GCA_026745395.1. Lineage (NCBI taxonomy): Eukaryota > Fungi > Ascomycota > Sordariomycetes > Coronophorales > Scortechiniaceae > Tympanopsis > Tympanopsis confertula. Next base: position 2,256 of record JAOYNU010025318.1, read on the forward strand.
TTGGGCAGCTCGGCGAGTTCTGTCTAGACAACTGCTATCTGGACCAGTTGGCTGCAGTGTCAGGCGATATTCTGGGCAATCTAGGCTGTCGATACTATAATCTAGTAGATTACTGCTATAGGCTCCTTGCTGTTTGTCGGTGGGAGCTCGGTTAGGTTAGTCAGATAACTGGGAACCTGTCCAGCTAGATAGTCGGTCTATTGGGTCCGCTGGAGCCATGAATTGGCCTTATTGATCCGAACTGGATCGATTGGGGAGGAGGCGGGTGTAGTTGGTTCCTGGGCCTGGTTGGTTACTAATACAAATAGCTGGTCGATTGGTGAGCTAGTTAGTTGGGGGGTGTTGGGGCTGTCTCTAGTTGGAGGGTTATTAGAGATGGCAAAGAAATGGGAGCTCTGGCTACTCCTAAATAAGCGTTGGCAGGTGATATTGGATATAAATTGGGAATTAGAACTATGGCTATTTCGTAGGTGCTTTTTGATTCTATGGAGTATACAACAGACATAGTAGTAATTAAAGCTACTATATTGATATCTATCTGTATAGGTTTGTAGTCCTTTTAATAGAAATTGAAGAGGGTACTGAATCAATTCTAAGTCAAAGTAGCTGGAGATCTGGGGCTAAACTTTATAAACCTGCTGCTGAATCTGCTTAATTAGGGCTTTAGAGAGATTATGGACTGGGATCTGTAAATGGGTAATAATTTCTGAAAGTCGTATACCAATTTGATAGTATTGGCAAACTAGAACGCCAATCTCTGAAAGAAATTGGAAATATATTTCAGAATAGTGGGGTATTAGGGACTCCATTTAGATTAAATTTGATTCAAAATGGCAAAGAGAATTTAATAAAGTAACTAGAATGGATTATTAGGATATCTTTTCTTCAAATCAACTGTACTACTAACCTTTTGACTCTAATTATGATAGTTTGAAGGATAATAATAATGATAGTGAGATTGTACTGAGCAGATTTAAGAGGAAAATAGGGGAAGTGTAGGTCCCTCTGGTCGCACTCCATTCAAAATTGGCCAAATTTCAATTAAGCCCTACGACTTTTCTAGTGATTTTTAAGCTTAGATATTAAAATGCAGATGGGGCAAAAATTGAATTTAAAACTTCTGAAAATTTAAGCTTAATCCAACTATGGGAAGGTAGAGGATTCGGGGTCCTGAAGTTGGCCTGGATTCGGGGTGGTGGGTCTCCTACGGGATGAATTCTGCCCATACTTAAGAAAATTCACCACTGAGGATTCACCCCCAATCCTCCCGGTCCCATGGGGTAGGTAATAATAATAGCAAGATGGTTGTGCTATACAGATTTTGGAGGAAAATAGGGGAAGTATAGGTCCCTCCAGTCGCAGCCCACCCGAAATTGGCCAAATTTCAATTGAGCCCTACAACTTTTCCAGTAATTTTTGAGCTTAGATATCAAAATATGTGTAGGGGAAAAATTGAATTTAAAACTTCTGAAAATTTGAGCTCGATCCAACCATGGGAAGGTAGGGCACTCGGGGTCCTGAAGTTAGAGGGAATTTGGGGTAGTAGGTCACTACAAAAAGGAATTCTACCTATACTTAAGAAAATCGACTACCTGGAATTCGCCCCTAGTGCTCCCGGTCCTATGGGGTAGGAGGCCACAGGGTCGGTAGGCTTGGTGAAGCTTAGGAACTGGTACTAGTCCATACTGACCTCCTGGAACTTCATCTGCTGGTATACTAGGAAGCCCAGGGCCTCACCGATCTTGTGGCTGTAGACTAGCCTGGCAATATGGGATGAGTGCTCAGCCTGGAGATTGGTGATATTATTGGTGTTTGGATTGTTGTTGGCCTGGCCTGGTAGGGGGGAATCCTGGAGGTTTTGAGAGAAGGTGCTGGTGCTCTGGAGGAAGTGTTGGCTTAGGGCTATTGCAATATTATACTATACAGCGATGTCTAGGGGCTGGTTGACTAGGGTGAGCTAGGACTTGTGCTTCAGGATATCTTGGAACTACTCTGGGGTCTATGGCTGGTGTGTCTCTGGATCTGGGCTCTAGAGCAGGGTAGTCTTGCTGGGAGATAGGACTGGGCTGGTAGTAGATTGGGCTACTTTAAGCTATTGGGCAAATGGAAGGACTAGTTAAAGGTACTGGACAAGGAGGGACCCTATACTCTGGGATAGGTATTGGTGGATTAGCTTAATGTCGTTTTGAATATAGAAGTCCTTATAATACTAGCTTATTAGGTAGATTTGGCTATTCTTGATAAAAATATTATAATAGACTATTTCTGTATTCTGGTATTGGATTGATAGTAGCTTAGGGATTTAGACTGGCTGCCTGGTATAGAGGTAAATGAGGATACTAAGTCGCTCTTAAAATATAGTTAGTTGGGTAAGGTAGTGCTTGATACTGCCTGTATAGAACTGTAGCTTATAGAGACTAAGAAACTAGTACTGGAGCTGTAGTTCGGCCTATAGTCGGTTCTGTAGCTAGTAGGTCCTATTAACTGGCTATATTGTCTGTGTGTTATAGAGGAAGCTCTAACCTGGAGCACTCTTAATTGTATTGTTGACTAGGGATGCTTAGGAAACAGCTGGGAGGGTCCTAGGATTGTTGACTAGGAGGAGCTTTCTGGTTAGCTGCTGGTTAAGCCTATTAACTAGTCTATGGATCTAGGCCTAAAGATTATCTACTGTAAAGCTTAGATTTTAATAGAGTAGCTAATTAGACCTAATCTAGTTGATATAGCTGGTTTCTGTCGACAAGAAGCTCATTTATATCCTATATATTCAGAGATCTAAGATTTACTATATCGGGCTATTTGTACTCTAAACTATGAAGGCTACTATTATCTACTATATCCACTTAGTAAAGATTAGCTTGGACTAAAACTAGAACTGGAGGGGGGGGAGCAAGGTCTAGAGGGAGCTGCTGGGGCCGGGGGGGCTGCTGGGGATTAGAAAAAAGGTTTCTATCTGGGTCTTATAGCTCTTATTAATAGTTAAAAGATCAAAATCTGGGTTATCTAGGGGATTATTGTTGTTTAGGTCTATAAGCTCTCTGGCTTTCTGCTGGAAGTAGTAGATGATCTGCTTTATATAGGGGTCTAGCTAAAGAGTCCAGTCCAGAATTATAAATTGGACTAACTTCAGGATCCGGGATAGGATCGGGAGGTAGAAGTCAGGAATCTATTAGCTGATAGGTAACTGGCCCAGAACTACTAGTATACAGACTAGGATATACTCATATTTATTGGTATGGCTCTGTTGATTGAGTAGCTCTAGGCAGAAGTTCAGGCAGGCTACCTCAATTGGCCGAAAGTAGAAGCCAGAGTCCTGGGTAGCCGATCCAGATTACTCATTGTTACTGTTTTTGGTATTAACTGCGAGACTGGCCAGCTGCTATAGGATCTCCTAGGCCCACTATTACTATTAGTTGAACTGATAGACCGGGCTCTTGGGCTCTGGAGCCTGTTGGGTGTGGGTGAAGAAGTATAGGATCTGTTGTTAGGATAGGATATGCTGCTGGATCTGCTCTGGGTCTATATAGGCCTAAAGGAGCGTTTTGGGCAGCTTGGTGAGTTCTGTCTAGATAACTGCTGTCTGGACTAGTTGGTTGTAGTATTGGGTAATATTCTGGGTAATCTGGGCTATCAATACTATGATCTGGTAGATTACTGCTATAAGCTTCTTGCTGTTTGCTAGTGGGAGCTTGGTTAGGTTGGTCAGATAACTGGGGATCTATCTGGCTAGGTAGTCGGTCCATCGGGTCTGCCGGAGCTATGAATTGGCCTTATTGACTCGGACTGGATCGATTGGGGAAGAGACGGGTATAGTTGGTTTCTGGGCCTGGTTGGTTACTAATATAAATAGCTGGTTGATTGGTGAGCTAGCTGGTTGGGGGGTGTTGGAGCTGTTTCTGGTTGGAGGGTTGTTAGAGATGGCAAAGAAATAGGAGCTCTGGTTACTTCTAAATAAGCATTGGCAGGTGACATTGGATATAAATCGGGAATTAGAACTATGGCTATTTTATAGATATCTTTTGATTCTATGGAGTATATAATAGACATAGTAGTAATTAAAGCTACTATATTAATATCTATCTGTATAGGTTTGTAGTTCTTCTAGTGGAAATTGAAGAGGGTATTGAATCAATTCTAAGTTAAAGCAGCTGGAGATCTGGGGCCAAATTTCATAAATCTACTGCTGAATCTGCTCAATCAGGGCTTTAGAGAGATTATAGACTGGGGTCTGTAAATGGGTAACAATTTCTGAAAGTCATATACCAATTTGACAGTATCGGCAAACCAGAATACTAATCTCTGAAAGAAATTGGAAATATATTTCAGGATGGTGGGATATTAGGGACTCTATTTAGATTAAATTTGATTTAAAATAGCAAAGAGAATTTAATAAAGTAACTAGAATAGATTATTAGAATATTTTTTCTTCAAATTAACTATACTACTAACCTTTTAACTCTAATCATGATAGTTTAGAGGATAATAATAATAATAGTAAGATTGTGCTGAGTAGATTTAAGAGGAAAATAGGGGAAGTGTAGGTCCCTCTAGTCACACTCTATTCGAAATTGGCCAAATTTCAATTAAGCCCTATGACTTTTCTAGTGATTTTTAAGCTTAGATATTAAAACATATATAGGGCAAAAATTGAATTTAAAACTTCTGAAAATTTGAGCTTAATCCGACAATAGGAAGGTAGAGGATTCGGGGTCCTGAAGTTGGCCTGGATTCGGGGTGGTGGGTCTCCTACGGGATGAATTCTGCCCATACTTAAGAAAATTCACCGCTGAGGATTCAGCCCCAGCCCTCCCGGTCCCATGGGGTAGAGATACTTCATTAATAGTATAATATAGTCACCCACTATAAAATCGACTTCACATCTCCTTTAATCAGCTTGGCCTCACTAGCACTCCTGTATATAGAATAAATTCTGTTCCACCTCACTCCATATTATCTACATCCTTTTGGTAAACTATAAGACTATATCTTACTGAGAGAACACAATTACCAGTTCTGGCTCCTCCCTATCCAGATCCATAAATAGTCTCATCTCATAGCCTCATTCCACCTTAAAAGAAAACACTCTAGTCAAATCCTGAGATAATGCGGCTTAAGCAATATCCATCAAATACACCATATCTGACCAGTTGTTCTACTATAAGTTCACCAGGACTCACAGGCGTTACTTAATACTCTTAACCATCCTTTCAGACCCTCCATCTGACTGTGGATAGTACACCGTAGAGAGGCTACATTTGATCTTCAGAATCCTACACAATTCCTCCCACACCCTTGACACAAACATTCTATCACAGTCTGAAACAATAGAGTCGGGTAGCCCATTGTAGCGAATAACATATTACAGCAGCAACTGGGCTACATCCTCACTGATCACCATCTTATAGCACAGAATAATAATACACCTCTTCGAAAATCGGTCGAGGACTACTAGAGCATAATTGTATCCCTTCTTGTCATTTGGCAATTCCATAAAGTCCATCTGGATATACATCTACAGTCTAGGCGGTATTAACAAGAGATTCAATAAGCCTCCCAGCCAATCCTACCAGAATTTAGTCCTCTTGCAAATCATACAGTTATCAGTAAACCATTTGATATCAGCAGAAATCTCTGGCCACATAAAGTTCTGCTCCTGAATATAATCCTACATCTTCTTTGCCCCAGGATACACCAAGACAGATTACTTATAAACATAATTTAGCAACTCCAGTCTTGCTTTCTGAGAAACAAAGACTCAAGCTTCATAAAACAGCAGCCCTTCTAACAACTTCCAGAGACTATTTTCTTTCTCCAATAGAGCTTCCTTATATACAGCCATCATTTAATTATCGTCTGCACTTCAATTTACTCAAAGGACCTTCCTTACCTCCTCTAAAATACTCAAAATCGGACTTAGAGACATACTAGCCACACACTTATAAGTAACTGCTAGAAGAGCTATATTCGAGTCTAGCCAGTACTGTAGGAGCAGTACTGCTTCCTCCCAATCCTGATCTGGTAACAATTCCTTCCTTGACAGGATATCTGCAATAATGTTTGTCTTTCCAGTATGGTACTTCATCACAAAGTTGAAACTGGCAAGGAATTCAGACCACCGAGCTTATCTAATATTTAACTAGTATTTAGTTATAAAGTATTTGAGAACCTTGTGGTCTGACTAGATGACCACACATTGAACTAGGCCTACACTTATCAATTCTGCCCTTTACTCCTTAAGGGCTCATATGATCACCAATAGCTCCTTATTGTGAATTTTATATTGTATTTCAGTATTGTTTATAGTCTTCGAGAGGAAGGCAACAGGGTGCTAGCAATTATCATCCTACAGCTAGCTCAACACTACTCCAGTCACCCCATCCAAGAAATCTATCTCGATCTATATTTATCGTGCAGGATCGAAATATATGACTACCAGCAGCTTAGTCAAGACAGCTTTCAATCTATTAAATACAGTTTCACAAGCTAGACTCCATTCCCATAGAATACTTTTCTTTGTTAGGGCAAATAATAGCTTCGCCAGACAGCTGTAGTCTTTGATGAATCGGCAATAATAATTGCAGAAACCTAGAAAGAACTAGATTCCTTTGACTATAGTGGGCACTTTCCAATCGCAAATAATCAATAACTTTTCTAGGTCTATACACACACCATCCTTTCCCACAATAAATCCAAGGAACTTTATTTCTTCTGTATCAAATTCACACTTCTTCAAAGAGGCTTGTAGGCCTGTAGCCTAAAGACAGCGCAAAACCTCTTTAACATACTGTTCATGGAGTTCAGGGTCCTCAGAGTAGATCAAAATATCATCAATAAAGACAATAACTGTAACATCGAGCAGATTGTATAGGATATTATTTATATAGTGCTAGAATATAGTAGGGCCTCCTATTACACCAAAGGGCATGACTCGATATTTAAACAATCCATATCGACTCTTGAAAGTCATTAAGTCCTCGCTATCAGAATGCATCCAAATCCAGTAAAAGCCTTGTTGGATATTGAGTTTGGTAAACTATTTAGCCTTGGCTAGTTGTTCCAGGATCTTATTAATCAAAGGAATTGGATAACTATCCTTCTTTGTTACCGCATTTAGCTTTCTGTAATCCACACAGAAGCATAGGCTACCCCCTAGCTTTCTGGCTATTAGAATCGGGAATATAAAGGGACTGGTTAAAGGAACAATAAATCCACAATATAAATTCTCCACAATATAGATCCTGGTAGCTTTTAGTTCCTCTACTGACTACTTATAGAGAAGACAGCTTCGAGATATAAATAGCTCCTCTAATTTAATCTTATAGTCAACTCCCAGTCGCAAGAAAAATAATTCATTTGAACAGGTTTTAGAGAAGACTTCTGCAAACCCTCAATATTTGCCTAGAAGGGAGTTACAGATCTCTTAGAGTTCTTACTCTAGTTTAGTCTTGTCCATCTTATCACACTTCTTGTCAATAATTTGGTCAAGTTCTACAAGACAGGAGATAAAGACTTCATTCTCCGATCTCTCCATAATTCAATACATGCCTGCAGTGTCTACTAAGGCAATTTCTGGAATATTTGGATTGACCAGCCTGGGACTTAACTTAGGCCGTTTGAGGATCTGTCGAATTTGAGTCTCCTCACAAATAGTCTTGTCTATCAGCTTATCCCGATGGTCTGCATCAGCTTGGTGTTCTGTAGCCTTTGAATCGCTGCCCTTATCTAACAGTACCCTATTCAATAGCCAATACAGACACTAGACCTCCTCGAAGATCAGGTCTCGCCGATCCCCAAAGTAAGGGGTGTTCGTAGAGGTCTGCAACCAGATGTTTTTTGGCTTTATCCAATATTGCCTGATGATAATAGGCTGTACCATCTCTTTAGCAATAACACACCATTATCGTTTAAATAGACAACCACCCATAGTAAAAGTAAGCCGAATTAATTCAGTAAAGGGGGCCCCTGGAATCCCATTCCACAATCTATTTTAGATAGGAACTCGAATCCGACAGTATTTGACTAGCCACTCCTTCTCTAGCTTGGCCACTAGATCTTCTCATATTAGAATATTTACATTTGCTCCAGTATCAAAAAGAATCATCACAGATAATATAGTTAAATTTACTATTAGAACTATTGGATATAAGAATATAGGATCAGTAGGGTGCAACATTCTAATACCATCCTTATTTGAACCTTTCTGGACTAGACCACCTAAGTAGGAGACTTAACTCAGGCGCACTAGTTTTCCGACTCAGTCTCGGAGAGAACCTCAATCACCTTTGAGATATCCTCCACAGCTCCCTTATCCTAGATTTGGGCTTGAGTCGACACCTTGAGTTTAGAGCATACAGCAGCAAGATATCCCAACTCCTTATAGTTGTAGTAACAGCCCTCCATACAAAGACAAGTTCTTTTAGCCAAGAACTAAGTCTGAGCCTTTGGGATACTAGCTACAGAAATAAAGGATCGGGACTTGGATTTCTACTTAACCTTAGGTTCGATCTTCGTGTTAGCTTTCAATATAGAACTGGGGAGAGAGAAACACAGTTTACCAGCAGATTCAGAAGCAATATCCACCTGGACAGAGACCAGTTTCTCGAATTGAATAAAGAAAACAATAGGGTCACGCTCAGCCATTCCCACATAGTACTGAACCCAGCAAGGCAATTTCAGCTACATCTTACTCTTCTAGGATTTGGTAGAAAGACGAGACTCGTTAGCTAGATATTGGAATATAGATATAAAATCTTAATACTTAGAAGCATTCTCCCACTGGAGAGCCTGAAACTCACATCAGTACTTAGCAATCTAATTAGCATCTTCAAACTGGCTTCGCAGAAAATGAAAGACTTTATCGACAGTAGTAAACACATCCTAGCAATCCTCTTGAAGGTAAGGAGACAATATCATCATTGCACAACCAGCAGTGCGCGTGGAGACATAGTAGATCTTGTACTCATCCATAGAGAAGTGATCTTTGTTGGCCTTGAGTTTCTGGCGAACCTACTGCTCCCAGTAACAATAGAGAGAGTCCTTCCCATCAATAAGCTTCTCGGGATCAGGCAGCTTCACAGAGCGACATTCCTTGCTACCTTCAGGATCAGGTTCAGCAACAGCAGGGCATTACTGAAGCAGCAGAGCAATCTGCTGTTCGAGTTCGGTAATACATTGGTCAGTGCAGTTAGCAGGGGAACACAGGGCTGGAGTCGGCGTAGCAGCAGTTGAATCAATACCTCAACAGCCAGCTACTTCATCTTCAGACTCAATTTGTCTAGAATCGTCAGGCTAACAACCCGATCGGAGGTTTCGACACGTCGAAGACAACAACATATTTGATATTTGATTTTACGCATTGGCACAGCAAAAAGAGCTTATTGCCCGCGTAGGAAATGAAGGGGAAGTTTAGAATTATGTGAACTCTCAAAAAACCAATGCAAAAAGATGAATTTTGCGCGTAGCAAAGAGAAATTCTAAACTTGGGAAAGGAAGGAGAGGAGGAAGCCTCCACGATCTAGATAAGCTATCCGCGGAGCCTCCCGCACCCACGTGACTCATATGCAGAACATATACAGCGCATATACATATGAACTGTCACATTATCTATAGGTTTTATCTAGAGATAACTTAGTTTATAGTAAGTATTCTTACTTTTATAGAGGTTATAGAATATAGATTTGAGATAATTGAGTATATTCTTTGTATCTTAATAAGAGTTAGTATAATTATAATAATAGACAGTAATCTGCAGATCAGCCTTATATATATAATAGCTCTCAATATATACTAGGTATTATTCTGGAGTATTATATTAGTTAGTATTGATTCTCAATTTATTCTCTATTCTATTATACTATCTAATGAAATTGAAATCTTTCTCCTTTTTATTAGTTAGAAGAGGGGGATTGAGAACTTTTTCTGACTTTGAGACCTTAGTAACTGTAGATTGAGTTATTGTGGCTACTGTAGATTTATAAGAGTTATAAGAATTAGGGCTAGAGGTAGAAAAGGGTTTATAATGAGCTGGAGCTATTGATAGTTATTTCTGGAAATTCTCTTTCTACTAGAAGACAGTATTGAATTGGTTCTTTATTTAGAAAAACTACTTCTTCTAATTAGTTTTCTTAGTATATTAATAAGTACAAACTTCTTCTATTTACTGGAAATTGGTAGTAATTAAGTCATAATTATAAATAGTCTTAGCCAGCTACTCTTTTAGATAAGTAATCTTATTATTTTGGTACTCTAGTTCTGTGGACTAGTTATTGTTTTTCTCTATTAGGATAGTCATTTCCTTATCTAGCTCCTCTTGATTCTGCTTTTAGATAAGTACTGTAATAGCAACATTCTTGAACATACTAGCTATATCTTTACAGTATATTTTGTTAAAAACAGCTTAATTCTTAATAGTAATAATATAATTGGGGTTCTTGTAGTGGATGAGATAGAAACCTCTTATTGCGACTGCTTGAGGAACAGCTTTCTTTATAACAGGAGTAAGGGGAGAAACTGGGTAGTACTTAGGAATCTGGGGAATATCTTGGCTAAACAAAGCCATATTGAATTCAGTTCAGATCAAATCGTTCGGGGATTTGGGGTTAAAAGATGTGTGTAGATCTGACGACAGTAAGGCTGCATCGTGGCTAAATCGCGTGGAAGAGTAGTTGAAGTGGGTTTGAGCTTCGTTATTGTCACGGAGGCGATCAGAAGAAAAGATATCTCATTGAAGATGCTCAGGATCGTAGAAATAACGAAGCTGAAGAGAGGAAAGAGGAGGGGAGAGGCCCCCGACTAGAACTATCTACATCCGCACACAACGGCGCTAAGCCTAATCGAGCCACCTCTGCAGGCATCTGCTATGCATATGCACAGCATATAAGTCACGTGTCAGCTAACGTTAACTAACGCGCGGTTTACAATCGACTTGGTAGGACTAAAAATTGCTTCATTCAATTGATTGCATACAAGTTAACTTTTATGTTTTATCAGCCAAATAGCCATTTCCGACCCATGAAATGCAATTCAAGGCTCATGGGTTCACTAGCAGGGGGAATGACGAGTGGGTTACCCCGGATTCCGATTCACATCGGAAATGACCGAAATGGTCGGAATTATCTGACTCCCGAGCTAAATATGCGGAGTCGGCCAATTAACACCACGTTTTCTTTCCGAGGAGCTCGGAATGTGTCTCGGTCTTTCAAAACCTGGGGTAAAGTGGGTTTTGCAGAATAATCTTTCCTAATATACCTGCAGCTTGCATTTGCTTTACCCACTTCAGCCCTCGGTCTCGTCGACAACTCAGAATCAATATGGCAACAGCAGAGCAACAGAAAAACACATTTGCAAGTTGCCGCAACAACACGGATGCGCGATGGTGGCGAGACCCAATGCTTAGACAGAATGTGTTGCATTGTGTCCTTTTATTTTTTGCAGTCTTTTTTCTTGGGTAAGCTGATAACTATGCTTTTCTCCATACCGTATGATTAGAATGTTATTCTGATGAGAAACTACGATGTGAAGCTATGATGCATCCCTGCTTAATGGCCTCCAAGCTATGCCACAATGGACACGCTACTTCAACAATCCGACCGATAATGATCTTGGACTCATCTCAGCGAGTTTGTTCCTTCGTGAGTGACCATTATCGCTCGTGGATAATGCAAGTAATGATCTAGCAATTGATATTTACCTTCTCTTACAGCTGCCATCGTGTAATTCCCCATCCTTAAAACCCCTGCTCATATTTCTTACTGACCCTTTCAGTACACCCTACATTTGCTCTTCAATAAACTCCAAGTGGGGGCGAAAGCCCTCATTGACAACTGGGTGCCTGCTTTTAGTAAATA
>JAOYNU010025429.1:2054-14101 GCA_026745395.1 Tympanopsis confertula
CAACTTCGAGGAACTCCAACTTGAACCCATCGAACATCGCGGCGCGATCCGACACGCCTCAGTGGCGTTATAATACAATTACAGAATTCTTATAACGCTGCCCTATGCCCGCCGTTCAACCCTGTCCGGAACGGGTAGTGTGCTGAGAGTTCTGCAAATCGCTGAGAAGGGCAGTCATGGCAGGCTGGTGATTGTTCACGTCACCGATTCCCGCGAAGGAACGCCACCATGACCAAGATTGAAAGCAAGGCCGCCGGCGCTGTTGGCAAAGACGTTCTGCTTTCGAACCCGGACGGACTTCACGAAGCGATCCGAGCGATGATGCAGGAGGTACTTACAACCGAACTGAGGCGCACTTTCATGCCATGCAACACCCTTTACCTGGAGAGCTCCGCGGTCCTGCCGATATACGTTTCGATATACGTTTTTGATTTAGATCAAACCATCCCAGCCCTATTCCTTTTCATATGATCTAATCAGGCGCTCAATCAACACAGGTTCAATGTTGGACATCGTCTCGGGGCTTCTCATTGCGTGCAATGCTGAAAAGAACAAAGGATTTGATTTTCCAACAATATGGAAAACCATCCTGCAGGGGCACCCTTATGTTGCCGGATCGCCAATTCAGGACATCGGCGAGAATGGTCCCATATTGAAGATCCCACTGATCACCGGCCAGGTTCTCGTCTTTCAAAGATCGAACTTCTCGCTCCTCTAGCGTAGCAGCTGCGGCGCTTGTCGGTGATCCGCCAATGTCCATGATCGATGCCGATCAAGTTCGTGCCATGCGGCCTGTGGTTGTGGCTGCCCGTCGGTCAAGGCCAGCGAAGTCCCATGAGTGATCCAGATGGGACTGAACCGCCACCAAGGTGTTCTCGATGTCTTTTTGGGGTGTTTCGCGAGGACCTTGGGCAGTTCCCCGATCAGCTTTGCAACGCTTGTGAATTCGGTCATGGCCGCACTGAGCCAAAACGACGCGTTTGCTTGCTGTTGGCTGAGGCTATTGAGGATGTGGCGCCTGGACCCAGTCACGACGACAGCAACCCGGCGGCACCGAATTCGGACTGGCGCTCGATCTCATCAACAAAGGCCGCATCATCCTTCAGCGCCACCTATCCCTTCGAGCAGACGCAGACTGGATTCTAACTGGCAGGAGATCGGATCAAGATGACCGACTACAATCGGCTTTCTAGTCTGGCTGCTCAAGGAAATCTGGATCGGGCGATTGCCGCTGACCCACGCGACAAGATGTCTAGTTCTTAGCGAGAAGGCGCAGCCTACCGCCTAGCAGATGTCGGGCGACCGCCGCTTCGGCGGCCTGGCCGTCATGCTTTTCGAACGCGTCCAGGATGGCCTGATGCTCGGCGAGGACCGCCTCCACGCGCGCCTCGTCGTTCTCCGTATTCAGGTAGACGCGGGTCTGCACGATTATTGGATGCAGTGAATTGTACACTTCGGAGAACACCTGGTTGTCGGCGCTGTCGACGAGCACCTGATGGAACCGCACGTCGGCCTGGACGAATTTATGATACTCCTTGTAGCGGCGGCCGAGCCCGGGGGCGCGGGCCATCCGGTCATAGGCCTGGCGCAGTGCGGAAAGACTGGCGGCGTTGCCTTTTTGCGCGCCGATGCGGGCACAATGGCCCTCGATGACGATACGGTAGTCGAGCAGGTCGTTGAGATATTGAGTGGTCGGTTGCGGGGCGACCGAGAAGCCCGCAAACAGTTCGGATATCACGAGGCGCTCGGATTCCAGACGCACAAGCGCTTCGCGTATGGGAGAGGAGCTGACCGACAGTTCGCGCGACAGGGCGTCGATATTCAATCGGGCGCCCGGTTTTAGACGCTGATCGAAGATGCGCTCCTTAAGGGCCTCGTAGGTCTGGTCGGACAATGTGACCCTGACCAGTCCGCGTGAGGCGCGTGTCGATCGGGCGCCGTCTTCCGTGCCCCGCAAAGGCTTCTTCATTGGTCATGACCTCAGGCAGTTGCCCACTCTGGCGCCGATAGAAATAGCGAGCGTTGCTTGACCGGCACAAGCCAATTTACGCTGTAGCATCGAACTGGAAGAACGCCGCGAGCTTGTCCAGGTCGGCTCGTTTTTCCGGCTGCGCCAGACCGCCATACAAGCCTGCGAAGGCGCGATAGATGTCGGACGGCGCGCCGGGCTCGACAAAGGCCGAGATTTCTTCCATCTCCGCGACCCACCGACCCGCCTTGGAAAACATGTCGGGTATGCTCTTGGAAAAGCCGGCCAGCAGCCCCGACTGGCTGCGCGCCATCTCATCGCGGAGCGCGTCGGCGACATCGGCCTCCTGGGCGGCGAGAATCATGGCCGATCCGATGGCGATCAACCCCTTGGTTATGCCGCCGTAAGCCATTTTCAGCGCGGACGCCGCCCCTATCGGCTTTTCGAGCACGCGAACCTGCAATCCGAATGCCGCGAGGCTGCCGACCTCAGGCGCATCCGGCCCCGAAACAAACAGCGCCGGTCCCGCATAGCCATCGCGGGCGGGCATGCCGATAATGCTGCCGTCGACGAACCGGCAGGTCCCGTCCATCCTTGCGGCGATCACCGATACGGTCTGCGGGTTGATCGCGTTGCAGTCGACATAGATGGGCGTCCTGCCGGCGGCCCGCGCGGCGGATGCCACGTCCTCGGCCAGGGCGACCGCGTCGCCGGGCGGCACGATGCCCAAAATCAGCTCCGTGGCCACGACCTCGGCAAGGCTGGAAGGCATCATGCCCGCGTCGGCGGCGCGCCGCGCGGTCGCCTCGCTGCGCCCGGCCGTCACGGTCAGAACCTTCAGTCCGTGCGACGTCAGGCGCTTGCCGATCGATGCGCCCATGACGCCTGGCGCCAGGATGGAAACGGTCTTGGTCATATCATCGATCTCCCGATCTTCATCGATCGCCCAGCATGGCGGCGCCGATCCCGGCGATTTCGGCGTCCACCGCCGGCGCCGCGCCACTGACGCCGATGGCGCCGGCAATGGCGTTACCGACCGTCAGCGGAACACCGCCCGGCAGCGGCATCATGTGCGGAATCGCCATCAAGGCCTGATTGCCCGCCTGCAGACCCTCGGCGAAGACCGCGGTGGGCTTTCGGAACATCGCGCATGCGCGTGCCTTGGCGATCGCCACGTCCACGGTAGCCGCGTGAATGTCGTCCATGCGGGAAAAGTGGACCAGGTGGCCACCGTCGTCCACGACGGCGATGGCGACGCGCAGGTCACGGCCCGCCGCCGCCGCCTCGGCACCGGCAATCGCGCGCTTGGCCATGTCCAGCGTCATGACAGGCTTGACGGGAAATCCGGCGCTCGTCGTGTGCGTCTCTTGCATGGTCTGCTCTTTCCTTATGTTGCGCTTTTCAAGAGAAAGCCGCCATTCAGTTCCGCCAGGCGCCCGCAACCGATCAGGGCCATGCTTTTGTCGATCTCGTCGCGCAGGATCCGCACCGCCCTCTCCGCGCCCGCCTTGCCCGCCGCGGCCACACCATAAAGGGTAGGACGGCCGACGAAGACAAAGTCGGCGCCCAGGCAAAGCGCGACGAGAACATGGTAGCCGCGACGCACGCCGCCATCCATCATGAGGGGAAAATCCGGGCCTACGGCCTGGCGGATGAGGGGCAGCGTCGACAACGGGCTTGGCAGGGGATCGAACGACTTCGCCCCGTGGTTTGAAACCCATACGCCGTCAACCCCGAGGTTTCTTGCCCGCGCGGCATCGTCGGGATGCTGGATGCCCTTGAGGACCAGCTTTCCTGGCCATTGCGCGCGCAGTGTCTCGACATCGGCCCATTGCAGGATAGACGGGCTCTGCGACCTGAAGAAGGTCGCGACCTGCTCGGCATTGCTGCCAGCGGGCGCGCTGGCTTTCCACATATCCATCATCGGCATGCCGCCATTGCGCAGGTAGTCGGCTATCCAGCCGGGATGCGCGAGCGCCTCGAGAAGAACCGCCGCACGAAGCCTGAGAGGCAGGCTGAAGCCGTTTCGTGTGTCGCGCTCCCGGTTGGGATAGACCGGATTGTCCACCGTTATGACCATGGTGGAGACGCCGGCCCTTTCGATCCGCCTGACGATGGCGTCAGTGATCGCGCGTTCCTTTGCCGGATAAAGATGGCACCAGATCTTGTGGCGGGACAGCTCCGCCAGGCTTTCGATCGACGCAGAACCGGCGCCAGACAGCACGTAGGGTATGCCGGCTTCCACGGCGGTCCTGGCCAGCAGCGCATCGGCGCCATGCCGCAGCAACCCCGCAAAGCCGGTCGGCGCGATGCCGAACGGCGAGCTGTAGGCCGTGCCGAAAAGCGTTGCCGTCTGGTCACGGCTGACGATATCGCCAAGATAGCGCGGCAGGAACTGAAACCGCCTGAATTCCTGGAGGTTGCGCTCCACGCCATATTCGTCTTCCACGCCTGACTCGATGAGCTCAAACAGGATTTTCGGCAGGCGGCGCTTGGCCATCCTGCGCAGGTCTTCAATGTTGAGGGCGTCGTTCAGGTGCATTTCGGCACTCTATGCACGCGGCGAGGGCTTGGCGGTCTGGTAGACCTTCTCAACGAAATCGCGCAAGGCCATGTCGGGCGCTCCGCCCCTGGCCTTTGCGGCCTCGTTGACATGGGAGAGCACTCCCAGCCGGTACATCTCGCGCGCATTGCCGATCGGGCCGCTTTGAGCCGAAACAGTCCCGGCCGGCATGCCACCCTCGTCGAGCAGGGAAAGCCTCCTGATGCCGGCTTGATCCTTCCCGACGCCGGCGTCGTTGAAGAACACTGCCTCAAGCGCCGGCGCGATCAGCCCGTCAGGCTTGCCGCGAAACAGGGCGGCATGTGAGCCCGTTATGACGATCGAGCCGGCGTCGCCGTTCTCCAGCATCGGTGCGGCGTCGAGGCACAGAATGCGGGGCCTGCCCGGTTCGTCGCGCATGACATAGCGCTTGCCGCCGCCGATTGCCGGCGGGGCTTCGGTGATGTGCGGCCCTTTCGTCATCCATTCGGCGCACTCGCGAACCGTTTGCCCGGCAGCGCAACCGAGCGCTTCAGCAGCCTTGTTGACATGGCTGACAATGCCATTGGCCAGCATGTCCTCGCCATCGCCGATGTGGCAGGTTTGGGCGTCCGCCGTCGCGGCAGCCAATCCTATCCTGTCCAGATAGGGCAGCCCGTTTATGCCGGCGTCGAACTTGCCCACGCCGGCGTCGTTGAGAACGACGCCGCGTATGCCCCATTTGGCCGCATGCCAGGCATTGTATTCGCCGCCATATGAGCCCGATACCAGAACGTTGCCGCGAATTTCCTCGCCAGCCGTCGCGCTGCTGGAGCTACAGACTATCTTTCCGTCGGTCATGGCGTACCTTTCATTGAGGACCGGCAAGGGCGATCAGGGTACCCAGCGCCTCGTGTTCTTCCCTGGTGAGATCCGACAGCGGCGGCCTCACCTTGCCCGCGCTTCGACCGACGATGTTTGCGCCTGCCTTGACAATGCTGACCGCATAGCCGGGTTGGCGGCTCCTGATGGCTGCGTAAGGGGCGAAGAATTCCTTCATGAAGCGCGAGGTGAAAGCTGTGTCGCCTTCGATCACGGCCTTGTGGAAAGCCATCGCGCTCCTGGGAATGAAGTTGAAGATGGCCGACGTATAGCTGGTGATGCCGAGCCCTTTATAGGCAAGGGCATAGACCTCCGCCGTCGGCATGCCGTTGATACACAGCAGACGCTCGTCGACGCGCGCCATGATCTTGGACATTTCCTCGATGTCGCCGCCCCCGTCCTTGAAGCCGATCAGGTTGGGACAGGCGTCGGCGAGGCGCATCAGCGTATCGGCGGTGATGCGGCAGTTGGCGCGATTATAGACGATGATGCCCAGCCCCGTGCTTTCGCAGACGGATCTCACGTGATGGAACAGGCCCTCCTGGGAGCCTTCGGTGAGATAGGGCGGAAGCAGCAGCAGGCCGTCGGCCCCCATCTGTTCGGCCGCGATCGCCATATCCTTGGCCATGCGCGTTCCATAGCCCGTCGCCGCGATAATTGGGGCGTTGAGCCTGGCCTCGACGGCGACGCTCACGACCCTGCGGTACTCCTCCATTGTCAGGGAAAAGAACTCCCCTGCGCCACCGGCGGTGAACATCGCCTTCGGCTTGTAGGCGTCAAGCCACTCGAGCCGGCGGCCATAGGTCTCGGCATCGAAACGGTCCTCTGCGTCGAAATCGGTCAGAGGAAACGACAGCAGCCCGTCCCGCATGGATGCCGTGAGCTGTCGTGGTGAGATTGTCGTCATTTGGGTTCCGCTCCTGACGGGGTCTCTGAGGCGCAAGGCCGTGCCTTGCGCCCCTTGGAAAAGGGTGCGTTTGCCCCCGCGCCGGCGCGCGAGATCAGCCATGTTCCGGTAAGGATGAAGGCGGCGCCGACGAACTGATAGCCTTGCAGGCGCTCGCCAAGCACCGCCCATCCCAACGCCATGTTGTAGATGGGGATGAGGTAGAGCAGGACGGTTGCGCGCCGGGGGCCGAGTTGCGCGGTTACCGATGCGTGGAGGGCGATCAGCAGACCGCCCGACAGCACGCCCACCGTCGCCACGATGCCGACCGCCGCCAGGCTAAAGCGCGACGGTTCGACCGCTACATGCTCGGCCAGTGCGAGCGGGGCGGCGAATATCGCGCCTGCCAGCGCAATCAGCGCGGCTCGCTCCACGGTTCCCAAGACGCTGCGCCAGCGCTTGAGCAAGACGGAGTAAAAGGCCCAGCCGAGCGTGCCGGAAGCGACGATCAGGTCGCCGGCGCCGAAATGCAGACCGGTGATGTTCGTCGGATCGCCCCTGGCGATGATGCACATCATCCCGGCGAGACCGGCAATGAGACCTGCAAGCTGGGTAGCGAGCAGGCGCTCGCTGTCCCACACGCGGTCGAGCGCCATGATGAGCGCGGGCGTGGCGGCGTAGATCAGGCCGACATTGGCCGATGCGGTGGTTCGCGCGCCCCAGAAGGTGGCGATGCTGACCAAAGTCATTCCGACGAATCCGAGCACGGCGATCTGCACGATCTCACGCGCGGGCACGGGCTTGCCGACGAGGCGGACGCCGACAAGCGACAGCAGGACCAGCGAGGCGATGGCCCAACGCCAGAACGCAAGCGCCACGGGCGGCACTATCGCGGGCGCCATCCGTGCCGCAATGTTGTTGACGGCGAACAGGCACGGGACAAGCCCGAGCGCGAGGAACGCCATGCCGGGAGAAAGCCGGGAGGCGCTCATCGCCGATTTCCGCGCCTGAGGGCGTCGACGATCTTCTCCGCGACCATCACGGTTGGAATATGCGTGTTGCCGCTGGGGACGGTGGGCATGACGGAAGCATCGGCGACCCACAGGTTGCCGGTCCCGTATACGCGGCCGTCGCAATCAACGACGGCCCCCGGATCGCCGGCCTTGCCCATGCGGCATGTGCCCGCCACATGGTTGGTGCCGCCAATATTGGACCTGACGAAATTGGCGAGCGCCTTGTCGTCGTCGACAAATGCCTGAAGCGGCGTCATCTGCGCGAATTGGGAGATCACCCAGTGGCCCAGCGCGGGCGCCCGGTCGAGCAGTTGCGACGCCGCCCATCCGCGCAGGGCGTTGATGCGGGATAGGGCGTTGTAGCGATTGAGGCGGGCCGCATTGGTGAGGACGAAGGCCTCGCCGCTGACAGCACGCATGGCGGGATCGGCGAGCAGCCTGGCGGCCAGCCGAAAGCCGGACATCATGCGCCCAAGGTCGCGTTCGTCTTCCATGAAGTTGAAGGCTATCGAAAGCTTGTCGCCCGGCGAGGACCGGTCGAGCTTGACATCGCCTCGCGACGCCGGCTGCATGAGAACGGGGCCCACCATCGCCATGTGGCGGCCGAGCGCATGCCATACGAGATAGCTGCGTATATACATGCCGAGATCGCCAGGCGCGCTGCCGGCTGTCTGCGAGCTCCAGCGAAGATAGGTCGACGCCGGCGGCCTGCCGCGCCCGGCATCCCGTCCCGACCGGGTCAGCCAGGCGACCGCCGGCAGCAGGGGATGGTTCTGCAGGTTCCTGCCGACGCCGGAGCTGTCGACGACCACGCCTATGCCCGACTGGGCAAGATGGACGGCGGGACCGATGCCGGAGCGCATCAACAGGGCCGGCGAAAAAATGGCTCCGGCCGCGAGAACGGTCCTGGCTGCCCTGAATTCGGTATCCCCGGCTGCGGTCCGCGCCACGACGCCGTGCACGTCGCGCCCCTTCAACAGCAGCCTGAGAACCGTGGCGCCGGTAACGATGCGCAGGTTGCGGCGCGCCCTCACCTTGGAGGTCAGATAGTTCAGCCCCGCCGAGGCACGGCTGTCTTCATTCCTGCTGATCGGCAGCACACAGTGGCCGTCGCCGAAATCGGCGTTCATGTCGACCACGTCCGGGAAACCATGCCCATTCGCCACCGACTTCATGGCGAGCGCGAGGGCAGACCACTGCTCGGCCGGCTGGCGGCGCAGCGGCAGCGGGCCGCTTGCGCCATGCATCGGGCCGTCGAAGTCCTTGTCGGCTTCGAGTGCGCGGAAGTAAGGCAGCACCTCGCTCCACGACCAGCCCCGGGCGCCGAGCCTCGCCCAGCCGTCATAATCCTGCGGCATGCCGCGGACGGCCCACATGCCCATGACCGTGGACCCGCCGCCCATCACCCTGCCCTGCTGGAACGGCGACGCTGGCGAATTGTCACGCCGCCGCCAATGCACGGACAGTCCTGGCCATACATAGGCCGGGTTGAAGGTCGAGAGCGGGAAGACGTCGCGCACGTCCTGCGGAAGGTTGTCGGGACCGATATCGGCGCCTGCCTCCAGCAGGAGAACCTTCGTCGCCCGGTCTTCCGAGAGCCTCGCGGCCAAGACGCTGCCGGCGCTTCCTCCTCCGACGATCAAATAATCGCAGGTCTCCATGACGGGCTCAATTCGCCATCCGTTCGGGTAGCCACAAGGCGATCTCCGGAAAGAAGATGATGAGCCAGAGGACCGCGAACATGATAATGTGGAACGGAATGGTTCCCTTCACGACCTCGCTCAGCTTGCCGCTCCAGAGGCTCTGTATGACGAATAGGTTGATGCCGATCGGGGGGGAGATCTGGCCGAGCTCGACGAAGATGACGAGCACCACGCCGAACATGATCGGGTCGATGCCGTAGCTGCTCAAGATCGGGTAAAGCAGCGGTACGGTGATCACGATCATGCCCAGACTTTCCACCAGGCATCCCAGGACGGTGAAGAGCACGAACAGCGCCAGGAAGAATTCCCAGCGGTTGAGGCCCATGCCGACGACCCATTCGGTGATGGCTTCGCCGATGCCGGCAAAGCTGATCGCGACCGAAAAGATGTAGGCAGCCAGGATCAGGAAGAGGATGTTGCCGGTCAGCAGCACCGTATTGCGGAATGCAAGCTTCATGCGGGCGATGTCGAGGTCGCCCCAGACCTTGCCGATGACGATGGCGAGCACGCAGCCGACGGCTGCGGCCTCGGTGGTCGTGACCAGGCCGGTGTAGAGGACGCCGAGCGTTCCGAGAATGAGAACGGCAAAGGGCGCCACATCCGCGATCGCCCGCATCACCTCCATCATCGAGCTCGCACCGTGTTCGCGTGGCGCGCCCGAGGGGTGTCGGTAGGCATAAAAGGCGATGTAGCCCATGAAGGCCGCCGTCATAAGCAGACCGGGAATGACGCCGGCCATGAAAAGCTTGGGCACGGACGTCTCGGTGAAGGTGCCATAGACGATCATCGGGAAGCTGGGCGGCAGCAGGATGCCCAGCGTGCCGCCGGCCGCCAGCGTTCCCGCGGACATCGGCCTGTCGTATTTGCGAGCCAGCAGTTCCGGCAACGCAACGCTGGCGATGGAACCGGCGGTGGCGATGCTGGAACCGGAAACCGACGAGAACACGGCGCAGCCGGCGATGTTGGTCTGCAACAGGCCGCCAGGCAACGGAGCGACCAGCTTGGCCAGGCCGCGATAGACGCGCGCGCTCAGCCCGCTGACGAAGAGAATCTCAGCCATCAGCATGAACAGCGGGACCGCCGTCAGCGCGAAGCTGTTCATGCTGCCCCAGCTCACCAATCCGAGGCTGTTCAGCGAGGTCAGTCCGCCCTGCATCAAAAGATAGAGAAGAGCGGGAATGGTGATTGCAAAGGGGACCGCCAGGCCGGCGGTGAGCAGGCTGAGAAAGACGACGAAGGTGATCAGGATCTGGATCTGGTCGCTCATGACTTTCCGGCGCCTTCGTTGTCGCCGGCAATCAGCATGCGCGTGTCGGCGACAAGCGAGCGGGCGACAGAGAACATGAGTGCGGCCATGCCGATCACCATGATCGACTGAGGCAGCCATAGTGGTGTCATGAGACGCGTGGGCGCGACGACCCCTGAACGATGGGAGGACAGGCCGAGGCGGATGAACTGCCAGAGCAGGAGCGTGCAGGCGCACAGCGACAGCAAGCCGAAAATGATCCGGCTGATGCTTTGTCCGCGCGGCGGCAGCCGCGCCTGAATAAATTCGACCCGGTGGAAGCTGTGATTGGCCTGCCCGACCGAAAGGCTGAGGAAGGTGACGGCGACAAGCGCATAGCTTGCGACCTCATCAGAGATTTCGAACGAGAAGTGAAGGATCGAGCGCGTGAAGATGTCGACGACGATGACAACCAGCATCACGACAATGGCGGCACTGGTCAGGAAACCGCAAGCCTTCTCCACGAAGGTTTCGGCAGTCGGCGGCAGGAGGACCGCGTCGTCGCGGTCCTCACGATCATTCGTCGTGCGCATGCTCAGCGACCCAGGGCTTTGCGGATCTTGGCCAGCGCCTCTTCGGCCTCCGGTCCTTGGGCCTTCGCCCAGCTTTCCCAGTATGGCTGCATTTCAGCGGAAGCCCTTGCGAGATCGGCGTCGGTTGGCTTGGTGATCTTGAGCTTGCCGGCGCCCAGGCTTTCGATGAGCTTGCCGTCGTCAGCCTTCATGCTGGATGTGTTCTTTTCCGCCACTTCCTGCGCGGCCTTGCGGATCTTGCCTTGGTCCTCGGGCGATAGGGCGTTGAACGCATTGGCATTGGCGATGAAATAGGCGTTGTTATAGTTCAAGCCGAGGAGATAGCCGCTGGACAGCATGTCCTTCCAGAGCTCGGCGCCGACGCTGCCCGTCACGATGCCGTCCACCACGCCGCGATCGAGCGCGGAGGGTACTTCCGAAGCGCCGATGGTCACGGAGCTGCCGCCGAAGTGACGGACAAACTCGCTCTGCTCCGGCGAGGCAACCCTGAGCTTCGCGCCCTTGACGGAGGCCAGGCTGTCGAAACCCTTGCGGCCCCAGATATACTGCATTGGATAAGCATAACCGGCCAGCAGGACCACGCCTTTGTCGGCGTAGCCCTTTTCCACGTATGGCTGGAGAATGGCCGAGGCCTTGTCGAACTCCTCATAGCTGTGCACCAGGAACGGGAGCTTTAAAATGCTGCCGATCGGCACGTTTCCGGCGAAGAACAGATCGTCGCCCATCTGCACGATGTTGTCGGCGACCGCGCTGGTGATGTCGCTGGTGGGAATCTGAAGCGTGCTGGCCAGATGCAGCCTGACCTTGACCTTGCCGCCGGTGGCCTCGGTGATCTTCTGGGCCAGCTCGCGCGCGCCGACGCTGGTGGCGAACTGCGGCGCTGACTGATGATTGTAAAGGTTCCAGTTGTCGGCAAGAGCGGGCACGGCAAGACTGGACGCGACGGCTGAAAGGGCAAGGCCGGCGATAGCCGGGCGAAGACGTCGAAACATTGAATTTCCTCCCAGGATTATGCGCTGACGAGACGACCAAACCAGGCCGGCTGTCGGCAAGCGCTGCCCCCTTATCGTGCACGATGCGTGATTATGTCAATTTAAAATCGTGCACGATGCATGTAAAGGACTATCGTTCTGAACAGGATTCGGTGATGAGATTGTTGCGATACGGCGCTCTTGGACACGAACGTCCTGGCATTCTCGACGAGCACAACATCATTCGCAGCCTGCATGAAATCATACCGGATCTCGCAGGCGAA
>JAOYNU010025539.1:0-14095 GCA_026745395.1 Tympanopsis confertula
AACCCATCCGAGCTATGCCACGATAAAAAAATACAGTAAGACGTGATACCCTCTGTCTTTGAAGCTCAATAACCGGTAGCTAGATTATATATTTAGTAAGTTTTCGGTATTAGTACTAGAATCTTACGGGCTATCTATGGGTTAATCCCTTTACCCTTCTTCTTCTAAATACGAGTTAATAAGTTCTAGAACTCTTTAATAACTTAGGGGGATACTTACTATAAATCTATAAGTAATATCGTTACCTAGAAGTCGTTTACTAGTTTTTTAAAATTAAAAGGTCTAAGATTTTCGTATACTATAATCTCTAGTATAGGTTTTATAGCTTTTTTAACCGAAACTATACTAATTAGGTTACCTCTAATAGTATATCTCTTCTTTATAGTAGGTTCGGCTATAAGAGCCTCTATAGCCTAGGCTTTTATAACTAGGTCTAAATCTAATTTTAAAACTTCCTATATAGCCTAAGTATATCTATCGTTAATACTAGGGGTCCTATTATTATTCTCTAAGATTATAGTAGGAGAGTTAATAACTAGGTCTATAGGCTCGAACTTTATAACTCGCTAACTAATATTAAAAGGTATAGCTATATATAAGCATACCCTTTTTATAGTTTTAATTAAAATAAGTAGAATAATAATACTTATATAGTAAATCGAAATAGTCTAAGTATATAATTATATAGACGATAATAGGGTTATTATAGTAGATAATAATACTATCGAATTATCCTTCTCCTAAAATAGTATAAAATTATCTATATAAACCTCGTCTATTATATCTACTACTTCTCTCTAGGTATTCTAAGATCTAGCTATTTCTATTATATTAGTATAGGCTATTTAAACGGAGTATATATCGATAGTACCCCTAAAGGCCTTACCTTATATATACTTAGCCGACTTATTTAAGAAAATTATCTATTTTAAGTAGGAATATTACTATAGTTATAACTTCGTAGGGTTAGTATATCTAAGGTATATATACCCTTTTTTACTATAATTAATATAAATACTCCTACTAGTAATATCTTTTAATCTATTAAAGAATAGGTTTTTAGATTAGGTCTTAAGTAAGACTTAAGGTATATCGGAATATTATTCGTTCTAGTTAATATCGTATAAGGGTTCTAGGATAGTAGATGACCTCTAATTAGATCTAGGGTTAAAGGTCTTACCGGTTTAAAGCCGGTTATCTAGGATATACTAAATTAGTTATACTAACTAAGATTTCTACTATTATTACTATTACTATAGGGGGTATAAGGACTATTACTATACCTTATAGTCTACCTAATAACTACTATATACGCTATTTTAGGTATAATTCTAACTATTATAAACTAGTAATAGAAGTAGTAGAATATAAAAGTAATCCTAAGGAGGAGTAGGCGTATACTAATATAGAAGGGCTTATCTTTATTAGTATAGCTAATTAGGTAGTATACTTATAAATAAATTAAATAGTAATAGTAGTAACTTAGCTAAATATAAAGGAAAACCTCTAAATATTCCCTAGTATATAGGAACTACTACTAGCTAATTATAAGTTATATATAAACTACCCCTAGTAATCTTATTTAGATTAATACCTAGGTTTTTAATATAATCCTTAAGTATACGGGTTTTTACTTAATTATTAAACTATTTAACTATAGTAATTTATTTATCTAATACCTACTAAGTAGTTAATATAGCTTTATAGTAATCCTTTAATAAGTATAACTATATAGCCTTTTAATTAACTACTTCTAAGTATAGTTCTAGGTTAGCTAATCCGTAGTAGAATATATAAATAATCGTTTATATATAGTACTTTTCTAGTACTATTAAAAGTAATATAAAGGTCCCCTTACGTCTTCTAGTCTACTTTAATAAGGCTTAAATACGTATAAAATAAACTAGTAGTAGTTTATCTTTATTCTACTAAAATAATCGAATATTTAGGGTCTAGGGGGTCTTACTAATAGCTATAGGGAAATATTTAATTAATTATTATTCTATAGCCTAAATATCCTATTTAGTACTAGAATTTATATTCTATCTATCTATAGTAGTTCTAAATAAAGTATTCGAGTCGATATAAGTAATAGTTTTATCCGAATAGTTAATATCGATAGCCTTTAGTATAAAGTTAGGATAGTTATTTATAGTAATATCTAGAATTTTAAGCTCCTAGTATAAAGAAGCTAGCTAATAAGTAGTACTTATATAATTATTAAACCTAGTAATTAAGGCTAATAATCTAAAAGCTAGAACTAGGTTTAGGTATTAATCTATTACGACTTATATAAACTTATCTCTTAAATTAAACTTAAATAAATATATAGGAGTACTATTCTTAGATCTAATAGATAGAGAGAAAGGTTCTAAGTCTTCTAGTAGAGAGATTAATAAAGTATATATATTCGAGTTATAAGTTATAGAAGTCTAAATCTTCTCTAAAAATTATACTTTTTAGCTATATTAAAAGTTATCTAAAGTAATAATAATATCGATTCTAAATTACTACTTAGAGGACTATTCTCCTTATTTAAGATCTCTAATTATAGTTCTCTAAAGGTCTTATATAATAATTAATAAACTAACTAAGAAACTAGTATATTAAAGAGGTATTATTACTATTTAAGAGACTAATAACTTATAAGCTAGGCTATTTCTTATCTTTTTTAATAATATAATAACTATATATAACCCGCGTATAAGAGGTAGTCTAAGATCGATAAAAAACTAGTAATAACTAATAATACTAATACTTAGCGAAACGGCTATAGTAATAGTAATAGTAATAGTAGTAATAATCGTAAATAGGGTCTTAGCTTCGGCTATTCCTCGATAGTTCTACTAATTTACCTAGAGTATAAATAAAAGTAGTAATAATAACGATCTAGGGAATAAATAGATAGGCCTTTAAAATAGAGGCTAGGGTAATAGAATAGAATATCTTAAAATAGAGACTAGATATTATTAAAGACTTAGTTAGTTAATTAATTAAAGCTAACTGAACTATCTAGGGGTGGACTATTTATATAGGGTCTCTTATTAATAATCTTCACGTAATATGCCCCATAGCACCTTCCTCACAAGTCAAGCACTATATATATAGATCTCTCTTTTCCTCTTTCTATATACGATAGATTAATATACTATCGACGCCTATTCGTATCCTCACTAATAGGGCCAGTCCTTTACGGCGAAGAAGAATAATAAAAAAAGAAAAATAAGAAATTACCTATAATAATAAAAGATAATTCCGAGAATAAATCTTCTAAATTATTAATTTTCTCCTCTTATACGACTTTTTTAGAATAATTGATTAGGGTATTCTAGGGCTAATTTTAAATCACTATATTTTAAATTAATACTTATAATTTTATAACCTCTTCTTATATTTATAAATAATTTTTTTCTTAAGGTTTTTATATAAATTCCGAATATTTTATTTATTTTATTTAAATATACTTCTAGGTTTTTTTTCTTATAGAATTTCTTTTCTCCTATTACTAAAATCTTCTTTATTTTAAATTCTTCTTTTTATTCCTTTTTAGTTTATATTAAAAATAAAAATATCTAGTTTTTTAATTTTTATAATAATAATAGGTCTTAAAAATCTTTTCTTAACTAATTTATATAAAAAATTTAATAATATTTTACTATTTTAAATTAAATATTATATAGACTTATAACTTACGAGATTTTATATTACTTTTATTTC
The DNA here is from genome assembly GCA_026745395.1 of Tympanopsis confertula. Classification (NCBI taxonomy): domain Eukaryota; kingdom Fungi; phylum Ascomycota; class Sordariomycetes; order Coronophorales; family Scortechiniaceae; genus Tympanopsis; species Tympanopsis confertula. The sequence goes on from JAOYNU010025539.1 coordinate 3,718, forward strand.
TAAAATAGTTTCTAATTTAGCCTATTTATAGAAGAATTCTTTAATAATATTTATATTTAAATTACTTTTTTAAATTTTTATATTAGAATATATTTCTTATTTATTAATATTTTTTTTATTATAATATACTTATTTTTATTTTTAAGAATTAGGTAAACCTTTTATTATATTCTATAAAAACCCGAGTTTTTTACTCTTATATCTAGTACTTTTTTATTACTAAAGTAAAAAGAATTTTTATTTATACTCGATAATACCTATATATAAGTAAAAAAGAGATATTCCTACTAATACTAATATATAATTATTAATTACTATTTTATATATTAGTAAGTAATTTTCCTAATTATATTAAATTTAATTAATAAATATCTATAGATATTACTAGATATCCTAGTTTATATATACCGTATTTTTATCTAATTAAAAATAATAAATAGAAGATATTTTTAATTTAATTTCTATTAATTTATAAAAGTATTTCTATAATAAGTTTTCCTATTAAGGATTTTTATCCGATATTATAATTTAAAGTATACTATAATAATACTACTAATAGTAGAAATATCTTTTCGTAATTATTTCTACTTTAGTACTAATTATAATATCTAACTATATTCTTCTTAATAAATAGTCTACTATTATTATAATATTTATATTATTTTCCCCCCTCCTTATAAATAAATATATTATAAAATTAATTAATAATTTAGATTAAAAATATTATAATATAAGTAAAAAAAATAGTAATTTTTTCTTTTTATTTATCTATATTTCCGAATATTAGTATTAGTAATAGTTCTTTTAGAATTACTTATTTATAAAATACTATTTAACTAGAACTAGTTCTTAATTAAGTAAATTATTAACTTATTTTCCCTTAAGTATTTAAACTCTAGTACTTTATATATCTTTTAGAAGATAGCTTGTGATGACCTGGTTTAGAGAGACCGGTTATAGATAGACTTAGGCAGGGTTAAACCCTATCTAGATATAGCTAGCGGCTAGTAGCGATAGCCGGATACGCTTATCCGCCTCCTTAAAAAGGGGTTTCCGGCGCTTAAGAGCTAAAAACTCTTTTTTATAGATTTTATATAGTTAAAATAGCTTTATAAGGAGATAGATTAATTAAAAATTAATTAAGAACGCTTAAGAATAGTAGTAATTATATATTTTAGAGAAGTATCTATCCGTTCTAAGCTATATCTAGCTAGATCCGAGCGGATCTAGTTAGATCTAAGCCGATCTAATTAAATCCGACTAGTTCTAAACTAATCCGAACCGATTTTAGCCGGTTCTAATTTTTCTAATATTTATAAATTAATATAAGTTATAAGTTTAGTACTTTTTACTAAGAAGATAAATATAAATAAAGTATTTAGTATAGCGATTTTAGTAATATTAAAATCCTTATTAAAAGAGGAAAAAAACGAATTAGAGCTATTAATAGAGTAGTAAAGTATAATTATATTAGATATATAAATAATAGAAAGTATAGAGGATTAGTATAGGGTATTACTTAAATAAGTTATATCTATATAACCTTAGTTTTATATACGGGTAATTAAAGTAATTATATATAGACTAGATAATAATATAGTCGTCCTAAATATAGCTATAAGAGTTAACTACCGGATTAATTCTAGGATATTATCCCCGTTCTTCGTACTACTAAAAAAAGTAGAATAACTAGTACTATTAGTAGTAGCGAACTAACTAGGGCTAGTACTACTAGTACTACTAATAGTAAAAATAATAGAATAGCTTACTTTAATAGGGTAAATAATAATAAAACTAGGGTTATTAACCCTAATTCTAGTACTATTAGTACTAGTATTTATAATAAAAGCGGAATTAGTAGAAGAGATCCTATAAATACCGAGAAAGAGTAATTTAACCCTAAAAAGGGTATAAAATACTTAATCGCCCCTAAAAAAGGTAATATATATAGTATTAATAAGTAAAAAAAATAAGCTAGGCCTAGATAAACTAGTAATAATCGTCGAATTAATTCTAAGAAAGAAGATAGTAGTAAATATAATTACTTCTATTAAAATACCCCTACTCCCCGGATAAAAGTTTACCTTACCGAAACTACTAATAAAATCGCTAATAAATATCGATAACTAAAATTAGCTAGAATTATAGTAGAACTAGTATTTTTAGCCTAAGATTATACTAGTATAACTAATAACTTAACTAAAAAAAGTTAATATAAATTCGAAGACTATTAAAAAAATAGAGATTAAATTATCTAAAATCTAAAAAACTAGAGGATATTACTAAATAGGTTATTTAGAAGTATATAGTAAAAAGGTTACTTACTTCGATTAAAATAAATCTAGACTAAGGCGACCTAAGAAAGCTAGAACCTAATATAAATATAGCTTTTATAATTTAACTTCTAATAGGGCTTAATATAAAGTTATACGATATCTATATACTAAGTATATTAGTATAAGTAGTCTAGGAGGGCTTTATATTAACTATAAAGCCTTTATAAGCCTAAAAGAGGCGAAACCTCTAGGAAGAGGTCTACGACCTAGTTATATAGCCTAAAGAAGCTATAGAATAATATTTAATTAAAGTAGAATAGTTTTTTTTATTAAATACTAAGTTTTATTTAAAATCGAGATAAATTTCTATATAGAAGCCCTAGTAAAAGGGTACTATAAGAGGTTTACTAACTTATAAGACCTAGTATTAGTAACTAGAAAAAGCTTAATTATATAGGAATAGGTTTACTACGAGGTAGTTAAATTAATCCGTAAACTAGATAGTAATTAAAAATCTCGTAAAGTAATAAAAGGTACTAATAGTACTTAGAAGTTCTAGTTAAAGGGCTAAACTTAAAAAATCCACTAAAGATAGTAGTAATAAGTCTAGTATAAGTAGAAGTAAGTATACTAGATATAATAAGAAGAACTATAAGAAAGATAACTACTATACTAAGACGTACTGTGATATAACCCCCTATGGTATAAACCCCCTATGGGTTAGCTAATTTACACCGTATACGATATACTTTAACTCAGGTACCCTTACTACTTTATACGAATCTTATAGCTATTTAAATACTTAATATATAATAAAAGGAGTATTATTAAATCCGCTATAAATTTCTCTTTCGACTAATATTAGTTTTATTACTAATAGCGCCGAACGAAGTACTAATTTAAGCTATATTAGCTATATATCGAAATATAGAAAACCCTAATCGACGAGTAATCGTATATTAGTTTAATATCTCGAGTACTACTTTTAATCGTCGAATAAATAGTAGTAAATTACTTTAAGACCGATAAGAAGCCTAGTAAGTTCTAATAATAGTAGAAAAAGCTAATTTAAAGTAAATATACTTTTAGCTTTTTAACTAAAAGTAGCTACTTTTATATAAAGTACTTACGAGGTTTACTACCGGATATCTCGTTATATATAGAGATAATTATATTCTTAATAACTCGTAGTATTTTAAGTTCTTATACTATTATAAAGACCTCGAATACTACTAATACCGTATTTCGGTATAAGTACGAAAAGATACTACTAAAAAGATTATCTTATATTTATTTTTCGATTTTATTTCCGAGTTAAAAATACGATATAATATTCCTAATACTAATATTTATAATATAGACGAAAAAGGGTATTTTCTCGGTATTATAAGCTTAGAGAAGGTATAAAAAAGCTATTTTATTAAAATAAAAAAAGGCTAATTAAGTTATATTTTAGTTAATTATTCCTTATATAATATAATTTATAATAGTTTAAATTAGTAACTAAGACTTCGTTACTACTATCGAGTATATTAATACCGAAGACTTCGTATTACCTTTTATAATTATCTTTAAAAGCTAATCTATCGTATTTAAATAGATACCGCTATTCTTTACTCGAGATATCTTTTTCGCGTACTCGCTAAATAGCTAGACCGATAATAAGCTTATTATCGAGTAGTTAAAGTACTTCGATAAGTATACGAAAAATTATATTATTAGTAAATATCGTCTTCTTCTCCTCGATAATTATATATCTTACTATTCGATAGAGTTTATCGAATATTATAAAAATAATAATATTATACTACTAGTATTACCTCCCTATTTAACTTATATACTTTAGCCTCTCGATATTAGTATTTTTAAGCCTTTCTAATAGTTATATCGTATAGAAGTATAAAAATAAGCTTTTTTAGGCGCTAATCGAATTACTTAATACTAGTTCTTAGAGATCTTATATAGTATACGAATTTTAATTCGACTAAATATCTATAAGGTATAGAAAAATTATAAATTAGTACTATTTTACCCCTAGAAGGTTATCGATCGTTAGTATAAAATACTATAATTATTTTTAGAAGAAATATAGCTAAAGACGCTACCGAGACCTTTAAAATAGCTTTACTAAGATATCGAAGCTTTATAGCTTATAACGAGGTAAAAAGAAGCCCTTTATAATACTATTTCGTATATTAAAAACTATAAAGCTAATACTATAGCCTATAAGAGGATTATAATTAAAATAGTACTAAAGAATTATACTAAATATATTAAAATAAGCTAAAAAAGTATATAAATAGTACGATTACTTTCTATAGAATAAATAGAAGAAGAAGCTTTAGAAGTTATAATAAAAGTATAAGAAGAAAATACTCGAAAAGCGAGGGTAGCTATACTTCGTAGTAAAATTAGTTTTACGAAGTTTATATAGAAAGATCTATAATTCGGCCTAGAAGTCTTCTAATAGGCGTTCTTTTATAATAATAACTTAATAGATTAATTTTTATATATTTCTAATTAAAATAAACTTATTTTAAAGGTATTCCGATAATACTATAATAAACTAGAAGCGATCGAAGTAGGGGTTCTCGATTAAAGAGGAGGAAGCTGGTTTACTGACCCATAGGGGGTTTGTGCCACAGGGGGTTATGTCACAGTACGTAGACGGGTCGGCTTTTACTATAGAGCTAGTTAAGTAAAGTAGTATATAGAAAACCGACTATAATAAAGGGGAGAGGACCTACTATAAATATATTAAAATTAGGTATATTATAAAGGAATATAACTTAAGTTACGCTACGTAAGCCCTAATAACCTTAGCCTAAATAGCGCCGACTTTATCTAGAGGTAATACTAATAATACTATATAAGGAGGAATAACTATAATTATCTAGGATATACTATAAATTAGTATATTTTTAGTAATAGTAATAGAATAGTACTAGGCTTAACTATAGTTATTCGATATAAAGTTAGATATCGATATTAGTAACGAGTTAATAAAAGTAATTCTAAAATCTAAAAAAGTATTACCTACTAGGTATACTTTTAAAATAAGTAAAAACTTTTTAAAAATTACTTATATATATTTAATTATAATTAAGTTAATTATCGATAAAAGTATAGTAAAGTAATTAACTTTTATAAATATCGTAATTATCTTAGACTTTTTTATCTATATTATTTTAAAAAAAATCTAGTACTAAAAAAAAAGAAAAATCGTAAATAACGAAATTCGCGGCTTAAATAAATAAGTTATAGCCCGAATAGTAGATAACGACTTCTATTTAAGTAGAAATCCCTAAAAAGTCGGCGAAATATTACTTTAAGAACTAATAAAATTATTTAAAAAAAGTAATAATATAATTATCGTATTCCTAGTAGAAGCTAATTCTAAAAGGGAATTAGAAATTAGTTTTATTAGGGGTAAAGTAAAGAAAATATAACTTATTTACTAAAAGATAGTATACCTAGGGCTAAATACCCTAATTATAATTTATAAATATATAAATATTATTAAATTAATTAGAATTAACTTTTATAAAATTAAATAATTAGTAGATAAAATAGTATATATAGTATACGATAAGTCGAAATCGCTAAGATATACGTTTAAATATTATTAATTTTATAAAGTTATTCCTAGAAAAGGGTTAGTTTTATATATATTTTCGAATAAACTTACTTTATTTATAGCGCGATATATAGTTTAAGTAGTAGATAATATTTATAAGTTTAGGAAAGTAGTTATTACTATAAGTAAAATTAAAGTAGTAGATTAGTACTTGGCTTTATTAAAGATATTCGTAGTAGAATTTAAGACCCTAGTAACCTAGATTCGATATAATATTAGTACCGATATTAATATTAATATTATTAGAAAATACTACTTAAAAAAGGGTATTAGGCTAGAACTTACCCTAATTTATTCCCTAAAGTAGGATAATATTATAGAAATAGGATTTAGAACGATTTTTACCCGGATATAATTAGTAATAATCGATAGAGAAATCCCCTAAGAATTCTAGTTATATATACTAAATATATATATAGATTTAATTAATTATATAGTAAGTAAAGCTATAGTAGAAAATAAAACCCCTATAGAGGTATATTATAACTATATTAATAAGTATTAATTTAAATTATTACTACCCGACTTATTTAGTAAAATACTAATACTAATAGCCTAATTAAAATTAGATTAATTAAGGATTTTAGGAAATAAGGTTATAATAAGGATTATTAATAATAGTAGTTTAAAAACCGAGGTATAAAAGGAGTCTAGTAAACTAGTAGGGTTTAAGGGTTACTACTTATATAAAATATCCCTAGACTTATTTAAGAAAATTATAATTAGCTATAATATATAGTTCTACGAAAAACTATAAACTATAAATCTAAATAAAGTCGTAAAAACCTTATATATTTTAGGGATATTTAGGCTATAAAAAAACCGTAACTAAGTCGGTATTATAGGTAATTAAAACCCTTACCGAAGGGGAGTATTAATTAAACCTAGTAATAAGGTATTAGAACGAGGGTATAATAATAAAAAAGAATTCGAAATTAACGGATATAGATAAAAAAGCTACTAATAATAGTAACCCTAGCGTAACTAGTAGTATAAGTAGTAAGGACTTTAACCCCTACGAGAATAAATTATTTATAGGGTTTTCGATAATTAATTAGAAATTAGAGGTTTTTTAAGTTAATAATAGTATATTTATAGTCCTATATTTAAAAGCCGATCTAAATATACTTAACTATTAAAAAGCTATAATTAAGCCCGACTACTAATAATAGTTATAAGCCCTAGAAATAGAAATTAAAATACTACTATAATAAGGTATATTTAAATTTACTTAAAAATAAAGTAAAAATATAATTAATAATAAGATAATTTATAAATAGAAAAGAGATATAAATAACTAAGTTATAAGGTATAAAGTATAAATAGTTATATAAGGATTCCGATAATATAAGGGGATTAATTATAATAAGTATTATATAAATATAATTAGGTCTACCTCGTAGAGAATACTATTTATAATTACTACTTCTTTAAGTTAAACTAGATATTAGATAGATATAGTAGGGGTTTACCTATTAGGAGACCTCTACTATACTATTTTTATAAGGGTTCTACTATAGATCTAGAAGTATATAATATAATACCCTAAAGAAATAGTAAAATATAATTTTATTAATTAAATAGTAATAAGAGTAGCTAAACCCCTTTATAATTTAAGATAAGCCGGGTTCGAGTAGTAGTAGAAATTATATTTAAAATTAAAAAATTAAAAATTAAAATTAAATATATATAACTTAGTAATCTATATAAATAAGCTAATCGGCTTTATTAGTACTATATTATAAGATTAATAGATAAAATTAATTATTATTAATACCTATATTAATAATTTTATTATAATAAATAAAAGCGAAATAGGCTTAGAAAGCCTAATTAAAGATCTCTACTAGAATAGTATCGAAGTCGAAGTAATAAGTATCCCGGCCTAATACTTTAGAGTAAGAATTATAAACTATACTAATAGTAGTATAAGTTTAATTTAAAATAAATACTAAAGCCGAATTCTAAAGTAATTAAGTATAGTTAATTATAAATTAATCTAATTCCTAAGTTTTAAGATTATATAAAAGCTTACTAACCCCGATTATAGAGGGGATTAAATCGGTCTAGAAGAGGCTATAGTATTTAGATCCGAAATAGGGTTTTTATAATATACTATAAATATAATACGCCTAAATATAATATATAATATTAATATTTTAGTAAAAAAGCTAAAAATACTTAAAACCGACTACTATAGAATAGCTAAAATTTTACTAAAATATACTAAAAGAACGACGAATATAAAAATAATTTATAATTAATTAGGGTTTAATTATACTACTAATAACTAAATAGGGTTATATAAGTACTATAATACTAATTTTAGGGTACTTAATTCGAAAAGTACTATAAGATAAGTAGTAATAATTACTAATAAAACTATAAACTAATTAATAAAGAAATAAACTATTATAATAATATCTTTAGGAGAATCTAAGTATATATTAATATTATTATTAAGTAGATAACTAATTTAAATTCGGAATATACTTAAAGATTTAGGAATACTTTTATTAGAAGGGAAACTTATCCTAGTATTTATAAATAGTAAAGTAGTAATTAAAATAGTATTTAACCCTTAAATAGCGAGTAGAATAATTTATATAAGAAAATACTATTATTATATATAGTCCCCTGAGACGTGAAACGATCGTACCCCCGACATACTAAAATACCTATCTAGATATAATACCGTTTTATCTACCTATAATTAATATCGTATAACTTAACGAAATAACTTCTAGATATCTAAAAAATTACTACTCCCCTTATATACGTACTAAGATTACCGATTATTACGAAATAGGTATATTACGATAATTAATTACGGCTAAATTATACGTACTAGTAAGTAGGGTATTAGGGATCGCGCGACGTTATAAAATCTAATTTTTAGCGAAACGGTATCTAGTACTTTTACGGCTATAATACCCTAATACTATTATTAAAAAAGACTTAAAGTATATTAATTTAATTATCGTAAGAGACCCTTTTATTATATTAGATTAGCTTCGTCTATAAGCTAATCTTCGCTACTATATATATACTTTAAGTCGTAAGCTTTATTCGCTTAGGATTAAGTACTAGCGAGTGCTTAAAAGACTACTTTTTAGCGAAAAAGCTACTACTAATCGTCTTACTTTCGCTTAGTATTAGTTAAACTAGCCGCGAGCTTTATTCGAAAAATAGGTCTTCTTAGACGAAGTCTCGATTAAAAAAAGTACTAGAGAATATAGGGGGTAGATCTTCCGTTTAATCGTATTTTACCTATAACTTTAACTTTTAATATCTTAACTAATATCTATCTAGGACTAGGGCCGATTAGATCGTAAGATAGTATAAAGTAAAGTAAAACTATCGAAAGTAAAGAAGATATTTTAGGGCGCCTTTTTATTATATAATTAGTAGTTAAAATTAGTACTTCTCGACGGCGATTTAGATTCGAAAAAGGGCGGTATTACTAGCCGAATTATCTTTAAATACTTTTAAGATAACCTTCTAGGCCTAGTTAGGTATAGCTAATACTTTATATAAGATAATATACCTATTTACCGTATAAATATAGTATAAATATAGCTTTAAGGTTAGATAGATAATATCTATACCTATCTCGTTAACTAGCTACTATATAGCCCCGATCTTAACCTTATCGAGAACCTATAGAAACTACTAAAAGAGAAGATCTATATCCTTTAGTTAGACCTAAAAGGTATACCGGATATAGTAGTAATATTAGATTTACTAATATCTATAGCTACTAAGGTATAGGAGATATTTTCTAGGGAGCTTATAGATAATCTTATTATATTAGTAAGGCGGCGTTTATAGGCTATTATCGATAATAACGGCTAGTATACGAAATACTAATTAGATATATAATCTATTTAGACCTTCTACTTTTATTTTATAGTAATTATATAGTAAATAGATTAAAACTAGTAATATTATAATTAATTAAATTCTATAGTTATTATTCAGGGGTATCGTTAGGGGAGGGATCGTTTCACGTGTCTTCCCACTATAAAATAAGAAACTAAAAATAATTATATTATAATTAAATTTATATTTAGTATAAAGTAAATTATAAATAGTTTAATAAAGTATTTAAACTAAAAAGTATTTAAAAATTTCCGGTAATATCTAAAAATAGAAGTAGTAATTCAAATTTTATTAGTACTAAATAACTAAAAGCCGTTCCGTAGTATATTTAAGTAGATTAGTTATACGGCTAGCCGATAACTTAATCTAAAAAGGGGTATAATAACCTAGTTTAGAGAGACTAATTATAAATAAATTTATGTAAAATTAAACCCTATTTAGATATAATTAGTAGCTAGTAGTAATAGCTGGATATACTTATCCGCCTTTTTAAAAAAAGGTTTCCGGCGCTTAAGAGCTAAAAACTCTTCTTTATAGATTTTATATAGTTAAAATAGCTTTATAAAGAGATAGATTAATTAAA
>JAOYNU010025649.1:0-14093 GCA_026745395.1 Tympanopsis confertula
GAACGCCGGCGCTGGCATCCTGGACATCTTTCTCCGAAACTCCAAGCGCTTGCTCCAGCTGCAAGAATAATCAGTCAATTTTCTCGTATGGAAATTTGAGGGTACATTCCCCCACCGTTATACATACCTGAATGAGACTTTCCTTGGTCTTTCCAATCTGATCTCGGCGAGTTCGTTCGGGATCAACATCAGCAAAGCCATGGATGGCATGGCTGATGCGACCAAAGATCTTGTTCGTCACAAAGTTGCCACTGGCGGACTTGCGATGCGCTGGAGAAGCCGTTGACGGATCACCTTTCCTCGACTGTGGTGAACTAGGAGACCCAATAGGCTCGCCATGGGTCGGTGGGAACTCCGCCTCCGCAGAAGTGTTGGGCGCGCTTCCTGTTTCACTGCTCACAGCAGATGACGTAGAAAGAGACCGCTGCTTGGTAGCTCCTGATTGTTGCCCGCTGCGACTCATGTATTGCTCCAATCGCTTCGCCTCAAGTTCACTTCGCTCAAGCGAATCCAGCAATGTCTTCTTCTTTGCCAGTTCATCGCGAGTCATTTCCTCCTGAACGCGTTTCAAAACTCTATATCGCAGAACCCCGCGCACCACACTAGCAAATTGCGCACTCTCGCGCATCGGTTCAGCAAAGCTAGCACTGAGTGCGGTGGACAGCTCTTCGGTTTCAATGTAGGACGTATCAGCCGCTTGGCCAATGCGCTCGATCGCGGCTGCGACAGTCGGTGATTGTTCAGAAAGAGAGAACCCATTGTATCGGGCTCCCAGTTCCATCAAGTCGGCAGAAAGAGATGAAAGGTGAGATAGTGTCCGCCGGTTAACTCGTTCAATGTTCCCTTGTAAGAGCAACTCCAATTCACGAGTGGAAGCTTCGAAATTAATGAAGTATGGGTCCAGCTCCTGCTCGCTCAGCTTTCGTGACTCTGGTGGGAAACGGCCCAGTATCTCTGGGCCAGGAATATTGGGTGGAGGACCATCAGTGTTCTCTCGTGGAGAGGTTGGTGAGCCGCTGCCTCCCGATGGCTGGATTGTACCGCCAGTCGCCTTTAGTTTTGCCGAAGTAGCAGGGACTGGGAGCCAGCCATGAGCTTGGGTTGGGTTCGCGGGGTCGAGTGGAGGGGCTTTGAGGTTGTTTTTAGGCACAGATGCAGCAGGGTGGGAGTGTAAGACCTCGCTCTGTTTTAAATTAGCGTCAAGGGCAGGCAACTGGAAGCACTCTTGTTTACTTACCCAGCTAACGTTGGGGTCCAAGAATCGCCACCATACGCCATCTTCTCTAATCTCTTTCATGCGTCGACAGCGGTTTAGAAACACTGCAAGCATGCGTTTTCGCAAATCGATAATGGCTGTGTCTTCCTTGGCCTTGGTAGGCTTCGCGGCATAGTCCGCCATGCTATGCTTTTCGGGAATTGGAGGAACGACTAACGTAGGATGCAGGTTCACCAATGTCTGGCGCAATGATGCGAACTCCGAATATCGTCGTCGCACCTCGAGATCCTAAACCATTATGTGTCAGCCTAGTTATCAAGCTCACTCCCGCGAAGCTGAACATACGGCTGTGCGAATGGTATAAACAATAAAACCACCACCTCCTTCATGGTTCTTGCCAGCGTCCGTGATCAAGATCGGCATATCCGGGTTCTCGTAGAGGATCTGCTCGATGCGACTGTCGTAAACGCTCTTCCGCGTGTATTGTTGACTGGCGGCGCCATAGTCGGCTTCTTCGGGGTCACTTAGATCTTCGGGGTGAGAGATATAGTCAGGAGGGTCGAGATCGGAATCTCTGCTTGATGGAGGAGTGGCATCTTGGTCGAACATAGCTATTGAATGTTAGTGATCATCGGTCCAGCTGGATCGTGGGGTGGGAAGCGAACGGCCAGAGAGGGCGGCGGAGTGGAGAGAATCGGATAGGTGGGCTTCGTGCTGGTCAAACGCCCCGTAGGGATTGTTATCCTCATCGTTCCACATGTTGCAGACAAAGCAGACAGCGGGGATCAATGTTGGGAGCTTGTGGATTTGGAGGATCGCGGACTTGCGGGGGACGTCCGACGTCACTGCTTGCGGCTGGCGCGATCGACCAGTAGCGCAGCTTCCGGTAAACATCAATCAACTCTTGCGATCTCAGCTTTTACATTAACATATTATATTCCAAACTTGTATCAACTCTACGGAGCCGACTATTTCTCATTCCAAAAAGTTACTAACGATATTGAAACTAACTTACATCGACCTCACAGCCTTCGAGTTTCAGTCTTTCATCGTTGGGACTGCTCCCGAGGTCAAGATATAGAACCCCATCTTCCAGGGTTTTAGGGCACCTGGGTAAGGATTTACTTTCATCTTGGAATGATTATTCAAATTTTCGAGTGTTCATGAAGTAATTCGTCTATTTGATGATATAGACCAGCAGAGGCCCAATGAAACCGAGGTTCTAGCGAAACCGGAGGATCACCATCCAGTTGTGGGTTTCGGTTCCGATTCATCCCAGGCCTCACTACCCCCGGTCTTACCCCAACCACCCCCGGGCTGTGAGCCTGAAGCAGGAGTCGGAGAAGCAGGGGTCCTGTTAGACCCGCGAGAGCTTTTCTTCTCACTATTCTGTCCGCCACCTAGCTCCCAAGTACCGAAAAATCGATCGTTCTGAGGGGCGTTGTCTTGGTGTTCGTTTTTGCTGCTCTTCTTTGATCCCCAGCCCCAGTTCTTTTTGGATGACCCTGGTGGACTGTTCCCGTAATCCAAGCCCACATTGCCATCATTGTTACCTGCACGGCTCGGAGCAGGGGTGTTCGGGTGGTTGGAGGTTTGATATTGTTCATGCTGACTCTTTGCACGGCTCGACTTCTTCTTTTGTTTCCTCGCTGAATTTCGGTCCTGTCCCCAAATAGGAGACTGACTCAGACTCAGAGTCGGGTTCTGGCTCTGAGTTCGAGTTCGAGGTCTGTCATTGTGATATCTTGAAATGCGACGGGATTGCGGTCGTGGCGGCTTTTGATGACGAGGCCGAGGCGGCGGTAATGCGTATCTTTCTTCTCTGATACCAGAAGCAGGGAGAGGCCGAAGCTGGTTGCGACCATCCCTGCGAGCCAGCTCATACCCGTTGTCGTAATCAGGGATTCTTCTGGCTCGAACCCAGGAGCGGTGGGTATACCTGGGTGGGTTCCAGCTCAAGTAACCTTGCGCGGCGTCTCGTTCAACATCAGGTGGGTGACCTTGGGCGATTCGGTCTTGTATCAACCTTCTCTTGAAGTTGCTTTTGGCTATCTCTCGCGTTGTGCGGCGGCGAAACCAGAAGTAGAAGATGCAGGCGGCTAGAACGAAAAAGACTAGCACGCTGAAGCAGATCGCGACAATTATGTTTCCTTCCATGCTTCTGGTAGCTTCTCTTGAGATGCGTGAATGAACGCGGGATCATGCTGTGAAAGCAAAGTTGTGGCCGGGGGAAGCTGCAGAGCGTTGGAAGGCGTGGAAACTGAAAGCAGGAAGTGAGAGTATTGCCGGTACATAATCACGTAGAACAGCGGGTGTCATAGGAAACCAAACGTCTGATGTGGGCTAGAATCACCAAAAGAATAACGAGCAGATGCGCGAATTTCAGTTCACGAAGAGGGAAAAGCTTACTTATCTGAAAATTCAAATCTATTGCTTTTAGTCTCTATTTATGGTCCCATGAATTACGCCGCGTCTAAGCCTGAGCTGATAGCTTCAAGCCAGACACTATGAACCGAGGCTGACTCTCCTGCCTGCCTGACCGCACCAAGCTCATTTCGCAACACATGAGGCTCAATTTCCATGGACTCAGCACCAGAAAATTTTGACTGGGCTAGCGCAGAAGAAATTGCAATGACTCGTACACCCAGAGTGAAAGACTCGGGTTTTGATACCCACCCTAACAGACCATCCGCACCTGAATCCTGTGAAAGGAGGCCGTGTATATAGACTAGTCCCTCAGATACCCAGCTTGATATCTGCCGAACCGATTTCTTGGGAAGTGCCTCTCTCTTAATATGCAGCAGTGCCTTGGCCCAAATTCTCACCTCCCTGACTTCGTCAATAAACAAGTTCTGCTTCTCTTCGACGAACAGAACCGTGCTATCCTGGCGGTGGTTCATGATCAACTCAGACACTGGCGTCAAACGATTTTGCTCATCAGATCCACTGATTCGTACTTCCTGTCCGGTAAGGTATCGGATGACGCGTCGAGCAAAATGCACCGAGTCAGAATACTGTGTCGTGATGAATAAAGCAAGAAGAGCACTGGCATTTAGTGGTCCCAGGGCAACTGCCGCTCCAGGAGAGGCAGATGAGTATGAGAGGATCCAAGAAGCGGCAGATGCTGCTACATCACGAATTTCAACATCATCATCATTGAGCAGATCATACAATATCAAATAAAGATCCAAAAATAGAGGATCTGTTCGAGGCGAGTCGTTTTCGGGGCGGAGAACTGATGCAAAGCTACCAAGGGAAGACGCCGCAGCGAACCGAGTGGTAAATTCCTTCAGGGATGTTAGCTTGAGGGACCTTCTAATAAAATAGCTTGACTTACCGTTTCCTCACTAAGAGCCGATCGGAGCTTGACAGTCCAGCTGACAATGCTGGCTTTGAAATCTGAAGAAATTCCCGATCCAGCCAGAGATGCTTCGATTGCTAGAAGAGCGCCTCGTAAACGAAGTTCTGCGTCAGTGGCATGGCGGTTCCATGTTTGAATGTCGTTTTCAGGCTGGAAAGAGCGCAACAAGCCCTGAGATGGAAGACCCAAGTCTTTCAAAGAATGGGGCTCCCAACTAATCAAACTTTCGAGAATAGAAGCTAGATTTGACACGGCAATTGTCTTTGTATCAGCCTCGTGGCATCCCAATATGATTGCAGAATAGAGGTTCGCCAGCGGCTTTTGGAATCTCTTCTTCTCTCCGAGCCTTTCTTGAAGCTGCTCGCAGACCCAGCTGGCGGCATCCGCATCGAAAAGCGAAAACCCAATATAAATTTCATCAAGGCCTTCTCGTTGAGATGCAACCTTTTGCAAAGTCAGGAACCAAGCAAATGCTCTTCGCAGGAGCGATGATGATCGAGTCACGGGAGAAATATTCCATCCTCGTTTGGTGGTGTCAAAAACGTGACTCAAAGAACCTTCCAATTCATGTTCACTGAAAATCTCATTTATAGATGGAAGAACGCGAGATTCAGCCTCGGCTTCCGTACTGCGATCCATTGTATCGTTCAAAACTTCAATCAGTACGGTAGCAACAAAAGGCGATTTGGCAGAAGCCAAAATCTTGTTGAAGGCAAGGCGGATTGTTTTCATCAGTTCGTCAATGTGTGCTTTGAATATTAGCTTTAGAAGACGAGGAAGCTATGGGGATACTTACAAATCCAGAAAGCATCCGTTGTGGCTGCAAAACGGCGCAGGGAATACCGGAAACAGAGAGCAACTCCATGTAGGAAGTTCTCTGTGCTTTCAGCATCGAGGAAACCGAATAGTGTTTGGAGGTCTGACAGAATCTCCCCGCGGATCATGAGAGAAGCGTAAACTCGGGCAGCATGCTCTCTGATTCCCCAAAGAGGGCTCTTGAGGTGCTCTAACACAAGATCACGCAAAACCTTGTCTGTGTCATCTTCTGGGGATGGAATCTTCTCTCCAATCAATTCCAAAGCAGGGAAGATACGTTCCGTCACAATATCCGTGCCTTCAGACTCAGTGTTTCCTGTCCCTGGGGCAAGTAGTCTTGAAAGCAATTCCATGAGTCCTGGGTACTTGGGGAAGGAGATCTTGGCTCCGGGCTCCGACCCGGAGACACCACCAAAACCGGCCTTCGTGCCCAGGGTCAAACGACAAATCCTAGTTAAAAGAGCACGAAAAAGCATGAGACCCGAGTTGCGAAGTGCCCAGCTGTTCAAGTTAGAAGAAGATAGCAATGAGATAATAATTGATGAGAACTTACATCGGAGACCCTAATCTTTCTGCTGATAATGTAAGAGCGGTCATAATGAAAGGCTCGGTGAAAGGGCCGATCTTAGTATTAGTAAAGATATCCTTCAGAGAATTGATGGCATGAACCTGAGGAAGCTTCAAGTATTGCTCTTCTTTATCGTAGTCCACCGGAAGTCGTGAGATCTCGAAAAGTCCTTCCATCGCCGATTTGAAGAACGCACTCTTAGGACTTGAAGCCAAAATACCAGTGACTAGAGCCGGGATTCCAGCGGATCTCCTTGTCAACTTTCCAGCAGACTCGAAAATGATTGACTTCGCTTCCTGGTACCAAATGTGGGGAAGCTCTTGGATCGAAGGGTCTTGAGAGCCGCTGCATCTCTGGCAGCACGTGGAAAACGTTTGCGAGACTGTTGAAAATGCTCCTCTGTGGCGGAGCTCTGCTAGTTGCGTGAAGCTAGAACGTCCGATTTTTTCAAAGTCTTCCCGTTTCAATCCATTGTTATCCCGAGGGCCATATGTTGGATTGGAAATAGCGGCATGGAGTAGAAGGCTGAAAATTGTTAGATAAATGAGCACACTAGATGGAAAAGATACGTACCTTGATTCTCGCAAGGCTCTCCATGAATAAGACAAGATATCTTTCGGCCCAACGGAGATGTCTTCCAGTGGTTCGTCTGTATGGCCTTCAGGCGAGTCAACGCACAAAACTGGCTTGACTTCCTCCCAGATACGGTCGCATATTGAAGTGATTCGCTGGTGTATTTTCTGCCACTCTCCAGCATTTGCGGACACCTGAGAATAGAAGTTTGGTGTCGAGATTATATAGCTGGGACGAATGTTAGCAACTATGTCCCTATAGTCGATTTGTGATATTACTCACCGAAGACCAGACATATATCCATGAAGAGGAGCCTCACGCATAGAACTGTTGAACAAACCACCGGCAGAACCGAGTCGTCCTTCGAGCTTTACTAGAAGAGTATTGACAACTGACAATCTCGTAGCTGACCATGGCGCACCTGCTTCGATCGAGTCTTCACTTTGCGCTGCCGAGAACAACACGTGGTACAGACGAGCGACTGTATCAGCATGATCGGCTCGGCTTGTGTTGCTGGCAATCTTTTCAGCGCGGGACAATGCTTCTGTCAAAAGCATGTTAACAGGCGATGCTCTATCGGCACTGCGGATTCCACCATTGAGTAACACTTGAGAGGGGAAGAGGTTGATAATCGCAAGTGAAGTTTGGCGGACTTCCTCGAAGGGATCCAAAAGGAGATCAAGCAGCAAGCGCAGAAGGCTGGCATTGTATAGTTCCATATGGATTTTCCAATAGCCTCCATCTCCCTTTGCAAGTGCGGGGTCAGTCAATGGGTCAAGACCAGATTCCAGTAGAAGTTTGATGGCTTTGAGTGCAGTAATGTGTCGAGGGTACGATGCAGTCACGCAAAGATCATCTTCGAGAAACTTGACATAATTTCCGAGGAAGTTCAAAGTCAGTTGGTCGCTCTTTGACTGCTCAGTGACCTTATCGGCTTTTGAGTCTTTAGCTCCCAGCGAATCGATATGCTTGATACCGCTCCTAAGCCGGACCACAAGCTTTCGGGTGATGCCCATAATCTCGGACCGACTGTGCGCATCAGAATCCGCATGAATCGAGGGAAGACCGTCCAGGATAGCTTGTGTTGCGACTGATGTCATAGGTTTCGTAGTTGTGAAGGCAGTAGTTAGCAGCGACAATGCTGCAACTCGGATGCTGGGTTCACAGTGTTGCAAAAACTTGCCGATTATTTCGCTCTTTAGCACTATATTTGCAGTGTTGGTCTTTTTGCTTTTGGTCGTCAGTGATGGGTCATCTGTTGATTCTGTTAGTATACATCAAGTGAGCTGATGGCTGATACTCACAATCTTCGTGAACCAGGTTAATCTTTTTCCCTATTTGCAAAGCCACAAAAAGTAGCATATATTCAGCTTCGTCTCCTCCCGTCATGTCGCCAGTCAAAATAGTTTGTAGAGGTAGTGTTTGAACGAAGCTCATGAATCCCTCAGGATCTCCTGAGAAGATTGGCGGCAACATTCCTGTCGAGAGAACTTCGATGTTGTCCAAGTTTTGCAGAACATAGTGTCGAACAGGGGCTACCCAAAGTTTAAAAGTTTCGTTCCTGTAACCCTCTTTCTTGAGCTTTTGTAGAAAATTCTCCAGAGATCCTGCAGCCGAGCCAGCTAATGAACGGTTGCTTGTGTGGGTAATGAGACCAAGCACGAAGATTCTCACAGCTAATTCATCAGACGGTTCCTTCAAATCCGTAGATACAGTTGATGGGTCAAGAAGGAGCGCGTCATGCTCTTTTTCGAAGACTGGAATCCATTGGCTCGAGTTTTTCAAGAGCCAGCTTTGGATCAGTGAAATCAGTCTTAAGGGAGATAATGCTTTCTTGCGGATCAACATCTCCAGAGCAACCACAGATCCTTTCAAGTAAGACTTCGGTTCGCCCAAAATAATGCTTGGGAGTATCTCATTGGTGATAGCCTCCTCTGTTTGAGATTTCAGGTCTCCATGAAAGTTTCGTGCCAGGATAGTGACCAAAGAGCCTAAAAGTTGTTTCAATGGCTTCGGAAGCAGATCTTCATACCGCGCAAGAAAGATCCCAAATATGGTCATCCATGTCTCGGTCGAGATCACAAGTTGTTTAGTAGATTCAACTGGTGATGCAACTGCAGCCTCGACAAAAGCAGAAACTGCATTACAAGCCTCGGCAACATGATCCTTGGACAGTGATGCGCCAGATAATGTAATCTTCAGTGATTCCCACACACGATTCACCTTTCTTTTCCTTGTCAGAATGACTTCAAAAAATGAAGCTGGACCACTTACTCAGGCTCCTCGCAGGTCAAAGTAAATTTCCCCAGGGGACCTTTGGTTATATCTTTCAATGCGTCCTCAGACACGATCTGTATATTTAGCGCCAATGACTCCATGCTGGGCATGAGCTTGAGTTATCGGGTGTTATCACCGCAAATATATATGAAAGGCCTCAATTCACCATGTCTCGAATATACTCTGCTTCGAAAGTGCTTGTGACAACGTGAAATCGAATGCACAATAGAAATTCCGCTCCCCGCGAAATAGTCGCAGCCTCAGGCCGCCATCAATTTTTGCTGCGGGACTCCACATTCGGCCTAGCGTCGGGCCTCGGATAATCTCTCCGCCGGCGATCCTCGGAGGCCAAAAGTCACGGGATCGAAGTTTTTGCTGTGAGCCTGTGGAGCTGCGCGATCAAGGGCCATCACCTTCTCTTTCTTTCCGTGTATTCTAATCCTAATCTTATCCCCCGGCTTCACCTCCTCCCTCGCCCATCACCATGGCTATCTGGGACTCCCTCGGCGGTCGCAAACAGGAGCAATCATCTCCGTACGATTCCGCTTCCCAAGATGCCAGTTCCTTCCTCTCCGAAGTCGCTATTCCCGACACCACGCAACTTCATCCCCTAGCTGGTATCCAACAAGATACCCTCGACTATTTGTCATTGGAAGACACTGCCCTCGATGAACTTCCCGGTTCTCGGTCTGTTCTCCCATCGCGCGGCTGGTCCGACGACCTCTGCTATGGTGCTGGCACCACATACCTGGCTGGTTTAACTCTCGGAGGTGTCTGGGGTCTCGCCGAAGGATTGAACAAGACTCCTGTCACCGCACCACCAAAAATCCGATTGAACGGTGTTCTCAACTCCGTGACTCGTCGCGGTCCCTTCCTCGGTAACTCCGCGGGTGTCATTGCGATGGTTTACAATGGGTTCAACTCCGCTATCGGATACGCACGCGGCAAGCACGACGCGACAAACAGCATCGTTGCTGGTGCGCTTAGTGGAATGATCTTTAAGAGTACTCGCGGAGTCAAGCCAATGATGATTTCCGGCGGTATTGTGGCTTCGGCTGCGGGTGCTTGGGCCGTACGTTCCTTCCTGTGCCCTTTCAAACATTCCAATTTCAACATTACTAACTTCTCTTCTGCTCTAGGTGACGCGAAAGGCCCTTTTCTAAAAGTCTTTGCTTGGCTAAAATATTCATGTCCGTCCCTCGGACGGCAACCTTAAATACCCCCTCCCGACCTCGAACGACATCAACGGTTGACACGACCGTCGCCCTCTGCCCTTTCACCTACGATGTATTACAACGGCTTATTATCTTCCTCTGCGGATCTCTCTTCACTCCGGCGCTCAAAGCATCCATTTTTCGCATTTCTGCGTGGGTTAGGACGGAGTGTGCAAATGGATTTGTACTTTTTCTTCTTTCTGTATCTGTACATAGAATTGTCTCGTGCATACCTTGGGGTTGTTGACTTGCAGGTCAAATTTGCCTTGTCACATGTCCTATTAATGCTGCAATTGACTCCAATAGACACCATTACACACCTTAACACCACGGTCTCGAGGCCTTCCAAAGCATAACTTTCTCGCCTGTGATGAAGTTGAGACGACTATATGGCGATCATTGAGCAAATTTAATGTGCATAGTGATCGTTCTCTCTTCATATCCGCCCGATTTGTCACACTTTCCGATCGAGTGGCAACCCCGTATAAAAGGGCCCGGGGGTTGCCGAAGTGGAGACCATTAAGTAAATAATTCTGGTCGCAGGCTTTCATGCCCCGACACCAATCTTTCGCCCAATTTCGTGGGGATGTCGGAGAAACTACCTGCAGGGAATACCAAGGCCCCCAAGTCTCGCACTAAAACATTTACTGGCTGTTGGACGTGCCGGACCCGCAGAGTCAAGTGTGACGACGAACGTCCACACTGTCGCCGCTGTCGCCGCAGTGGTTACCAGTGCCAGGGGTATGGAATGCGCCTGGGATGGTCTCATGCTCCAGGGACTCGAGCGCAGCGTCGACAGCTATGGTCTTCTACCCCACAAACATTTCACGACCTATCATCTACCGCTATCACAACGTTCTTGGCAGAACTAGATGGGTGTGATGGCGAGAGTGCTCAGCAGCGAGGGCCTTTCACGGTGTTCGCTGCCAGTCCAGAGTCTCTAGAAGTGGATTCTACAAGAAGTAAAAGTCCCTTCCTCGAGCCTCCTGCACCTGTGCAAACGAAAGAATGGGAAAGTATCCTCGATAGTGACGACGTATCAACTCGCTCAGGTGCTACTGAAAGTCTATCCGCAGCCAAGAGAACTTCAAATTCCTTCCAGAATACTTCTCCTGTGGGACTTCATCATCTTCTCAAATCTACGCCCTTCGTTGACTCGGGGTTACAGAGACTGGAGACTGAGCTTATCCATCATTGGGTTGTCTTCCTTAGTGGCAATATGCTCTTATTAGATTCGCCCGATAACCCCTGTCGCACCATATTCCTCCCAATGGCCCTCAAAGGCATTGATGCCCCATCAGCAGAAGCAGATATACATCGCTCAATATTCCACGCTGTCTGTTCCTCGTCAGCCTTTAGCCTCTTTCACCTCCGTCGCGACCAACGATATCAATCACTAGCCATGCGCCATGATCAACTTGCCTTGCGACACCTTCGAGAAAATCTACAACGAGCAAAACGCCTAGATGAACCAACCCTCGCAGCAATCCTCACTTGTATAACCGCAGAAGCAATGTCTGGTCGGAGAACTCGATGGAGAGCGCATGTGGCCGGAGGACTGGGCTTACTGGAGAATGAACTTCATGAAGATTGGATCCGTGGACCAAATGCTGCACGGCTTTTGCAGAGCTATTTGTCCCTCTCTGCTCTTTGCAGCCTCCCTATGTCTACGCAACAACTTTCGTTACTCAATGGGCCACCAGACGTGATCCAATACATGGAACGCTCCCATGGTGTCACCACGAACCTAGTGCACCTCCTCGCACGGGTCAACTCCTTCATTGAGTCTAATAGGAAGATAGCTCAGGAAGATCTGGATATGCTGGAGATGCAGCTTTGTCTGAATTTCCCATGCATATCACCACCTGAGGGTCCAGGATCTAACATTGTTCAACACGCAGCCAATTCGTTCTATTACGCGATAATCATCTATTTCCAACGAAATTTACGCCTCGCTACATTATCTTGCGTTCAAAATGTTGCGGAGAAGGCTATACAGGAACTGGAGGCCGTGGACCTGCTTACCCGCGATGAGCCCGGCGGTTGTGCGTATAATTGGGCGGCGTTCGTCGTCGCTGCAGAGTGCCAGCGAGAAGATCTGCAAATGCGAATGCTTTCATTATTTGAACAGAAAAGTCGACATGGTATTCAAAGCATCAATGTTCTTTGTGAAATTGTGAAGGCACTTTGGCATAGACGTGCCCAGGCTGGGCCTGGTACGGATATCCATTGGCAGGAATTAGCAAGAGAGGCGGACTTTGACATCATGCTTGTATAAAGACTATCGATAATTTGCAATGCATGGAAAGTGGCCACACTTTGCAAACCTCAGGTTCTCCTAGCTTTGCTGTCTGCGACCCGACATCAAACAGTGTATCCCCCATCAACAACTAGTGCGGCACCACACATGTAACTACTCATGGGGGAGGATAGAAACAGTAGCGCATCAGATATCTCTTCAACATGAGCTGGACGTCCAATAGGTGTCATCTCGAATTGTGGATTCATGGAACCCGACTTGATTTGTTCACCAATGATGGGCGTGTCGACAAATCTAAAAGTCGTCAGTCTAGAATTGCCAGTGAAACGGAGGCAGACCTACCCAGGGCAAATGGCATTAATACGAATACCCTGTCGCGAGTATGCTTTCGCATCCTGCTATCGTTAGATGCTTATTCCCCACGATCAGTTGAAGGATCTATTTACCATCTTCGTCAGTCCGACGACTGCATGTTTTGCTGCTGTGTAATGCGGAATGCTGAATGGGCCCGGCGGTCCTCCAACGCCAAACATCGACGAGACATTGATAATCACGCCTCGGCCTTGACGCTCACTTTTTGAGCTATAGAATCTTTTTGTTAGCTTCTATATATCTCAGCATTTGAAATCCTCTTACTCTTGCTTGAGCATCTGACGGATAAGAGCTCTTTGGCAGAGCCAAACTCCGGTCTGGTTGATGTCGATGACCTTTTGCCATTCTGATAATGACATCTCATGAGTCTGGGTAGGAGTTCCACTAATACCGGCGCAGTTGATGCCAATGTCGATTGTTCCAAATTTCTTGGCTACCTCGTCAACCACGTTGTTAACAGCAGCCTCCTCGGCGACATTGATTTGGAATATCCCAACATTGACTCCTGGAAACGCCTTATTGAGCTCGTCGCAAGTGTTTTGAAGCACAGAGATGTTGATGTCAATAAGTGCTAAAGACCTGATGCCGTTTCGGGCAAGTACGAATGCAGTGCTTTTGCCGATTCCTTTGATATTTAGAACATGAAAGCCCTGACAAGGTTCGAGGGCGAGACTTACCCGAGCCACCCCCAGTGATGAACGCCGTTCCTTCGACTTTGCATGCCATTTTGCTTAATTGTCCTAGCCTAAGAGACTAGTTCGCGTCTGAGATAGTGATAATGTCTTTATGAATGTCTGGTCTCATCTCCCGCATAATCACTCGTCTTGGACTCCGGATTCCTCTGATGCCGAGCATATCGGATACGGATTTGCCAGTCTCCGGGAGGGTCACAATGCACCTGTATTTTCACCCGCTGGGATGGACTTCCCGCTTCGAGTTCCTTTCTTCAGCAGAGCCTCGGTCAATGCGGCTGCGGATGTGCCCCACAAAATGGTGGGTCTTTCTGCAACCTTCTCGTCGTCGGTTTCCTGTTTAGTTGAGCCCATCTACACGGTCTGTATAACGGCTTAAGCAGTGAAAGTCCAGTCCACTTTGAACGGGCCGGATGATAGGTTTCCGAAGGTATTTGGAAGTCTTACGGTAAATAGTCAGTTGCAGCGAGCCATCCTTGATGTAAATAGACAGCTTTCCAGGTCATACAGACCGATCCTGTTCGCTGAAGAGATCGCTTCGCAGTATTTACAAAAATGACGAAATCCAATCTTGATTTTGAGACGGACACCGTCGTGATTGGCGGTGGATTTGGCGGCTGTAATTCCCTCTACAAGCTACGCAGCCTTGGTCTTTCCGTGAAGCTCATTGAGGCCGGAGGCGCCTTTGGTGGCGTGTGGTACTGGAATCGCTATCCCGGAGCTCGTGTCGACACCGAGATGCCC
>JAOYNU010025760.1:0-14073 GCA_026745395.1 Tympanopsis confertula
TCCGAAACGAAGTATATTATCTAATCCGTAGTACTAAGCTCTTTTCTTCTTTAATAACGACTCCGATATAATATTAATATAAAAACCTTTAACTATTATACGTTTAATAAAATAAGATCTTCTATTCTTTTTCTTTTACTCTTATTTAGTACTTTTTATATAATTCTATACTTATATTTAATTATTAGAAGTTCTAATAAACTATATTCTACTATTTAATTATTCTTAGTTAGCTCGAATAAGCCTAGTTTAAGTAATTTCTAGTTATTTACTAAATAAATTACCCTATAATTATCGAGAAAAGTACTCTAAAATAGAGGATACTATTAAAATACTATTAAGAATACTATTTTATTTTCTAGGTATTTAATTAAAATTAGAGAAATTACTACTATATTAAAAGAATTTAGGTATTAAGTTTAAGTATTCTTTTAAAACTATTTTAATTTCTATCCTTTTTTTTAAAATTCTTTTTCTAGTTTTTCCTACTATAGTTCTATTACTCGGTTCTAAATAGCTATTATTTTATTATTAACGAAGTTTTTAAATTACTTTTTAATATTCTTTAAATTACTAGTAAGTACTTTTTAAAATTTATTATATTTTTCCTATTTCTAAAAGTAATTTCTTATTTCTAAGTATAAGTATTTATTCTTTTTAAAAGTATAAGAGCTTCTACTTTTTTTCTTTTTACTTTTTTTCTTCTTTTAAATTTATATCTACTCTTCTACTACTTTTATTATAACGAATAACCCTATCCTAATACCTATAGCCTAGTACTATTAAGTATTTACTTATTAAATTAGATTAAATATCTTTATAAGTTCTTCTAGGGTTATAAGGGTCCTTCTTAAACTCTTATTATATAGGAGGTTATTAAGATTTTATTAGGCCTATTTAAATATTAGGCGTACTAAAATAATATTTAAGAAGTCTTTTACTACTAAAAGGCCTTCTACTTCTAGGTATTTTTTAACTTAAGCTTATATTATAACTTTATAGTACTACTAATACTAGTTACTAAGTTTAGTTTTTCTTTTTTATACTTTTTCGAATATCGATTTATAATTAATATATACTTATTCTTTTACTAAAAGCTAAATTAATATAAGTCGTTTTCTTAAAGTTTTAATAATTACTCGTAGGTTAACTTTTCTTTCTTTTTAGAGCTCGAGGGAAACCGTTCTATTAATATTTTAATCGATTAAAGTTTAGATCTAATTCTAAACTACTATATATTATATAGTTTCTTTACTCTTAATTTTTTAAATAATAAGATCGGCTTTATCTTCTTTATCTAAATTAATATCTTTCTAGATACCTCGAAAACTTATATATATAAAGAGAAGCGAATACTAATTAGTTTATTATAGAATACTTTTAAAAATCTACTCTATAGGGATCTTTATACTTAGTTCTTTACTTATAGTATTTACTTAATTTAAGAAAAAGTCTTCTTAATATAACTTAAAGCGGGGGGTATAATTAATTATAGGAATAGGGTTTTACTAGTTTATAGCTTAGAGGAAGAGTACTAGGCTTATAACTATCGTATAAATAGATCTTATACGTAGAATCTTTCTATAGTACTATAGATTATAAACCCCTTATTATTCTATTCTTACGTTCTAGAGAATATAGAATCTATCTTCTTAAATATATAAATAATTAAAGATTAGTATAGATTATATAATATAGGCTTCGTTATTATATAATATCATTTAGTGATCGGTGGCTACCCTGATCCACCTATTCTGACCACCTATTTGCATAATACCTTATATATCCGAAAGTCTCCCCGTATATTACCGAGTAAATTATACGGAAAACTCTATTACTATCGGCTATAAGAGGAGCCCTTATTAGTATAAAAAGAGGGCTTTCTCCTTAGAGATTCTATACTATCTTCTATTAGACTTAAATAAACCTACTTAAATACCTATAAACCTAATTAAATTACTACTACTTTTACTTATTAATATAACGAAAATAACTATTAAATCTACTAAAACGGATATTTCTTTCCCTTTTTTTCCCGGGCTTTCTAAAAAGAATACTATAGTATTAGTACTTAACTTTATTAAAGCTATTATTATAAAAGTTAGAAGATTAGGGAGAGATAAATTATTAGCCTTTCTAGAAAAAGGCTATAAGAAACTCGTCTTAGCCGGTTTAATCGAGGTAAACTCGATAAAATACGAAGTTTATTAAAGGCTTTATAAGAGGATAATAATATAGAAGGGGTTAATATTAATATCTTTTTAAAATTATTATATAGTAGTAAGTTTAATATATAATTTATATAAGTAGTTAAGGAAAATTAAAATAAAAGGTAATCGATAAAGTTTAATAAAGTCGTCGGAGGGTATTAATATATAGGGCTCGATATAGTTAGAATTTAGTATAGGTAATAAGTTAGGTTACGTAGGGCTAGTATTTCTATCTATAATCGGTTTTAAATTAATAAAAAGATACGTTAATACTTTAAGCCTTTTAACGCCGTTGCTCAGGGCAACTCTCTTTCTTATATTATTATATATACGACCTTACGTACGTACGTATATATATAATTCTTCTTATATCCCTAGGGTTTTATCTATACGGCGATATCCTATACGATAGCCCCTAGGTAATTATCTAGTACTAGCTCGTAGAGCGAACGTAATATCCCTTAAAATCCCCTAGAGGTAGCCTAGAAGTTAAGAGAAGATATCCTAGCTATTAAATTATACGAGTATACTAAGGACGAGAAGGTCCTACTAGTTAAATAAAACTAAACTAATAAGCTAATAGATAACTATATAATATTAATTAAGTCGGATAGATCGTCGAATCTACCTATCTATAGTATTAATACTTATATATAGCTATAGTATACGGACTAAATATATTATACTAAGGATTTAAGTAATATCCTACCCTTAGACTTAGTAAGGATCGCTACTTTTATATATTAGACGGTTATACTAGCCCGTAGTATTCTATACCCTATAAACGAGGGGCGCTTTAAGCTAGAGGTACTTAGATAAGATTTTATATTCTTCCCTATAAGGGTATCTATACTCGTTAACTAACTAGTTATCGTAGTTATATACCTAATTATATTAGTACCTACCTTAGAGAAAGTCTTAAATACTATATCGCTTATTTAATTATTTAAGCCTTTACGAGATAGGTCTACCCTAGAGATCTACTCCGTATACGATAATACTTTCTATAGTATTTACTAGGCCTAGATAGTAGCCCGAGGATTATACTTCTACTATATTAAGTACTATATAAGACTAACTACTTAATAGAAATATATCGAGGCTTTAAGTAGGTTCTAAAAAGAAGATAGGGCTATAGACGACCTAGTTATAATAATAGAAGTAGAAGTAAGTAGTTAAACTTATTCGAGATATAAGTTATAGAAGGACTACTTAGTCCTAAATACGGATTTTAATATATAGGTTATAAAAGTTAAAAATAAATTAATATTTTACGTATTTCTACTTTTATTTCTACTATAAGTCTAGGAGTTAAAAGCTATATAACTAGGTAATCTAGTCGACTAGAGTTATAGAAAAGACTATAAGAAGTTCTAAGGCCTATATTAGATAGAAGTATTTAATATTAGAAATATAAGGATTATATAAGAACTAATTATAGTACTCCCTACCTTTCGACTAACTCTAACCTATAACTTACTAATATTAAACCTTATAATCTAAAGATCGTTAATCTAGGTATTTCTATATAACTATAGTAGAGTTACTAAAATAGGATTCTTACGGCGTAACTCCTCCTAGATCTCTATACCTAAGGTTAATTTAATTATATTCTTAGTATACTTACTATATTTCTTATAATACTATAAGGTATTAGAACTTATAATATATATCTACCCCTTCCGATAGATAACTACTACCTATAATATAGATATTACCTTAAGCGAATCTTTTAAAGTTTTTATAGATTCGTAACTAAAGATTATAATTATAGGCTACGCCCGGGCCTTAGTCGCTAAGTACCCCGAGAGATATTACTTTATTCTAGGTTATATACCTAGGACTATACTAGAACCTTTATTTAATTACTATTCCCTAATAATTATTATACCTAAAATACTAGTTGATTATTCTAAATTTAATAGTATTTAGTTTTATAGGCTTCCTAGTTATAATAAGCTAGATAGAGAGCTATATCGTTTACTATTAGTCCTTATACTTATTTTTAACTACTTTAAGTATAAAGAGAAGTCTATAGTAGTAATTACTATCCTCTAGCCTAAAGATAATAGTATTACCTATATCGAAAATAAAGAATTATTATAATTACTATTACTATTTAATTAAATTATCTAGGTACTTAACCTAGTTCCTACTAATAACCTTATCTAACTAATTCTAATACCCCTTTAATTATAGATAGTTTTAGAGACTACGATATTATCCTAGGAACTATCCTCGACCTTAGGGAATAGTTCGAGTATACCCTAGGGCTTAGATCTACCGGTACCGTTTATACTACGGGATCGTACCCCTCTACTAGTAATTAAACCCCTATAACCTAGGCCTACTTATAATAAAAAATAGGTAAGTTTTAATAAGCCTAACGATAATCCGGGCTAGTTATCTTTAACTATATTATTAAAATAACTACGAGTTAAAACTCTACGTTCTTTATAGTTATTTACTAGATCTAAGACCTCCTAAGTTATAGCCCTATCTACCCTAGTAGTTCTACTACTACTTTTACTATATCTCTCGACCTTACTACTACTATCCCCTTATATAGGATATTTAGTTTTACCTATATCTCTAGGCGTTACCCCTCCTTTAAGTCTATAGCTAGCTTAACTAGTTTTAATAGCTATATAATTAATAGTTTAGTTACCCGTATAGGATAATAAGAATATATATAGACTAGTTATACCTACTCCTATTAACTAAAAATTTATAATCGATTATACCCTTTTATAATTTATAGATTTAGTATATAAAAGAAGTAAAGAAATAATTACTATATAGAAGAGTATCCTATATAAGCCTACTACTATAAACTATACCTAATAGCTTAAGGCCTAAGTAGAAAAAGATACTAAAACTAAGTATTAATATCTATAAGTATAAGCCCTTACTAACTAGGCCTTATAATCTCTCGCTAACTTCTACCTATACGGCGTATTACTCTACGCTAATATAAGAATATCCCCGTTTCTTTAATATAGATTTCTATAATTTCCCCTATAGGCCTAGATATTTAAGCTTACTTTTTATTAATTATCCTAGTAAGTATTCTAATTTATATAATCTCTACTATAGTAATAGTAACTATAATAGTAGTAATAGTAACTTTAATAGGGCTAATAACTTTAATAGGGCTAGTAAAGCGGTCTATCGTCTATATCGTAATTTATATATATAGGCGCGTAGGCGCGTATTTTTATTACTCCCCGATATACGTAACTTATAAGGAAGGTACTATAGGGTATATTACGTTAAGATTATTAATAAGAGACCTTATATAAATAGTCTACCCTAGATAGTTTAGTTAGCTTTAATTAACTAACTAAGTCCATAATACCATCCAGTCTCTATTTTAAGACGTTCTATTACCCTAGCCTCTATTTTAAAGGCCCTTCTGTTTATTTCCCAGATCGTTATTATCACTGCTTTTGTTTATGCCCCAGGTAAATTATTACCTAATAAAAAAAGAGTTTAAGAAAGTAATAAAGCTTAAAATAGATAAAATAGAGAAGATAAATACCTAAGGGGTCGTAGATTAATTAAGTATTAATAAAAAACCTCTACTATTATACTAGGTTTATATATATAAGTTTAATAAAAACGGCTTATTATTACGTATTAAAGTACGAGTTTATATAAGAGGTAATCTTTAACTCTAGGATTTATTTACTTTAATATATATAGTAACTCATATAGTAAAAACCTTTCAAATAATAATAGTACTCGTAGTAAAATTCGATTTAGAATATAAGTAGTTTAATTTTATTAATACTTTTCTAAATACTTTCTATAGAGTAGATATTACCTCCTAGGCTACTAATACTCTAAGATTTATCGAATTCTCCGGGGAACTTACTCGAAACTATAATATAACGCTATTCCGTAAAATTAACCTAAACCTAACCGGAACTATTTATACGCCCTAGCTCGAATTAGATACTATTAAATAGGTTAGGCTAGCCCTAGCTCCTCTATAAAAAGGATAGAAATAAATAGTTATAAGCGGGTTCTTAAGAGGCTAATACGACTTCTAGGTACGATCTTCCGGAAAATATCTAGAACTTAAGGCAATTAGGGATATTTGGGAACTAGTTAAGCTTATTTATATTTAAAGATTCGTATAGCCGGATAGATTTTAAACCTATCCGAGCTATACTACGATAAAAAAAATATAGTAAGATATAATACCCTCTATCTTTAAAGCTTAGTAACCGGTATTAATTTAATAAATTTTCGTAATAAACTTTCGTAACTATACTAAAGAAAGCTAAGCCCTAAATAACCGGAACTTAATCTATATCCGAAAGTCTCCTTATATATTACCGAGTAAGTTATACGGAAAACTCTATTACTACCGGCTATAAGAGGAGCCCTTATTAGTATAAAAAGAGGGCTTTCTCTTTAGAGATTTTATATTATCTTCTATTAGATTTAAATAAACCTATTTAAATATTTATAAACTTATTTAAATTACTACTACTTTTACTTACTTATATAACGAAAATAACTACTAAATCCGCTAAAATAGATATTTCTTTTCCTTTTTTCCCTAAGCTCTCCGAAAAGAATACTATAGTATTAGTACCTAACCCTATTAAAGCCGCTATTATAAAGGTCGGAAGATTAAGGAGAGACGAGCTACTAGCCCTTCTAGAGAAGGGCTATAAGAAGCTTATCTTAGCCGGCCTAATCGAGGTAAACCTTAATAAAATACGAAGCCTATTAAAGGCTTTATAAGAAAATAACGATATAAAGGGGTTTAATATTAATATCTTTTTAAAATTATTATATAGTAGTAAGTTTAATATATAGTTTACGTAGGTAGTTAAAGAAGATTAAGTTTAATAAGGTCGTCGGAGGGTTTAAGTTAATATATAGGGCTTAATACGGTCGGAATCTCTAAGGTATAGGTAATAAGTTAGGTCACGTAGGGCTAGTATTTCTATCTATAATCGGTTTTAAATTAATAAAAAGATACGTTGATCCTTTAAGCCTTTTAACGCCGTTGCTCAGGGCAATAGGTAACTATATACTTCGTTAATTGAGATCTATATACGTATTTTTATCGTAATTATCGTAATTATCTTTAATTAGATATCGTACTTTAATTAGATATCGCACGTAAGGAGATATTTAGCCTTCTAAAACTAAAGTACCGTCTCCTAAGGCTAAAGCTAGCTACTACTAGACCCCCCCCTTCTACGTCCTCTTCTACGTCCTCTATAGCCGCCGCGATTCCCTCTTCTTCTTTATTCTACTTACGATAATAGTAGAGAATTACCTACTATATTATCTTCTTAATAAGCCGGTATTAGGTTCGGTAGTAGTATCGTAGACGAAGCTATCGATACCGTAGTAGGAGAAGCTTCTACTAATAAAGCTAAAGTTAAAACCTTCTATTTTCGTAATAATACGATATTATTATACCGTAAGTTATAGTATATACTATTATTATAATATTTTCGCTATAAAAGTAGTACTTTAGGGTCTTATTTAAATAATATTCTTATAATCTCCTTATTTAAGCGCTATTTACTATTAGTTTTAGGAGAATTAATATACTAATAATAATTTTAGATTAAGAATATACCTTTTTTTTCCGAATCTACTAGTAGTAATTAATAGACTCGAGTAGAATACTTTTTTATTATAAAACGATAATTTAATAAGTATAAAGTAATCTAAATTACCTCGAGAAAGTTCTAGAATAAAGCTTAAGTTTAGAGGGATCTTAAGAAAACTCTTACTATTTTTATATAAGTTTTATCCCGGAAAAACTTATATAGTAGTAAAAATAGCGAAAAAAGGGCTTACTATAGAGGGTAGTAATAACCTCTTCTTTTTAATATATAATTTTATAGAGATACTTCCTCGATACCTTCGAAAATATATTAATTACTATTTTTTAAGGGCTTCGAGATTATATATTCGTATACGAAAGTATATTTTAAGTATACGATAGCTTACCTCGGTATATACTATTAATCTAAAATTAAAGTTAAAATTATTTCTAATAGTAAATTTAGCCTATTAATTATACTAAAGGTAATAAGTAGTATTTAAATAGCTTAAGATTAGTTACTAGCTTATAAACTCCGCTTCTAATAACTCTTAAGTTTTATTTAACTTAACTTCTATTCGGGTATAAATATAGCTTCTAAAAACTAGAAAAACCCTATCTATAGTATTTTTAAATTAGCGCGTTAATCTAGCTAAAGCGAAGCTAATAAGTAGTAAGTTTTTCGTATACCTACGATTACGAAGATCGTTATCTTAAAGTAATGCTAATACGAGCTAGTTATCTTTTTTACTAACTTCTATAGCTTTTTCTACTTTTTTTTCGCTTCTTCGTTACTATTAACTTTATCTAATAAATTAGTAAATATAGTATTAAACTCTTTATCGTTAGTATTACTATTACTATTATCTATAATAATCGGTAAATTAGTTATTTCTACTAAATTTTCGCTAGAGTCTATAGGTAGAGGCTTAGGTAGGCCTTTCGGATTAGCGCCGCCGATACCGTAGCCTTCCGTACTGAGTTTCGTACTTTTAAGTATACTAATCTACTTTCTTTTAATATTAAAAATAACGTTCTTTATAATATACTAGATATAAAGCTAGAACGTATTATATAGATAGACTTATACTATCGTATTCTTTAGTACTATATTAAAATCGGTAATAATCGTATAAAGTAAGTAGATCTAGCTATTTATAGGTAAAGACGAGGGCTAATAAGCTTTTACTATAGATATTTCTATACCCTAATACTCTTCACTATACGCGCGAAGTTAGTAAAGTATCTAGTTATACGAATCTTCTACTTTACTACTAAAAAAGTACTAGGCTATCGGAAATATAGTATAAAGTATAGTAATACCGATAATCTAGTAGAAAAGTATATTAAAACTAGGTTATTTATAAATATTAATATCGTTATTAATATCGTATTAATATTTATATAGTTATTAAAGTTTACCGGTTAATATAATAAGTATAATCTATCTAAATAACTTCTAGGTTAGATCTCTAAAGATTAATATACTAGTTATAGGTCTAGAAGACCTTTTCGATTAGGCTTTTAACTATACTATCGTAACGATATACGTAATACTAGATATTATCCGCCTCGAGATTACTAAGAAACGCCTATATTTCTATAGTATCGCCGTAACGGTTACGCCGCTCGCGATATTTCGTTTTTAATATATCCCTTAGTAAGAGATATATACCTAGATAAGCTTATTCTACCTTATCTACGATATCTAAAACTATAAGGTAACGATTACTACTTAAATTTATAATAAGATCTACTATATTATCGTTACGGAAGAAGCGGCGGCTATTTATATAAGAAGCGGCGATATTAGAAATTAGATAATTATAGCTAGATTACTTATCCGACTAGTAAAAGTACTAGGTTTATACTTTTACTAAGTACGATATATAACCCTTCTATAGGTACTATATTATCTTTAATAATATCTACTATATCCCTTTCGTATTATATATTCTTCTACTAATTTTTACTCGATTATAGGCGAAAATATAGTAGTAATACGGAGGTTTAAGACGATTATCTTTACTATTAGACCTTACTTTCGCGATATTAAAGCTATTAGTAATCGTAGTACTAAAAATAGTATCTTTTACTTTATTATAAGTACTCTAAATTAGGCCCTCGAGAGCTACGAACGACGATAGCGATAGTATTAGCGAATATACGGCTTCTATAGTAGTAAAATATAATAGTATAGTAATAACGGTACGAAAAGGTAGTAGCGAAAAGGCGATAGCGAAAACGTTATAGCGAAAGTAATAGCGATAGTTACGAGATAAGATTACTAGCGGTAAAGGCGATATTTTTAAGAGAATACGTATATAGATCTTAATTAATAAAGTATATAGTTACCTATAGTACTTTATATATATATATAGATATAACTTTCTAAAAACGGAAAACTAGTATATTTTAATATAACACCAGTGCATTTAACAGCTAGGGTAAAAGAGACGAAATATAGGAGAACTTAAAATCGCTATCAGCCGCTAGGGCTATAATTCTAATTAAAGAGTATATATTATCGAAAAATCTTATACTTATATTAATACTAGGAGACTAAGATAAGAAAAGTATTTGTAGGAATAAGGAATAGCTTAACTCGATACTATAGTTATTAAAAGAGAGCTAAATCGAATAGGCTATACTATACACTTATTTAACGAAAATAAGGATTATTTACTTAATAAAATAAGGATTATTTACTTAATAAAATTAGGAGTACTTACTTAAAGAAAATAAAGAAGAAAAGTAAAAAAAAAAAAATAAAGATAAAGATAAGAGGTAATAATAGTAATATTTTCTCCTACTTTTTAGTCGAGGCCGATCGACTTAGAGTTTAGATTATTTAATTAGGTAAAAAGAAGAGGTAATATAATTATTATATAAGGGCGAAACTACTTTAATAGCCTTATTTAATAGAAGAGAAGAAGGCTAAGTAAGTTATTAATTTTCTATAAAAAGCCTCGGCGTAAAAATTTCCTCTATAAATATAAACTCGTAACTACTACTATAATACTAAAAAAGTAGAAATATCCGTATAATTCTACGATTAAATTTAATCGTATAAGCGCGTATTATAGGAGGTAATTAGCGAATAAGTTAAGAAAATAACTAAGTATTTTTTTTATAAAAGAAGTATAGATATAGACGGGTACTAATAGAATTATTAGAACTTTTAAACTAATCGATTATAAGTATAATACGATCCGATAATTATTTAATTCTATAATAGTAAATACTAAAAAAATAGTTACTTATTCTATAACTAAAGCGATACTATAGAGAAATAGTATAAGTACGCTATAAAATATATACGCTTAACGTAACTAAAGAAAGGCCTAATTATACTATAACGGGATTTGAAGTAGTATCTAGGTAGACGGCCCGAAAAGGATATAAGATAAGTATAAGTTAAGCGGCTTTAATAGACGTAGACCTTAAGGTATAGTTAGATAGTCGGTAAGAAGTTAGGCTTAATTAAGTAATATAGTAAGTAGATCTAGATATAATAGAAATCGATTTACTACCTAATTAAAAGAAGCGGCTACGAGACGAAGAGATATCTAAAGATAATAATAAAAATAAAAATAATAACGGCGACGAGAGTAGGTCTAGCTCGGATAATAAAGATAAGATCCTACTAGATATAGATAGAGATACTATTATAGAAGGATCGTAGCCGGCGTTTAGCCGATTATACCCTAATATAAAGATATCGAATATTAAGGATATTTAGAAGGAGTTCGTTAATAAGTTATAGTAAGACTTCGCTAAGACGGAGGATATAGTCGGTATACTTAAGAGTACTTTTTCGCCGTCCGACTCGCTACTTAAGATATTTAATCGGGCTATTATACTTTATAACGATCTTACTAACTATCTCTAATAACTTTAAAATACTTATAAAAGTAAGTTTAAATAAAATAAGTTAAAAGTAGTATACGAGGTAGTCGTATAAGAGGTTCTTCGTATAATCGTATTATATAATCGGGTTAAGTAGGGCTAAGAGGTCTATTTACCCGAGCTCCCGGTATTATATAAGTACGCCCTAATATTTAGAAAAGACCTACTAGATATTAAAGACGACCTAGATATAGCTAATCTATTCGAGAAGTAGAGTAATCGGTATATTAAAGACTATAAAAAGGATATTAATAAGGAAGTATGTCATAGACCTAGGCCTACTGGCCTATACCTAGAACCTCGTGTCCGGCTAGGGCTAGATCTAACCTAATTATATAACCTACCTATAACCGGGTATATCTACCTTAACTATATTATATATATAGATCTCTCTCTTTCCTCTTTCTATATACGATAGATTAATATATTATTAATACCTATTCGTATCCTTACTAATAGGGCTAGTCTTTTATATATTTATCGGATTAAAATTAACTAGAGATAGAAGTAGTTAAAATAGTATTAGATAACGAATTCGACTTTTAAATAAGAGGTATTTAGTAGAACTTAGTAGGGGGGCCGACCGGACCCGGTCCGGCCTAAAGTAGGTACTAATAGGATCTCTAAATAGAGATTACTTACCTATAGTAGGAAATCGCCTAGTTCTTAACTAAAGTACTATATAGATAATAACTACTCTTAGAAGGAGAGTAGTATAATAGTAATAAGTAGACTTTTATAACTTAGAAGGCTATAATCTAATATAAACTAGTAGTCGATACGGATTTTATTAGTATAAATTATAATAAATAGGTCTATTTATAGAGTAAATTAATAACTAATATCTAAAAATAAGTTACTACTTTTTATAAAATAAGTAGTAGTAATAGTAAATACGATCCGATTATATTCCTAAATTACCTAAATAGTATTTATAACGACCCCTATTACTATAAAATAGCCGAAGTAAAATTTAGTAAGCTCTATATAACGAATATAGATATTTTTAGCGATTTTCTCGTTAAATTTAAATAGCTAATAGCTACTACTAGTAGTTTAAATTAAGATAATACTTTTAAGATTAATTAGTTACGATAATAGCTTTCTTCCTAGATATAAGATAAAGCTATTAGAGGATTAATTTATAAATCGAATTATATTAAAGTAGTAATAGGCTATAGAGCCCTTACCTAAGATATCGAAATTTAAAACTTAGAGAAAAAACTCGGCTAAATAGGTATTTATTATACCCCGGGAGCTAACTAATTATACGATAATAATACCCTAATAATAGGGGTAAATAGTACTAGGTCTTTTAGGGATTTTAATAATAGATAATACCCGGGATAGAAGGGCTATAGAGGATAAAATAGGTATAAGGGAAAGTAAGGTATATTAAACCCTTACTTTTACTTTAGGCTTATTACGAATATACCCCGAAAGTATATAATATAAATAATAGAAGAAATACGCTAAATTTAATAAGATAAAAAGAAGTACTTATACTATATTTTATTAGAATATATAATAAAAGATTATTACCTCTTCTTTATTTATTTTAAAATATAAATTAGTATACTAGAAATCGACGAGGGGATTAAAAATATAAAATCGGAAAAAGAATAGCCCCCGGAGAGAGTCTTACCCGGGGGCGGGTAATTACTAAGAATAATATAATAAAGTCTTCGGATAATATAAAATTAAATATTATATATTCTCGAATAGAAGATAAAAAAATATTCGACTATATAAATAGCTCCCGTTTTATAATTCCTATAAAGTTTAATAATACTAATTTTTTTAATTACTAAATAGACTCCGGATATAATTATTATACTATTATAAGTAACTATATTATATAATAATTAGAATTAGATTTAATTCCCCTTACCTAATTATAAACCTTATAATAAGTTATAAAAGTAATCCGGGGTAGGCCTAGTATTATATATATAATTAGAATAACGATCGATATCGATAATTAGAGATTACTCGTATACTAGTATATAATAAAAATTATAGAAAAAAACGCGATTTTAGGGCTTTTTTAGAAAAAATACTAGGGTATTATTATAAATATAAAAGAAAGAACCCTCGAAATAAGTACTATAAATTAATTACTTATTCGGGGTATAAATAAATAAAACTTAATAGAGAAGATTATCGAAATTATAGCGACTTTATTTAACTTTTTTACCGATAAAAAAGTCTAAAATTACTAGGGGAAGAACGAGTTTTTTTCGATTTCGATTAAAAAACTATTAATATTAATTAAAAACTATTCGGAATACGTAGTACTCCTACCCTACTTTTACCTAATAAAAGATATCTAGGATAAAAAGCTTATATTCTTACTAGAATTAGAAGAATTCC
>JAOYNU010025870.1:0-14028 GCA_026745395.1 Tympanopsis confertula
GGTGGCGTGGCTGCGGGAGTAAGCGGGTCCAGCGGCGACGATGGTGATGACGACGACGATGCTGTTGTTATCGCCGTGGCTCTTGCTGGAGGATTTGCTGGAGGAGAAGAAGCAGAAGAAGAAGCCTCGACCCCCGTCACGAAACTCCCCTCTTGGCCATCTAAGCCATCTAGGCCGGGCGCATTGCGCAAACTACCGTCCCCAGAATCATCAGCATTGGCACCAGCAGAAGCAGAAGCAGAAGCAGATCCCGCAGCAAGTCCAGAGCGCAGCTTCTGAGTCTGGGAATCATGTTTCGCTGCCGGCGGCGGCGTGCTCGCCACAGGCTGCCGATACAGTGACGAGGAAAGCCGACCACGGTTCCAGTAGGGCGGCGGGTGCTGCGTGTCGGTCGGGCTGATTTGGTCGCCGAGCATTGTGGTGCGCCGCGGCGGCAGAGCCCAGTCGATGTCGTGGCCCAGAGCGCCGAGACGACGAGGAGGGACGCTGGAAGCGGCCGGGGCGGCCTTTTTTGATGATGGGGGCATTGGATGCGGATGATTCTCAAAACATGTGCATGTACATGTATACGTGCACGGTCGTGGTCTCTGGACTTGGTCTCTGGATTTGTATGGTATTTCCAGATCTGCATATGGGTGGACTGCGTGGGCATCAGAGGGATATCCATCCATGATGGTTAAAGCACGAGCAGCATCAACGAGTGAATGAATGAATGAATGAATGAACGAATGAACGAATCAGTGTGGCTTACCTTTGTCGTGATGCCGCCATATCGCCGTCTTCGTCGGCCAAGATCGGACAGAGCAAGAAACCGTGGTGGCAGGACAACAACAATGTGATGGCTGAGGTGCGGTGAACAAAGGACGTTTCTTCTCTCAATCCAATCTTCTTTGTTGCTGACCTCGGCCAATAGGACGAGGG
The DNA here is from genome assembly GCA_026745395.1 of Tympanopsis confertula. Taxonomy (NCBI): domain Eukaryota; kingdom Fungi; phylum Ascomycota; class Sordariomycetes; order Coronophorales; family Scortechiniaceae; genus Tympanopsis; species Tympanopsis confertula. Next base: position 922 of record JAOYNU010025870.1, read on the forward strand.
GAAAAGTCGGTTCACATGCGCTGAATGAACCCCTTTGGATACAGCTCATCTCAAAACGATTCAAACTTTGGCTACAAGCAACATCATATTGATTGTGGATGTGGAGACCTAATAAATAACACTACGATATTACGCAGCTGGCTGTCGGCTGCAACAAGTCATTGAAGCTGACAACACGATAACCATATCAACACCAAGGCTATCCAGCACCCAACACACGCTTGCCACCTCCACCACAGCATGATAACAAAAAGAGCCTCGCTGACCGCTTGTGTGGATGCTGCAGAGGCAATGATGAGAAACGCTTTGCCTCCCAAATCAATACGTAACAGCAGGCACCGTGGTTGGTTCGTGTATTCATCATGACTGCGTCTTGGACTTCTCGTTCCACCCCCAGACCTGGGCGAGAAACCGGCCCATGTTGACCCGCTTCGACTGCACTTCCACCATCCAGGGGTGTTCCAACATCCTCCAGGGCTTCCCTCGGCGCTTGGGATCCTTCTCCAGGCTGCCAGGTCAAGTCAGCAAAGGCATGCACGCATGCATAGGAAAAAAAGGACGCTTACCAGCACGCAATGAAATATTTAAAGTTTGGAGTCCACGTAATGTTGTTGTCCGGCTCGTCCTTGAGCTCGGGAGTTGGCTGGCGCACAATGTAGGTGAGGAGGTCAATCATGGGCACTGTCGGCCGGGACTCTGTGCCGTCGGCCGGGAACGGGAACCGGTGCTGCGCAACCTCGAGCAGCGTCACGCCCGTCGACCAGACGTCCGACGTGATGGTGTAGGGCTGGCCCGTGATGCGCTCGGGCGCCATGTAGTAGCTTGTGCCTATAAAGGTGTCGGCCTCGCCCTTGGTGCCCGAGAGGCCCGACACGCCAAAGTCGCAGAGCTTGATGTCGCCGTTGCGGCAGAGCAAGATGTTGGACGGCTTGATGTCGCGGTGGATGATGCGCTCGCCGTGCAGATAGGTCAGGCCCTTGAGCACGCCCTCGGCGATCTTGCCCAGCACCTTTTCGCCCGTGCGGCCGCCGAGCTTCTTGACCTCCCTGTATATGCTGTCCAGGGACCCGCCCTCGCAAAACTCCATGGCGATGGAGAGGGTCGAGGTGGCGGGGTCCTCGAAGGCGCCGTAGTAGCGGCAGATGTGGGGGTTGCGGCACCTGCGGTTGAAGCCGAGCTCGCGCATGATTTGTTTCCTGATGTCGGGATCAGGATTCGACGTGATGATCTGGGCCAAGGGGTCGTCAGTCAGTCAGTCAGTCAACCACCAAAAGTTGATCCACTACGCGCGACGAAACAGTGAGGGACGCACTTTGAGCGCAAACATGGTCTTGCCGCCCTTGAGCCTGCATCTGGTGACGGCGCCGCCGGCGCCCTCACCCAGGTTGCTCAGCTCGACAACCCTCTTCTCCTGGCTGACGATCCTCCAACCGTCCTCGTCGAGGTCCTCGACGTCCTGTTCCCGTATGCGTTCGAGGGCGAGCTTGTCGAAAGCCTCGAGTCCTTGCATGCTGTTTTCCCGCTCCATCCCGACGCCGCCGCCATCGCTGCGGTCCGAGTACATGGACCCGACAGCCGACGAGGGGTCCGGGGTTGCCCTGCCGACGCTCAGTCCATACTGCGACTGCATCGACAGCGACGAGTACTGCGAGTTTGCAGATGTGGGGTTGGAGCTGCCGCGGCCGTCGGGGCCGAAGCTGGGTGTTCGCGAGTGAGAGGTGCTGCTTTCGCTCGAGAACCCGGTCATCAGCCTCGGGAGGGATTCTTGGGGGGCCACCTGGCTGCCCATGGGCGTGGCAATGTGGAGGGTCGGGAGGGTTGGACGCGAAGGGGCCGGCGAGGGCTTTGCGGGAATCGACAGGCCGAGCCTCGGCGTCCTGGAGCCGGACCGGGCCCCGCCCGGCAGGGAAGGGCGAAGAGGCGTGGGAGTGTTGAGCATGGGGACGGGGCTTGGTGCGGGGCGGGGGACAAAGGCGTCAGATGCCTGCGATGCGGTCAGCACGAGTGAGTGGGTGAGTGGGTGAGTGGGTGAGTGAGCGAGTGAGTGATTGAGTGAGTCGGACGGCTGCAGGTTTCAGATAATTGCCAGGAAAGCAGGCAGGCAGGCGCACGGGTGCAGCTCCCACGACGTATACACACCTGGGACAGATCGGGGTGCGACTCGGTCATGTTGGCGGCCTATCTGGAGTCGCAGCGGGTAGGGCGGCGGGCCGCAGACAGAGAGGGAGATGGAGATGGACAGGATAGGTTCGGGCTGGGCGCAAGTTGACTCTTGGGCTGGTATGACGACGGGGTCGAGCGTTAACCGCCCCGGGTATGTTCTGTGCGGCAATGGACGATCAAGAAGTCAATGAAGCGGGCGCCCCAGGAGTATAGACATGTAGATGATGTATATATTATATATATAATATATTATACGTCAAAATGGTCTTCTCAGGCCGTAGACGATTCGAGAGAGTCGGCGTCAGCAAGATGATGCAATGGCGTTGTGGTTTCAAAAGCACGGTGAATCCTTCGACCGACCGACGGCGAAACCTCGCTGGCGTGCGCGTCAAGCGACAAGCGTCAACTTGAAACGTCAAACGAACAAGCCTGTGCCGGCAAGTTGTGGTGGTGGGTTGAGAGCAAGACAAATGCGAGGTGAGGAATCCAAGCAAAGAAGCAGAGGAGGAAAAAGGTGCTCGTCAAAACGAGCGTCAGGCGAAGAAGCCGCTTCCTCTTTTTCGACCAGCCCCCGCCACGAGCCACGAGCAGCCAGTCGCCCTATAGGATCATCGGTGCTGAGCAATTCATGTGGGAAATGATCAAGGGCGAGGGCGATGTAGAGCGTGGCCGCAGAAGTGGCCGCAGAAACCGGTCAACCCAGGCAGGCAGTTGTTGAGCGGGATTTATGATTTGGGATTGGTGTGTGGGGGGGATGAGGGGCGACGAAGCCCAAGTACGCAAGTACGAAGAAAGAAGAAGGGGAGCCTAGAACGTCGGCCTGATGCTGGTATCGGTATCCGGCAGGTAGCTGGCGGGTGGGGAGTAGGCGTACCATGTACGCGCGAGGTACAAATCAATTTATCTATCTGGTGTGGTGATGGATGAGTGGACAGGAGATTGTCTGAGGTTTTTTCCAGACCTCCTCCACCCCCACACAAGGAGGGGCTGCTCAGGTGGGGCGTGGTTGGTTGCCATGTGCAAGGACCAATCAGTCAATCAAACAAGTGGAAGCAATAAAGCGATCAATCATGTGAGCATTCTCTCTTTTGGAGGAAATGGACAGCAGGTTGTGAGGCCACGTATTCGCTCCCACACGGGACGGCCAGATTGTCGTGTGCTCCTCCCAATGCGAAAAGAGGGTTTTAATGCATGATGCAGGTGCGCCGGTCGGACCCTGACCAGTCGGAGACTCGAGCTCGGTTGGAGCGGCCCTTTTTATTGCACTGTGAGCGAGATGCCAAGATGCTGAGAATAAGGGTTCGTAAGGCTGCTGTAACGTTGCTCCGTGAGGCGGGTCATGTCAGCTGTCAGTCAAGTTGGTGCATAGAATCGAAAGATATCGTCGATGTCAGTAGTGAGTCGATGTCAGCAGTGAGTCGATATCGTAGAGAGTCGAAGATGCCAGAGTCGAGATATCAGTGGTGTGTCAGATATCAGTGGTGTGTCAGATAAAGTCGAGATCAGGTGAGGTCGAGGTGGGGCTCAAGATTTTGATTTTTCCAACGACACCAAGAAAGATGATATATCGCCCACCACCACGTCCCACATCCAAGATGCCGGCCTCCGTAGCAAAGGCTCGGGCCGCAAGAGAAAAGCCGCCTACGCGGTTGGACTCTGACTCGGGCGCCGATTCCGACTACCTCGACAACACCAAGGCTCGCAAGAGACGGAAAACCAGGCCCAAGCCTGGACGAGTATCCGACGAGGACGATTCAGAAGGAATAGAGGATTCAGAAAAGGACGACTCAGAAGAAACAGACGACTCAGAGGAAATAGACGACTCGCAAGAAATAGACGACTCGCAAGAAATAGACGACTCGAAAGAAACAGACGACCCTGAACAAGATCATGATCCAGACGAAAAAAATGACCCCAAAAACTACAACGCCAGCGTCAAGACCCCTACAACCAGCTTCTTCGCCTCGATAGCACCGCCCTCTCGCGTAAAGCCAAACAAAGACACCAGGTCCCAGCCCGAGCACTTGCCAACCCTCGCCGCTCCCACCGACCCCCACACGTCCTTCTCCTCGCTCCACGTCAGCCCCTGGCTCGTCCAGTCGCTCGCCAACATGGCCATCCGCCGCCCAACCGGCATCCAAAAGGGGTGCATCCCCGAGATCCTCAAGGGCCGCGACTGCATCGGCGGCAGCCGCACCGGCTCCGGCAAGACCGTGGCCTTTGCCGTGCCCATCCTGCAGCGCTGGGCCGAGGACCCGTCCGCCATATTCGCGCTCGTGCTCACGCCCACGCGCGAGCTGGCCCTCCAGATCTACGAGCAGTTCAGGGCCATCTCGGCCCCCCAGTCCCTCAAGGCCGTGCTCGTCACCGGCGGCGCCGACATGCGCGAGCAGGCCATCGCCCTCGAGAAGCGCCCCCACGCCGTCATCGCCACCCCCGGCAGGCTCGCCGACCACATCCGCTCCTCGGGCGAGGACACCGTCTGCGGCCTGCGGAGGGTGCGGTTCGTCGTGCTCGACGAGGCCGACCGCCTGCTGGACGCCACGGGCCCCGGGAGCATGCTCCCAGACGTCGAGGAGTGCCTCTCGGCCCTGCCCCCGTCGACGCAGCGCCAGACCCTTCTCTTCACCGCCACTATGACCCCCGAGGTGAGGGCGCTGAGGAGCATGCCGCCCAAGCCAGGAAAGGAGCCCGCGTTCGTGTGCGAGGTCGACACCCACACCCTCGCCATCCCTGCCTCCCTGTCCCAGAGACACGTCAAGGTGCCCGTCACCCACCGCGAGCACTACCTGCACGTCTTCCTCTCCACCGCCAACAACGCCGCCAAGCCCGTCATCATCTTTTGCAACCGCACCGCCACCGCCCAGTTCCTCCACCACCTTCTCCGCCTGCTCGACCACCGCGTAACGTCGCTGCACTCGCGCCTCCCGCAGCGCCACCGCACCGACAACCTGGGCCGTTTCCGTGCCGCCGCCGCCCGCATCCTCGTCGCCACCGACGTGGCCGCCCGAGGCCTCGACATCCCAGAGGTCGGCCTCGTCATCAACTACGACGTGCCCCGCAACCCGGACGACTACATCCACCGCGTCGGCCGCACCGCTCGTGCCGGCCGGTCTGGAGAGGCCGTCACCTTTGTCGGCCAGAGGGACGTGCAGCTGGTGCTGGCCATCGAGGCCAGGGTCGGCCGCCAGATGGACGCCTGGGAGGAGGAGGGCGTCAACATGGACACCAGGGTTATCAGGGATGCGCTCAAGCTGGTGACCGAGAAGAAGAGGGAGGCGTTGTTGGAGCTGGAGGAGGGCAAGGATGTCGGCGGCAAGCGGAAGAGGGCAAAGACAAAGATGCAGATATGAGTGCGATGCAGGTGTTTGGATTAATAATTATACTATGCACGCGGAACCTCATCGTGTGGCCGTAAGCTCGAGTGGGCTGACGCCAAACAAATCTGACGACCACATACGACAGCATCAGATAATAATTAGAACAGCCGAGTTGTACAAAGATGTAGGATTGATTGTTATTATTTTCTTCTTTCTTATTCCTCCTCCTCCTCCTCCTCTTCTTCTTCGTCCTCCTCCTCGTCCTCATTCTCATCATCATCATCATCATCATCATCTTCTTCTTCTTCTTCTTCTTCTTCTTCTTCTTCTTCTTCTTCGTCCTCCTCCTCGTCCTCGTCCTCCTCCTCCTCCTCCTCTTCTTCTTCTTCTTCGTCCTCCTCCTCGTCCTCCTCCTCTTCTTCTTCTTCTTCGTCCTCCTCCTCGTCCTCCTCCGCTTCGTCCTTTTTTCGGAACTCATTGATATCCGGGATCGGCAACCACTCTTCATATATGCCACAGTTCCACGTCTCGCCCCCCTTCAATTTCCATATCTTTGGCGCCCTATGACATGCCTCCTGGCATATTTGTTTCAATTCGTTGTTGTCATAAGCATGGACTTCTTTCCTCATGATAAGCGACCCTGTCAAAGTCGCCAGTGACTTGGAATCCTCATCGCTCACCTCGTACAGGTATTTTCCTTGGAATCGCTGGCCAACATATCTAGTTATCCCCACGACTCGCCACCTGTCCTCGCACGTCACCCTATTGAGAGCTTCAGCCATGATGGTATCTTGATCGTTCCATCCTATCCACTTGTTGTGCTGGAGGATTGAAGTATATCGCTGAATAGCAAGTGAGGCTGGGATGGCGTATATGATATTTGCAGGATAAAGCAGAAGTTCCATTTTCACTGATGCTTCCATGTCTCCAGTTTTGAAAAACCCATTGATCAGCTCAAGTAATATGCGCTGTGATTGATTGCTTCGGCAGATCATATTAGATTTGCTGATGGCAGCCTCGAGCAGTTCAGTCCAAATAGTTTGAGACCTCAGAGTTGTCTTCAACGGTAGTGTATCATGATTTGGCCGATCAAATCTCAGATTAGGATTGGAAACCAAGTGCAGCAGCTCCCTCAGGAGAAAACTACGACTTTCCATATAGTAACGTCCTTGCAAGCAGTAAATCAGTGAACGACAAAAGATCCGGTGAGTAATATAATCGAAAGCATGAGTGTTCCTTTCGAGATTCTGGATCCGTTCGATAACAAATTCTCCAAAGCAGTCATAATCCGCCAAATAGAGAAGGTACTCTGTCAGTTTGTCGTCGTTCGTAGTGATATCGGGTTGGTAAAAGATGCCGTAAATAGCTGCATTCTCTATATGGCGTAATACCCGATATAAAGACTCCATATATGTTCCCCTCCGTGACTTGTCATGTTTGTCCTGGGATTGGATAATGCTCGCTATCGACTGCACCCAGCCACTATAATAATTTAAACTGTTTTTCGGAATTATGTGAGGTGTCGCAACCAAAATTATTTGCATAACCAGCCTGGCCTCTACCATCTCTATGATACGACCAAGTGGCGTGCCTTTCTTGCTGCGAGCCAGCATACGCCTCCCCGTCTCGGTGTCGAAGAAATCGTGGGCCGTGCGATGGAAAAATCCAACGTATTCGGACAGGCAAACTGACGGGTATCGGTCTGATCCAAACTCTAGAAATGTGGAACACAGGGTGAGCACTTTTTTTCTGGTCTCCATACATAAGTTCTGTAGCTTGTCTTTCATAACATCTGAGACCGTGCCCGAGGCGAGTATCTCGCTTCTTGTTGTTGCATCAACAAACAAGGCCAGCTCCATCATGTAAACTGTAGAACTTTGGATTTTGTGATGCGGTATTGCTGATGAGGCGATAAGTGCACTGAAGTAGTCGGCAGCCAACTCCTTGTGTTTATCGAGGCGATCATCGAATGCGCCGCAGAGCTTGATATATAAGTCATCAAGTTCTCGGGGATACTGCTGGATTCGTTGCTGAAGCTCCTCAGTCGTGTTGCCATCCTGTATATCGTTGATCATGTCCCTTACAACGAGCCGGAGCCATAAAAAAACGCCTTCAGCCTTCTCGGTAAGAAGCTCAGCAATCCGTTCGACATCATATGACTCAGACTGCGTCTCTAGGGTTGCGTCTTTGAGCTTTGTCAAAGCAAATGTCCGCAGGTCGTTTTCGGTAAGATCCTGCAAACGCAGGCTCCTGTGGACCGAGAAGACTTTGTTGAGGCTACTCTCAAGTCTATGCTCGGGTCGACTGGCGAGGCATAGCCTGAGTTGAGGAAGAGCAACCAATCCTTGTACAAAGGTCGTTAGGGCCTCCTGCTTATCCTTTGGATGGAGCTCGTCCAACCCATCGATGAAAACATATACGGGCCGGTCAAGTCGCCGAAGTCCACGCTTCAGCGCCTCCAATAATTTCTGGTCCGGCCATCCTGAGCTCTCGGTTGGTCTTGGCTTGCAGGTAGAAACCAGCTGAGTAACCTCATCCGTGACAATATCAACCCAGGCAGTGCCATCATCGAGGAGTTGGTATAAAAGGGAGCACAAGAGGCCTTTGATGGTATTCTGCATGCCGGTTCCGGCGGCCCAGAGGAAATGGGAGAGAATAGGAATGTCGTTCCTGTCCCAACGTTTCTCGATGAGGTCCCTGGTTTTCTGGTGTGTGACGATCAAGTGTACCAGTGTTGACTTTCCGGACCCAGGCTTCCCAAAGATCCAGTATGGGGTCTGGGACTCGGCGTCTGACTGGAGCCATTGAGTGAAATTTTCCCAGTGCACGTTCCGATCGGGACGACTTTCCATCTCAGAGTCTGGTTCTTTGAAAATCCATTCAAAGGTGTCACCGACACGATTGTCGACGAGCATGGTCCGCCTCGCGTCCATGTTGTGGAAGAACAGGCTTCCTCGCACAAGCTCTCGGCGCTTTTCCCGGTCTGATTCCTCAAAGTTGGTCGCGGTCATGTCTTTGTGTGATAGGGCAATCGCCTCAACCCGGCCAATATCGTGATGAAGATGCTGCGTAGCCGCGTTTGTGTTCCTATTGATGCTGCTACTTGCCTCTGCAACGACGTTGTCCGTGTTCTTGTTGATTCGGATCTCCGTTTCGGTAAGAATTTTCTCCATGTGCGTGGTGATTCTCTCAAAGTCGCACTTCCATTTATCCTGCCCCTTCTGGATCTTTTCTGTCATTGCTCGGACATTGTCTTGCACATCCTGAAGGCGGCCTCCGAGAGATTTGATATATGCCCTATTGATCCACCGTCAGCCCTGTCATTGCACTTCCTCCTTCCTCCCTCGTTCCTCCTTCCTTGTGCAGTGGGAGACACGTGAAACGATGGCTCCCATACCCGCACCTACAGCGATCGTTTCACGTATCAGGGGACTATATGTGTTGTCCTCACTTACGCAATGTACTGGTCCAAACAATCCTTGGCCAGGTTGGATTTTCGAGCCATCTTCTCTGCCAGCCTTTTGACGTCGCCCTGTCGCTTCAGGGCATGAGCCAGCATTCCCAGGCGGCCCCAATCGGTGGTGAGGTCCATTGCGCATCGCAGCTTGTCGCAGCTTTCCTTGACATCGGCAGCGAGGTCAAAGATGTGTTGCTCCTCGGCCGAGCGGCAGTGTAGCGTAGTTGGGTCCGTGCCGCCGGTGACGAGCTGCATCCGGTCCGAGAGTTCTCTCAGAGCTTGGGCGCGTTCCGCCAGTCTTGGGTCGGCGGTCCCATTTTTGAGGACGTTCTTGACGAAGCTACCGGTCTTGATCGAGATCTCGACAAGCTGGAAGATATTGCAAGCGAGGCCGAGGGCAGCAAGGGGCTCCATGGGGTTGAGTGAGAGCCGAAGTGGCCGGTGCGGTAGACCTAGGTGGACGCGAGCCCAGGAAAGAGGGGGCACCATAATCAGGTCGATGCCCAAGACGATGGTTGGCCAGCCCAGCGCCAATCACCATATTTGACACCATATCTGGCACCATATCTGTGTGCGGCTGAAACGTTGGCAGTGCTTGAGGCCTCTGGAGTCGCACAGCTTTTGGATGTAGTAGAGAAATCCTCTATGCTCCCGTTGTCTGCTTTGGGTCGCTCTGGCCTTGCAGTCGGGATACGTAGTGCAGTCATTGCCTGTGGGTTCACGGATTTATGATTGTTGTTTGATGATTCGATGACTTGATGACTATGACTATTTGATGGCTTTGATATCGTGAAGGAAGGAAGGTGGTGATTACGTAATACTATTACTTTCTATAGATCCATATAGAAAAATGAAGCTATCTGGTATTACTACACATTGGATATGTATGGCGCTCTTTCGTTATCTCAACACGACAAGATTTGCTCCTCGCTTCCTTTCTAAAACCACATCACCCGGAAATCTGCCGTGGAGTACAAAGACAGCGCATCGAGGCGGGATTGCTATGGCGAATGATTAGAGGCCGCGGAATGTGGGCATGTAGATCACCCACAAGCATGCTGCAAATGATTCAGCTATGGGTGTTCATCTCCCACAGAGTCTCCCACAAAGCGGACACGGCCTCGTCTTCCCCGGAACCCCCGAGCTCAGACCGGTCGCCCACAAGACGTATCGGATCCTACCTGGTATCGGTAGTAACCGTAACTGTAAACTGTAAACAGTGGAGATTCTGCAAGGCCCGCCGCCAGTTTGGACGTGTAAAGCCCAAGATGATATTGTCGACGAGGAGCCAAGCAATCACACAGAGGTCAATGCCAGCCAATTGTGCAGATATACACACCACACCAGCCTATCTATATATGCACATACTACGCCCATTCGGTTGGATCGGATGGGATCAAATACATTGGCCCGATAAACCAATAGACCGTGATCGGGACCCGGCTGCGAGGACCCGGCGGCGGTGTGGAGTTGTGGAGGAAGCCAAATAATAACCCACGGAACCGGGACCGGGGGGGGTATAGGGAACACTGCTCGAAGTCGAGACGAGAGGCCCTCCAGCTACAGCACATGATCAGGAAGAGCACACGTACCCCTACACAGAAACAAAACGAACGAGGAGGGCCAAAGAAAACACCACATTTTATGCGTACTTCCTGCTGGCCATTGCTACCATGTGCCTCTTGACATATCTTGATGCCCAAAGAGACGATGTTGGCAATCCAGCCCGAGCAGACGATGCAACGCAGAGGGGGGTGGATGAAGTTGGTGCAGCTGGTGCGTACCTACATATTCATGCCTACACATTCGCCTACTGGTGGGTCAGCGACTGGGTTCAAGTCCAAGAGCTGATATCGGTCTTGATTACATCAGTGGCGCTCGCAGGCTGTCCCGGGCATGCCGATTCGGGGCTGATCCGGGGGCGACGATACTGAGATGACCCGTTTCTCGCAATTCCCGGCCACCCAACAAACAGAGGATAACAGGGACAAGGAGGACAACAAGGAACAAAAGTAGCATAAAGTAATAAAAAGTAATTAATAGTTGGGCACAGCAAGGTAGTAGTAGGTGCATAGAGAGAGCTGGCCAGGCACATCCGGCATGGGACGGTGACGGCAACATGCATATACTTTAGACTTGCAGAGCTCCAAGACGTAAAAGCGCACTACAAAAGCGCACGTACATGGTCTCGATGGCATGGATGCGCTCGTTCTCGATATCGTGGCTAAGCGGTGAGGTTGTTGTTATCAACTGGACATGATCGCACACATATGGCACCGTACTAGTGCTGTCTTGTATTGTTTATGCAGCAGCAGGATGGTAATCAGAATGAAAAGTTGCAGGGCCGGGACAGGTCAGCCCAGACCGGTAGTGTGTTTTTTCTTCTTTTCTCTTCTTGTTGCTTTTGCTTTCCCAAAGGGGTGGCTGCAGCCAGCTGGCTATGTGACATCTTTTATGACCATCTTTTGATTGACCGTTCCTGGTTCCCCTTGATCGGTTATTTGCTTCTGCTAATCCCCATGCGGTCCCTGATGCGGAATCGCAAACTCGCGGTTGAAGATCAAGCTCACCGCCCTCGCAATCTTGTCTCCCTGCCAGCTACAACTCCGCCAACACCCAGCCTTTGCTCTACGTTATATATCGTATCTGCAGCTCAAGCGATACTTTGGCCATTTGGGTAAAAAGACCATATGCCCAGGCACGACTATCAGCAAATGCCGCTCTTGCCACGACGTGTCTGCCCAAGACACTGTCGCCCGTTCTCGACCTTGGATGCATGAAATGAAACGGTACTGTAATGTGCTCACAAGAACACAGCCGAACCTTCTCACACCCTCCTATTATCTTACCTCTCATTGTTCCGGCGCCACGACCCGCTGCTTTCTCGAGGCTCAAGGAGCCGGCATCGGCTGGCAGCATACATTCCGGGTACCAGATTTGCATTTATATTGCATTTGTTGTGTGTTTGTAATATATGTACCATGGCGTCATACCGGCATCGCGGTACCGGCCCTGGTCCAACTTCTCTTCACTCCCAAGAAGCACCAAGAAAGCCTTCTCGCGAGGGCTCCCAAGACTAACGCTGGATTTCTAAACCCATTACGGTTCCCAGAAAGGTCATGATTAATAATATGTTAATAAAATGCAGCGCACTCGAGGTGGTTGGGAACGTGTCGTGCCTTGCCTTTTATCAGGGCGTAACACTGGCGTCCCAGGATCTCGGTTCGAGACGTGGGGGAGCACACCTGTGCGAGCGAGGACTTTATTATCCGTTGGTGTTTGTTGGTGGAAACAAGAAATAAGAAATGCTATTATCTTGGCAGAAAAGCAACGCTACATTGACAGAGCCCTGGCGCCTCGTGGCGCTTTGGCGAGCAAACACTACTATTTTCAGCTGGTTCCTGGAAAGCCAAACCCCAGAGCTGATGGACGCCACGAACCCATGTACGCAGGCGTCATTGGCAAAGAGCCGATCCGATCGTCAAGCAGGCAGCCATCTCCGGATCGGGCGTTCCGTATACGGTGAACTATCGGTACAAGGCTGTCGACTATCGGTGTTAAGCATTGGCCGGTGGAAGCTTGTGCAGAGAGGGTGTCATGGTTCCGCGATGCATTATTATATACAAACTGCCCTCTAATGCCGTCTAGATATCAAAGACAGACGGACCCAACTTTAACTTTTCTGCTACACAGAGTCTAGATACTCAGGCTGAACTCGACGCCAACGTCGATATCACGAGCTGTCAAAAAAAAAAGTTAGCCAATCTCAAAGATCAGGGGAGGTAATAAAAGAAAAATAAAAAAAAAATAAAAAAAATAAAAAATTAGCGCTGACACCCACCCATCTTGACGACCTTGGACAGCTGCACTGCCTTTTCAGCACCGGTCTGCAGGTCGTCAATGGAAAAGATCTTCATGCCCGAATCGTTGATCAGCTGGTGCGCCTTGTCCATGTTGGTGCCCTGCAGGCGCGCAATGATGGGCACCTTGAGGTCGAGCGACTTGGCGGTGCTGATGAGGCCGTGGGCAATGTTGTCGCAGCGCACGATGCCGCCAAAGATGTTGACGAATATGGCGGTGACCTTGGGGTCGCTGGTGATGAGCTCAAAGGCCTCCTTGATGGCGTGCGGGGTGGCGCCGCCGCCGACGTCGAGGAAGTTTGCGGGC
>JAOYNU010025981.1:0-14017 GCA_026745395.1 Tympanopsis confertula
TCTTAGTAGTACTATTAGTTTATAGATAATAGGTAGTTAAGAGCTTTTTTTCGATTTTTAGTAGCTCGTAGAAGTATATCTAGAAATTATTAATCTATTACCCCCCTCTATCCGCGATAATTAATTCGGGGGGTCTATAATATATATAGACGTAGGTTAAGAAAACTTTAACTATATTATCTACTTCCCCTATACGTAATAGTATTAGTATAAGGCTTCCGGAAAAATAGTCTATAACTACTAATAACTACTCGTAACCCTATTTATTTAGTAGTTACGTTATAAAATCTATTAAAATAGAGGCTTAATTTCGTAATAGTATCGGTAAGGGTTATATAATAATTAAACTAAAATACTTAATACTTTTAATTTTAAATTCGTACTTTAAGATATCTAAGTATAAGTTAGCTTTTTCGAGATATAAAAGTACTTCTTTTACTTAAGTCCGATATTTTTCGAAAGTACTATCTATATAGATAAGGATATTATCTATATAAGTTTAAATATAGTAGTCGAGAAGATTATAAAAGACTTAATTTATAAAGTATTAGAATATAGAAAAACTATTTATAAGATTAAAAAGGGTAATAACCTACTTAAATAAATTATAGTATATATAAAAGGCCGTTTTCTAGATATCTTTATTAGCTATATAGATTCGATAAAATACTATTCTTATATCGAGTTTCGTATACTATTTAGCTATTCTAATCTAATATAAGGTCTCTCCGATTAGCGGTAAAAGGTAACGATTATACTTTATAAAGCTATTTAAAGCCTTATAGTTAATATAGAATTATAACCCTCTACCCGGTTTATATATAAATAGTATAAAAGTAGTAGTAGCTAATTAACTAGCGTATATAAAACCTTTTTCTAGGAGGTCTATTAAGGTTTTTTATAATTCGAGAAGCTTATCTCGTAATATATTATATAAAAGTCCTTATAGTACTTTTAAATCCCTCTTATTAGTTCTTTTAACTAGTTCGATATTTATATCTAATTCGTTTTTATAAGGTAATAGTTCTTCTCGATTATATATAAAAGTATCCTAGAATTAAGTATATTAAATTAGTAAGTATTTATAAATTTACTCTAGTATTAGTTTTTTCTTATTCTTAAGAGTATATTCGATATCCTTTAAATTAGTAGTAAAGACTTTAGAAGCTTTTAGATCCTATTTTTTTATATACCGGATCTTAGTAGCTATAATAATTACGATTATTAGTTTAGTACTATAAATAAACTCTTTTAAGTAGTAGATAATAATAGTATTAGAGATTAATATAAAAGTAGTATTTATTAATTTATTATAAATAACCCTATTTTCTATAAGTTATAGGAGCCCTAGTATTAGGTCTCGACTTACTTTTACTACGTAATAGGCGTATTAGTAGTACTAGTAATAGCTTTCGATATCTATTTCGAAGTAGGCTATTTTATCTATAGTTCTAGTAATTTTAGTAATTCTTTTTAATATTTTAAGTTCTATTTTAAAAAATAGAAAGTTTAAACGGTTTACTAGTTTATTATTAATTAGAGTACTAGAAGAATAACTTAAATCGAATAAGTATTTCGTATAATTTATCCGATTAATTATAATATTTACTTTAGAAAAAAGTAGATTTATTTTCTTAATCTTTTCTTAGTATTCCTAGTATTCTAATTAAGTTTTTTTATACTTCTATACGCGATTTAATATAAAAATAACTAGTTTTCTAGCTCTTTAGTAGTAATATTAAAAATAAATTTAATATAAGTAGTAGTAATTTTAATAAAAGTTTTCCTACTCTTCTAAAGTATACTTAAAAAATAGAAGGCGATAGTATAACCTAGATATCTATAATAGATATAAATACTAGCTATTTTTTAGCGTAATTTTTCCTCTTATATTACCTATTTCGAGTACTTTTTATAATATTAAAAGTCTAAAAAGAGGCTTAGTTTAATAGGGTATTTATTTAAGTTTAGTATATTCCTAGGAGTATATTAGGCGAAGGCATATATAGGAGCGAGATTTAAATCGATATTTATAAGGTTATAAGGTAAAGGAGTAGTAGGGATAATAATAGTAGTACTACTATAAGTAGGAGACGATAGATATAGCGTAGTATAGATAATAGAAAAAGCTTTTAATATCTATAGATTAACCTAAATATAGTAGTAGTATTAGACTTATTCTATAAGTATATTTTTAAATAATTTCGCCGATAATAGTACTCCGAATTAACTAACTTATACTATAATAAAGGTTATTAATTTTAATACTTTTAAATTATTCTAGTCTATCGGCTTCTATTAATAGGTATTCGAATTCCGTATAGTAAATATCGAAATCCGAAGTTCTTTACTTTAAATTAATCTATTTAGTATAAGTAGTATATTTATAGTTAAAGTTAGTATATAAATAGTTTAAATAAGTCTAGATATTCGAGAGTAGAGATATTTCTTTTTTAAACTTAGTACTAATAAAAGGGGTATAATTTCTATTAGCCGAGCTTTTTAAAGTTATAAAAAGAGTAATAATTTAACTAGAAATACTATTAAGTACTTCTATATTAATTCGAAGTTTTATACGAGTTTTACTTCGCTAGTTTCGATACTCTAGTTTAGAGTTATCTAACTCGGCGAGTAAGGGTAAATAAGTATATATTTCTATTCTAGTAGGCGCGGGAAGTAGGATAAGAGGTATTAGAGAAGAATATATAGAAATAAATAAGTCTAGTAATTTTAGTAATTCTATAAGTAGTTTAGTAGTTATTATAATATCGTTTTTAATATAAGTATTATTAAAGCTTATTATAGAGGTAATCGGTATTCGTAAATAGTATTAAAAACGTAGATCGCCTATTAGAAGCTCTTATTAGCCTAGTATTAATTAACTCGCTATACGAGGAATCGGAGGTATAAGTTACTTAAATAGAAGCCTAGATAGCTTAAATAGAAACCTAAATAGCTTAATTAGAAGTATACGGATTACCTAATTTAGAAGTATATAAAGTATTTAAATTAATTAATTTATTTATAATAAGAAATAGAACTTTAGAAGAAATTAGATTATTAATTTAGAAACTAATAAAAACTTTAAAAAGGGGATCTAATTAATTATTAACGGTAATACGCTATAAATAGTAGTTTAAGGTACCGATAGACTTTTATTAATTAGATAACGAGAGTAAGCTAAAACGAAGCTCTCGTAGGATCTAAAGTAGGGCTTCCCTAGCTCGTAATATAGTCACGTAACCATAATATGACCTCTTAGGTCTAACGGGTCTTACCCCGTAATAAGAAGTAATAAATAGAATACTAAAAATAAGAATAAGAGCGAATCTACCTAAAAACCTATAGCTAGAGTATATTAAAATAGTATTAAGGCTAATTAATATCACTCTATTAAGACGAAACGAGATAATAACTCTATCTAAAGTATTTCTAGCGTAGTTTAAGTAGTAGTTTTAATTCTAGAAGCTTAATTTTATACGTAAATAAATACGAGACTTACGGCTAGATTAGAGTAATATTTTTATATATAGATACTGTACCTATCTACTATAAACCGATCGAGTAACTAGTAGATATAAACGAGATTATAAAGTTATACCGAGAGGGTATATTAGATATTTAGTTTAATATCGTATAACTAATATTTATAAGATCTAAATACCTTAATTTTAGAAAGTTATTATTATAAGGAATATTAGATTTAATAAAAAGTACTTCTATAAGTAGGAAAAAGAAAAATAAGAAAACTAACTTATATCTATATTATAGGTAATAATAGAAGCTCTAGAAGAACCTAGTTAATTCTAAAATATCGGAATAGTTAAATAGGAGCTCGAAGTACTTAAAGAAGATAACTCTCTCGCTCTTACGGAAGCTAAAATTTAAATAGAAAAAACTAATATTACCCTAGAAAAAGAAAACGATTAAAAGTCGGGGATAAGAGAGCCTAAATCGCCTAATTAGCGAGTAGAGGTATATAGTATTAGACTTTTAACTTTTAAATATACTCTTAGGCCCGAATAAGAAGTACTATATATATAAAACGGAGTTATAGAGTTAATTATAATAGTATAAATATAAAATAGTAAATTCGAGTAGTAATTAATATCTAGACTACGAGGAAGAAAAACCTAGGAGTATAATTAGTTAACCTAATTATATAACTAAAATAGAAGAGATTATACTTAAAAGAGAATTAGACTTAGAAACTAAAGGATTTATTAAAATAATATAATTATTAGATAAGGAAACTCGAGAAGAACTAGAAGAATAATAAGTTTTACTTAAAAACCTATCTCTAGTATAAGTACCTATAAGAAGTAGACTAAGAGGTAAAAGAGTATTACTAGCCTAAATAGGGATACGAATAAGCTTAAGAATTAGAGAAAGAAAAGATATGTTGATTTACGGGTGCCAGAAAGGTTAGAACCGGCTGAGAACGGTTCGGATTAGCCTAGAACGGGTCGAATCTAGCCTAGAACGGGTCGGATCTATCTAGATATAGCTTAGAATAGATAGATACCTCTCTAGAATATACGATTACTACTATTCTTAGGTATTCTTAATTAATCTTTAATTAATCTATCTCCTTACGAAATTATATTAACTATATAAAATCTATAAAAAAGAGTTTTTAGTTTTTAAGTACTAGAAACCCCTTTTTAAGGAGGCGGAGTAAGCGTATCCGGCTAGCGCTACTAGCCGCTAGTTAGATCTAGATAGGGTTCGACTTTACTTAAGTCTATTTATAACCGGTCTCTTTTTAAACTAAGTTATTATACTCCTTTTTAGGTTAAGCTATCGGCCGGCTATATAGCTAATCTACTTAAATATATTCCGGAATAGCTCTTAGTTATTTAGTACTAATAAGGCCGGAATTACTACTTTTTTTATATATATTACTAGAAAGTTTTAAATATTTCTTAGTTTAAATACTTCGTTAACTTATTTATTATTTATTTCGTACTAGGTATAAACTTAATTACGATATAGTAGTCCTTAGTTTCTTATTTTATATAAAAATAGTACTTTCTTATATAGGCTATTCTACTCGCCGTTTAAGGGTTAGATACTATCTTAATCGCCGCCTCGCTATCTATAAATATTATAATAGGTTTCCCTTCTAATAAAGGTATTCCTAAATCTTTAAATATATTCTAAATATAAATTAGTTCTCTACTTAGTATTAATATTAATATATATTTTAAATTCTCCTAATAATATCGTTATAATAGTCTATTTCTTTACTAATTAGCTTATAGCCTTACTAGTAATTATTACTACTTATCCTATAGTACTTTTCGAGTCGGGTACCCCGAAGTTAATATCGTAGTACTTATATAACCTTTTTTAATTATTAGTAGTATAATTAAACCCTAATTAATTATAAATTATCCTTATATTCGTCGTTCCCTAAGTATACTTTAGTAAGACTTTAGCTATTCTATAGTAGTTAGCCTTAAGTACTATTAGCCCTCTTACTAAGATATTAATATTATACGCTATATTTAGGCGTATTATATTTATAGCGTATTATAAAGACCTTATTTCGGATCTAAATACCGCGGCTTCCTCTAGACCGACCTAATCCCCTCCGTAATCGGGGTTAGTAAGCTTTTATATAATCTTAGGGCTTAAGGATTAGATTAGTTTATAATTTACTATACTTAATCGCTCTAGAATTCGCCTTTAGTACTTAATTTAAACTAGGCTTATACTACTATTAGTACGGTTTATAATTCTTATTTTAAAGTATTAGGCCGGAATACCTATTATCTCGACTTTAATACCGTTTTAGTAGAGATCTCTAGTTAGGTTTTCTAAGCCTACCTCGCTTTTACTTACTACGATAAAGTCGTTAATATAGGTATTAATAATAATTAACCCTATCTATTAATCCTATAATATAGTACTAATAAGGCTAACTAGCTTATTTATATAGATTACCGAGTCGTATATATTTAGCCTAAAATTTAAATTTTTTAATTTTAAGCGTAGTTTCTACTACTACTCGAACCCGGCTTATCTTAGGCCGTAGAGGGGTTTAGCTATTCTTATTATTATTTAATTAGTAAAACTATATTTTACCGCTTTTTTAAGGTATTATATTATATACCTCTAGATCTATAGTAGAACCCTTATAAAAATAGTATAGTAAAGGTCTCCTAGTAGGTAAACCCCTATTATATTTATCTAATATCTAGCCTAACCTAAAGAAGTAGTAATTATAAGTAGTATTCTCTATATAGCCGACTTAGCTATACTTATATAGTACTCGTTATAGTTAGTCCCCTTATACTATCGGAATCTTCTTATAACTATTCGTACTTTATACCTTATAACCTAGTTATCCGCGTCTTTTTTTTATTTATAAACTATCTTACTATCGATTACGTTTTTACCTTATTCTTAGGTAAATTTAAATATACCTCGTTCTAGTAGTATTTTAATTTCTACTTCTAGGGTTTATAACTACTATTAGTAGTCGGGCCTAGTTATAACCTCTCGATAATTAGGTATATCTAGATTAGCTTCTAAATATAAGCCTATAAATATACTATTATTAACCTAGAAAACCTCTAGTTTTTAATTAGTTATCGAGAACCCCGTAAATAGGTTATTCTTATAGGGGTTAAAGTCCTCGCTACTTATACTATTAGTCGCGCTAAAATTACTATTATTAGTAACCTCTTTATCTATATCTAAGTCGGTTTCGAACTCCCTTTTACTTTCGTATCTTCGTTTTAACGCCTTACTACTAGGTTTAACTAATACTCCCCCTTAGTAGGGGCTTTAATTACCCGTAGTACTAATTTAGCTATAGTCTTTTCGTAATTTAAATATCCTTAAGGTATATAAGGTTTTTAAAACTTTATTTAGATCTATGGCCTATAGTTCTTTATAGAACTATATATCGTAACTAGTTACTATTTTATTAGATAAGTCTAAGGCTACTTTATATAAGTAGTAACCCCTAAGCCTACTAGTTTACCGGATTCCCCTCGCGCTTTAGTTTTCGAACTACTACTATTAATAATCCTTACTACGACCTTATTTCTTAGGATCTTTAGCTAGTCTAATTTCGGCCGGGATATCGGTACTAGTATCTTATTAAGTAAATCGGGTAATAGTAGTCTAAATTAGTACTTATTAATATAGCCTTAATATACCTCTATAGGGGTTTTATTTTCTACTACGGCTTTATTTACTATATAATTAACTAAATCTATATATACTTTTAGTATATATAGCTAGAATTCCTAGGGGATTTCTCTATTAATTATTACTAATCGTATCCGGGTAAAGATTATTCTAAATCCTATTTCCGTAATACTATCCTACTTTAGGGAATAAATTAAGGTAGGTTCTAGCCTAATACCCCTCTTTAAATAGTATTCTCTAATAATACTAATATTAATATCGGTATTATTATTATACTTAATCTAGGTTATTAGGGTCTTAGATTCCGCTACGAATATCTTTAATAGGGCTAGGTACTAATCTACTACCTTAACCTTATTTATAGTAATAACTACTTTCCTAAACCTAGAAGTATTATCTATTATTTAAACTATATATTACGCCGTAGGTAAAGTAAGTCTATTCGAGGATATATTTAAAATTAACCCTTTTCTAGGAATAACTTTATAGGGCTAACGATATTTAAAGGTATATTTTAGCGACTTCGACTTATTATATATTACGTATACTATTTTATCCGCTAACTATTTAATTTTATAAAAGCTAATCCTAATTAGTTTAGTACTATCTATATACTTATAAATTATAACTAGGGTATCTAGCCCCGGGTATACTATCCTTTAGTAGATAAATTATACCCTCTCTACTTTACCCTTAGTAAAGCTAATTTCTAGCTCCCCTTTAGAATTAGTTTTTATTAAGAATACGATAATCGTATTATTACTTTTTTTAGGTAGTTTTATTAGTTCTTAAAGTACTACCTCGCCGACTTTTTAAAAGTTTTTACCTAAGTAGAAATTATTATTTACTATTCGGGCTATAACCTATTTATCTAAGGCGCGAACCTTATTATTTACGATCTTACCTTTTTTCTAGTACTAGATCTTCTTTAAGATAATATAGATAAAGAAGTCTAAGATAATTACGACGTTTATAAGAGTTAACTACTTTACTATACTCTCGTCGACGATTAGCTTAATTATAATTAAATATATATAAGTAGCCTTTATAAAACCCTTACCTATCTTAAAAGTATACCTAATAGGTAATACTTTTCTAGACCTTAGAACTACTCTTATTATCTTATTACTAATATAGATATCTAACTTTATATCGAATAACTATAGTTAAGCCTAGTATTATTCTATTACTATTACTAAAAGTATAATAATTTATAGTATATCTTAGATAACTATAGTTATTCCTCCTTATATAGTATTATTAATATCGCCTCTAGATAAAGTTAGCGCTATTTAGGCTAGGGTTATTAAAGTCTATATAGTATAGCTTAAGTTATATTCTTTTACGATATATCTAGGTTTACTATATTTATAGTAGGTCTTCTCCCCCTTACTATAGTCGGTCTTCTATATACTACTTTATTTAGCTAGCTCCGTAGTAAAAGCCGACCTATCTACGTATATCTTAGTATAGTAGTCGTCTTTTTTATAGTTCTTCTTATTATATCTAGTATACTTACTTCTACCTATACTAGACTTATTACTACTATTTTTAGTAGATTTTTTAGGTTTAGTCTTTTAATTAAAACCTCCTCTATTATTATTCTAAATAGTATTAGTACCTTTTATTACTTTATAAGACTTTTAGTTACTATCTAATTTACGGATTAACTTAACTACCTTATAGTAAACTTATTCTTATATAATTAGGCCTCTTCTAAATACTAATACTAGGTCTTATAAGTTAGTAAACCTCCTATAGTACCCTTTTACTAGGACTTCTATATAGAAGTTTATCTCGATTTTAAATAGGGCTTAGTATTTAACGAAAAGCTATTCCGCTTTAATTAGATACTATTCTATAGCTTCTTTAGGCTATATAGCTAGGTCGTAGACCTCTTCCTAGAGGTTTCGCCTCTTTTAGGCTTATAAGGGCTTTATAGCCGATATAAGGCCCTCCTAGACTACTTATACTAATATACTTAATATATAGGTATTATATAACTTTATACTAAGCCCTATTAGAAGCTAAATTATAAAAGCTATATTTATATTAGGTTCTAGCCCTTTTAGGTCGCCCTAATTTAGATCTATTTTAATCGAGGTAAGTAATCCTTTTACTATATACTTCTAGATAACCTATCCGGTAGCGTTTTCTAATTTCTTAAATCCTAGATAATCTAGTTTTTATTTTCTAATAATTTTTAAATCTATATTAACTTTTCTTAATTAAGTTACTAGCTATACTAGTATAATCTTAGGTTAAAAATACTAGTTCTACTATAGTTCTAGCTAACTTTAGTCGTCGATATTTATTAGTAACTTTATTAGTAATTTCGGCGAGGTAGGCTTCTATCCGGGGAGTAGGGGTATCCTAATAGAAGTAATCGTATCTATTACTATCTTCTTTCTTAGAATTAGTTCGACGATTATTATTAGCCTATCTAGGCTTAGTTTACCCTCTTTACCTATTAATACTATATATACTACTTTTTCTAAAGACGACTAAGTATTCTATACTCTTTTTAAAGTTAAACTACTCTTTCTTAGTATTTATAGGATCTCTTCTACCGATTCTATTCTTACTATAAATACTAGTACTAATAGTACTTAAATTAGGGTTAATAGCTTTAATTTTATTACTACTTACTCTATTAGGATAGGCTATTTTATTATCCTATCTACTACTAGTACTAGTAGTACTAGCCCCGGTTAGTTCGCCGCTACTAATAGCGCTAGCTATTCTACCCTTTTTAAGGGTATAAAGAATAGGGATAATATCCTAGAACCGATCCGGGAATTAACTCTTATAGTTATACCTAGTATAACTATATCGTTATCTAGTCTATATATAATTATTCTAACTATTTATATTTAGAACTAGGGTTATATAGATATAACTTATTTAAGTAATACTTTATACTAGTCCTCTATACCTTTTATTATCTATATATCTAGTATAGTTATACTTTACTACTCTACTAGTAGTTCTAGCTCGTTTATTTCCTCTTTTAACGAAGATTTTAATATTACTAAGGTCGCTATATTAAGTACTTTATTAATATTTATCTTCCTAGTAAAAAGTACTAAACTTATAACTTATATTAATTTATAAGTACTAGAAAAATTAGAACTAGCTAAGAATAGTTCGGATTAGCCTAGAATAGCTTAGATCTAGTCTAGAATAGCTCGGATCTAGCTAGATCTACTCGGATTTAGCTAGATATAACTTAGAATAGATAAATATTTCTCTAAAATATACGATTACTATTATTCTTAGGCGTTCTTAATTAATCTTTAATTAATTTATTTCCTTACGAAATTATATTAATTATATAAAATCTATAAAGAAGAGTTTTTAGCTCTTAAGCGCCGGAAACCCCTTTTTAAGGAGGCGGATCAAGTATATCCGGCTAGCGCCACTAGCCGCCAGCTAGATCTAGATAGGGTTCGACCCTGCTAAAGTCTATCTATAACCGGTCTCTCTCTAAACTAGGTCATCAAAAAAGAGAAAACCGAAAAGAACTTTATAGCGTTTTTTAAATATCGAAACTTATTTACTAAGAATATAGAATTTACGAATAAGAATTCTTATAAATATATTAGTAAATTAGCGATTCCGATACTTATAACTATATTTTAAAATATCGAATAAATACTACTAGATAATAATAATAATTATAGAATACTATATATAGTATTTACCGCTACTATAAAGTATAATAAGGGTAGAAGAATATATAAAAGTAGTCTATAAAAACTACTAAATTATTATAAAGATATACTATATTACCTAATAAAAAAAGAGCTTAAGAAAGTAATAAAACTTAAAATAGATAAAATAGATAAGATAAATACCTACATAGTCGTAGATTAGTTAAGTATTAATAAAAAAACCCCTACCGTTATACTAGGTTTATATATATAAACTTAATAAGAACGGCTTATTACTACGGGCTAAAGTATAAATTTATATAAGAGGTGATCTTTAACTCTAGGATTTATTAGCTTTAATATATATAATAACTCTCGTAGTAAATACCTTTTAAATAATAATAATACTTATAGTAAAATTCGATCTAGAATATAAGTAGTTTAACTTTATTAATACTTTTCTAAATACTTTAATAAGAGGAAGAGACGTCTACGAACTTCTAGAAGGCTATAAATAAGATAATAAATATATAATCTTACGACGGGCGTTATATAGTCTTAGAGAATTACCATTACTATAGTATTAAGAACTTAAGAATACTCTAAAGGAGTTTAAGCTTATTACTAGTAAAGAGGAACTATACCTCTATTTTAATAAGGAATAGATAGTCTTTATATTAGTATATATTAATAATCTATTCCTAATCTATTATAAACGCTATATCTAGACTACTAAAGTACTTATTACGAAGGTTTTAGAATAATACGAAATAAGAAGTATAGGGCTAGTATCTTAGTTCTTAGGGGTAAGAGTAATATAGAATAGAGAAAAACGAATAATACGACTAATTTAAAATACCTATATCGAGAAGTTTATAGTACGCTTATTCGAATACCTATTAACTAAGTTACTAGTAGTTCTATTTATAAATAAATTTCTAAAATACTAAGGATAAGTATAGCTATACGAGATAAAAAGGTTTTAAGAGTATATTAGAACGGTAATATACTATACTATATAAATAAGACCGGATATTATATTTATAACTATAGAATTATTACGATATCTATAAAACCTAAGTTAAGAGTATATTAAAGTAGTAATTTAACTACTATATTATCTATAGGCTATACGGTTCCTAGCTATCTAATTCAGGGGTAGATACGAAGAGATATAAATTACTAAAATTATATCTAATATAGCTTTTACCGATAACCCTAAGAGTAAGAAATTATCGTAAGGCTATATAATATATCTCTTTAGTAGACCTATAATTTATAAAGCTAGATTATAAGCTATAGTAATAATATCTATAATAGAAACTAAGTTACTAGCTTTTATGTAATATATAAAAAAAGTAATTGCCCTAAGCAACGGCATTAAAAGGCTTAAAGTATTAATATATCTTTTTATTAATTTAAAACCGATTATAGATAGAAACGCTAGCCTTACGTAACCTAACTTATTACTTATACTAAATTCCGACCGTATCGAGCCCTATATATTAATATTCTCCGATAACCCTACTAAACTTTATCGATTACCCCCTATCTTAATCTTCTTTAACTACCTATATAAACTACGTATTAAACTTACTACTATATAATAATTTTAAAAAGATATTAATATTAACCCTTTTTATATTATTATCCTCTTATAAAACCTTTAATAGGCTTTATACCCTATTAAGGTTTACCTCGATTAGGCTAGCTAAGACGAGCTTCTTATAGCTTTTTTCTAGAAAGGCTAGTAGTTCGTCTCTATTTAATTATCCGACTTTTATAATAGTTATTTTAGTAGGGTTAGGTACCGATACCGTTATATTCTCTTCGGAGAGCCCGGGAAGAGGGGGAAAGAAATATCCGTTTTAGCGGATTTAGTAGTTATTTTCGTTATATTAGCGAGTAAAAGTAGTTTAAATAGGTTTATAGGTATTTAAGTAGATAGTATAAAATCTCTAGGGAGAAAGCCCTTCTTTTATACTAATAAGCGCTCCTCCTATAGCCGTAATAGAGTTTTCCGTATAATTTACTCGGTAATATACGGGGAGACTTTCGGATATAGATTAAGTTCCGGTTATTCAGGGCTTAGCTTTCTTTAGCGCGGTTACGAAAATTTATTACGAAAATTTATTAAGTTAATACCGGTTACTAAACTTTAAAAATAGAAGGTATTACGTCTTACTATATTGTTTTATCGTAGTATAGATCGGATAGGTTTAAAATCTATCCGGCTATACGAATCTTTAATTATAAAAAAATAAAAGAAGTAATAGTATTCTCGATATTATTAAAAGAAATTATAATAGAAATTATAATACTACTTAAAATATTCTATAATAATAAGTAAATAATATATTTAATAATAAATTTAAAAGAAAAGTCAAATACTTATTTAAAATATATCGATATATAGAATATATAGCTTAAATTAGAATACGCTAAAAGTATATTTAAAGTAGTATATTTAGAAATAGAAAAAATACTAGTAGATAGTTTAATTAAACTACTTTTAAGATAATAGTTTAAATATTTTTATATACTTCTAAATATAGTTAATATCTTATTTATTTTAAAATAATTTTAGAGTTAAGGATTATTATATAAGAGGTATCTCTAAAATATAGAAATAAAAAATAATATTATATAGAAAAGAGTAGATTAAGAATATAGAAGTATTTAGTTTTATTATTAATTTTTAAACTACTTATATTACTAAAAACCCGAAAAACCGGAAACTAAGTAAATTATACTTAATTACTAGCTATATTATTATTTTAGATATATCGTCTTTATCTTTATCTTTATTATTATCCTCCTTTTCTTTAGGCTCGAGCTCTTCTTCTATAACTATAGGCTTCTTTTTAGCCTTAATAGCTATAATTTTAATAACTAGAGTTTTTCTAGTAGGAGTTTCCTTATTACCCGAGATCTTATTAGCCGTAGTCTAATAGGTAAAAATAAACTCTATCGTACTAGAAATAAGGCTAATAGCCCTATTTTTATTAGATTCTAAAGACGGGTTACTATAAGAGGCGAGAATATTATATTTATTTATAGGTATATCGAAGAGCTTCTTAAAAGTGTTGACAGTAACGCGCTGCATATAGCAGTTTAGGGTATCGATAGACTTTTATTAATTAGATAACGAGAGTAAGCTAAAACGAAGCTCTCGTAGGATCTAAAGTAGGGCTTCCCTA
>JAOYNU010026092.1:0-13979 GCA_026745395.1 Tympanopsis confertula
CCTAAGATACATAATCAAATTCCATTTTTTGGATGTAAAAAAAAAGAGAAAATCGACCCTGCCGCGAGGTATCAGGTCCACACTATCACACGTCCTGCTGTATGTGTCCAAGGGCAAGTACGTCTTCCCAGTAAACTCCAGATCCGATGAAAGTTTTCTTTTTTTTCACTTAAGCCTGTTCGAATTGTCAGCACGTGTATTGAGAGTAGAGACATTGGATAGTTGGAGCGCATGATCGATATTGAATATTGACCAAATCTTCCAATCTAATCCATTGGTTCATCGTACCTTAACAGCGTACTTCCGCTGGGGGAAGTGGATCTGGCGCTTGCGCTCGCGCTCAGTGGTGCGGGTAGCCTCGTGCTTGCTGAGACGGCGACGCAGCTCACGGGTGAGCTTGGGGCGGAGGTCGAGGGGAAGGTACTTCTTGCCCTTGTAGAACAGGCGGAGCTGAGCACGCTGGTTGGCGTTGATGACGGTCAAGATACGAGCGATCGACTTGCGAACTTCGGAGCTGTGGGGAGAAACCCAGGTTAGTATTTTTGGCCATGTGGAATTTTTGGACGATGCGAGTGAGGCGTTGTCGGGGTATGTGCGTCGTTCGTGTTGTCGTCGCAGGTTGTTTTCCAGTTGCCATGAATGCCTCCTCTTGCCTGCAGTATATTTTTTTCTGATGTTGTCGCCCGATCGCACAAGCCCCTCTCCATCCTCATCGCAAGTCCAGTCGTGGGAAAGAGCCGATATCGAGTACGCACATTCGCTGAGTCTTGGTGGAAGCACCGCTGGAGATCTTCTGGACACGGAGCTGGTTAAGCTCGGTCTTCAACTCCTCGAGCTGCTGGGAGAGCTCCTCCTTGTTCTTGCCCCAGAGCTGACCAGCCTTGACCTTGGACGACTATAGATAACAATTCCGTTAGTGATGTTCATTTCGATGAGCGACAGTATGGCCACGTACCATGGTGGTTGTTGTGTGTGCTGGGTTGTCGGCGTTGAGAATTGAAGATGTCCGGGTCGGGGCAAATTGTCGGTTGTGGGACTAGGGCTAAGCGAGTTGGACTATTGTGGGCACGTGACGGGAAATTTGTTCTCTGATTTCTGCCTGACCGATCGGGTGTCGAGGCAGCACAGGGTGTCGCGTCCAAAACGGGACTAGCGCAGGCGGTGCCCCAGTTGCCGTTACGTCGCCTGCCAGAAGGCATCGAAGCAGCAAAAGACGCCCGATGGACTTTCGGAAGCTTTGCACATTCTTGCGGTCTATCTTCGCATCTTGCCAGCAATGACGTCCACCGGATCTGGCTGGTCGCAGCTCCGCCAACAAGCTCGGTCTCTAGAGACTCAGGTATGCATCCATTCAATCCGGCCGAGGCCGATAGATGCCCCCCAGACTGAACGTTGACTGACGCTGTGATAGACTGAGAACCTCTTCCACACCTATGCACAATTCTCCTCTCTTACGAAACCTCCGCCAAACCCTACAGAGGAAGAGCTTCGATTAGAGTCCCAGCTGAAAGACCTCCTCGAGCGAGTATGTTCCGCCACCAGACTATCATTCTACATCCACGAATTCAACTGACTTATATCTCTCCTCTTAGCGTGATGCACTCATCGCACAACTCTCTCGTCTCCTCGACTCCGAAGCCACTCTTACATCCTCCGCCCTGAAACAAAATAACCTCTCCCGCCACCGCGAAATCCTCCAAGACCACCGCCGCGAACTTCAGCGATTGACATCCGCCATTGCCGAGTCGCGTGATCGCGCAAACCTACTCTCAAACGTGCGTTCAGATATCGATAACTACCGCGCCTCGAATCCCAGCGCCGCCGAGGAAGACTACTTCATCGAGGAGCGGGGTCGAGTCGATAACAGCCACAACGTAATCGACGGCGTCCTCAGCCAAGCCTATGCAATTAATGAGAACTTTGGCGTCCAGCGAGAGACTATCGCGAGCATCAACCGACGTATCGTCGGTGCAGCGAGCCAAGTCCCCGGCATGAACTATCTCATGGGCAAGATCGGTACCAAGAAGCGAAGAGATGCAATTA
This sequence comes from Tympanopsis confertula, assembly GCA_026745395.1. Taxonomy (NCBI): domain Eukaryota; kingdom Fungi; phylum Ascomycota; class Sordariomycetes; order Coronophorales; family Scortechiniaceae; genus Tympanopsis; species Tympanopsis confertula. The sequence continues at coordinate 2,044 of JAOYNU010026092.1, forward strand.
TCCTTGGCTCATTTATTGGGTTCTGCTTCTTGATGCTGTTGTACTTCCGTTGAAACAATTGAAGCGTGTTTAACCCTTTTTTACAAGGATAATTTCGTCCGATATCCTTCTATTATCTTCGTTTACCCATTTGTTTCGGTCATCGAGCGACTCAATTCTCTTATTGTTTTCCACCAAGGCGTCTGGGGTTGGGACCTTTCCTTATGGAACCCCTGTTCAGCAGGATTGATGATAATCTGCACCTGGCTTGCAATTGTGCCAGATGCTTTATTTCTATTATACATTCTCTATCTATACACAGTTATGTACAAATCCAATGGAGAGGTGATTTGCGCCGTTCTATCGACGGATAATTCCAAATAACCACTTATATCTTACATGCATCCGTATATATATCAACCGGTTATCTTAGGTAACTTGGCTGCAGCCTTCTGCTCCTCAACCACTTTTTCGAGGCAGGTGTGCATAGTATCCAACTCGTCAAGAGCAGCAGGGCCACTGCCCGCCCACCGGATTCGACAATCAGCATCGACTAGGTAGACATAGCCAACGAAATTGTTCATCATGCCAACAGCTTCCTTCAGCTTCTCGTCGAATCCCTTCTCAATCAAGAAGTACCGAGAGTGTTCCTGCTGGGGGATCTTCTTGCGCAAGCCTCCCATGAAGAATTTCACAAGCGCAGCGCGCATCCGGTTCTGCTCGAGATTGAGATCCACGCGTTGCGCGAAGTTCGAGTTCTCGGCCAGATACTCCGTGAGCTTGCTGTTCTTTTGCCGTCCTGTGAATGTGCTTGTTTGGTCTTCGGCCCAGGCACTGCAGAACATGCTGACCACGCTGATTCGGCCGCGGAAGACGGTGGTGGTATCTTGTGGATCTTTCGGTGATGCGAGGGTAATGCCGTGAAGGTTGGGGAAGTAGAGGGCTTTGTCGCTTCGGAAGAGTCGTGGGTTCGACACGAAGGTCTTACCCTTGTGATATTGGAGGTTCGACCATTCTCGGAAGTAGGGTTTTGCGACTTGTCGGGTTCTATATGAGTAGATGCATTAGCATATAATTTCACGGCGGCTTTAGGGTTTGCTCGGCTCTTCAACATACAATTCTTTTCGGCGCGCAAGATGTCTGTCATAGTCGACGAAGTCGTCTCGCCTTTGCTTGAGCGTTCGAGAATCAAGACCAGTATTCTCTCCCTCTGTCGGAGGAATATTCACACCAATTGGTCGGCTCAGGATTGGAGGGACAAAGTCCGGGTCTCCGGGCTTAGAAGATGGTCTGGGGTTCGGTGTTCGGTTCTGCTGGAACGGATTGCTGCCCTGTTGGGCTTGTTTATCGGCGAAAGCACGAGGTACGGCAGGTTGCGCATCTTTTCCACTGGATTTTGTCTGCTCTTTTCCATTCTGTGTGGCGTGAAAACGTGCGGAGGGGGAGCTCGAGCGAAGGACAGAGAGAGCTGGCGCACTGAGCGATTGGCAACGTAGGCAGCGCCCTGTCTGGAGCAGGGGCGCATCTGCCATTAAGCGCATGGCAGCCTTTGAATTCCACATCTTGACTAGGCGTTTCTCGAGGTGTCAATTGAAGACTGCTGTACTAGCAAGTCGACTGTTCGTCTACACGTCCGATCAATTCCCCGAGCGGGAGAAGTCACATGACTCAGATTCGCCGCAAAATACGAAATATAGAGACATCATAGTTATTGAGGGACACCGTATAGTTGCGAAAGGTTTTGATCGTCCTGGAATGAAAACTAGACCTGGTAAAGCCTATTTGTTTGTTACGAAGAAGCCATTTGACGAAAGAATAAAGCGAGGCGCTTTTTCTACTATGTAAGACCTCGGGAGAGGGAAATATGTTGTAGACATAGGTAAGTATTCAAATTGCCAATTGGCAGCCCCAGAGACCTCAAAATTTGAAAATTGCACATCCCAAGCCCTGGAACACCGAAGGTCCTACAAAGCCTCGATAAAAATCATCCCTAAAGGCCAAAATAGATATTAAAGAATTGATTGCTAAGAACATAGTCCAGCCAAGCCCAGCTAACCTTGGAAAGAGACTCGCTCCCAAACACCTAACACCACAAGAGATAAAGACACCAGAGAGGACCACGCAAGAGGCAAAAAGAAAATCCAGATTTCCCTGTCCAGCGCTCAGAGGGGCGATGCAGTTCTGTTTTGTCGTGAGATTTCCACCAGCGATGATAATGGCCACTTCCAGAAAGAAGGGAAGCAAGTAAAAAGTAAAGTAATGAAGAAACAATACAAAGATAATAGGCTAGACAAAAGTGTTTAAGGTGAAGTTCGATATTTTAAGCGTTAGTTTGTTGGTAGAAGCAGGGCAGCGCAGTGGCGCAGGTCCAGGGAACGGGAGTCAGATGGGTCGAAGAGGGCGTTGGCCCGGGTTTCAAGGTCGAATGCTAAGAAGTAAGGGGTTAGCTGTGTGTTCAATATGGAATTGAAGAATTGATACGTACGAGATACTTGAATCATGTCGAACCAGCGGACGGCGTGCTCGTTGCTGCCATCAGCAGCCCGCAGGTTGCCATCTTCAGGACGGATAGTTGTCTTGGGGGGAAGACTGCGCATGCGAAGCAGCATGTGAAGGATATCCGCGAACCGTTCGGATTGGTTGTAGTAGTAGGGAGGACGCTTGTCCAAAGGCCAGCGCTGAGAGAAGCTCTCGTTATCCCATGAGCGGAATAGCCAACAAGTTCGCTCCACACAGTTAAGCAGCACGATTGAGACAAGGAATGTTTCAAACCAGCCGGTCTTTTGGCGCTGCAGGAGACGGCGCTCAAGATCGTTGATCACGGCTTTAGCTAACTGCATGGATCGCTTCTCCATGCCAGCACGAAGCTGACTGCACAGGAGGGCATATGACTCTGGGTCTGAGACTTCCTCAATGGGTAAACGACCTTCGTCGTTAGGCTGGGAGAGAGAGTGCATAGAAGTGGGTGGAAGTGTAGGGTTGCAGAATGTCTTCCATCCAAGTTCTGTGTCCACCAGGATATGCGTGGCCACCCAGAGCTCTACAGCGCGCTCTAGCAGTTGGTCCTGATATTGTCAGTACGATTTCTGGAGGGAACAACAGAAGTACGGCTTACCTTCTCTGAGACACCAAGCTCAGATGCGAGCTGCAGTGTTGATTTCATGAAGGTAGAGGTTTCACGCTCAATGAAGTATTGTGCTGTCTTTTTGATGTACATTTCCAATTTGGTTGGAATATCATCAGCATCGGTATCCAAAAGATAAATCTCCTGAGATGGGCCCGAGAACTGATCATCACCAAGTCCAGAAAGTTGAGGGTCAAGCGCAGATACTGAAGAACGGTGACCCTGGAGACCGCTGATGGTGACGTATACACCACTTTCTTCAATGTGAGTCACTTCAATGCGACCAGCATAGTGTTCAAATTTGACTTGGTTCTTGATCGCATTGGCATCGTGATAAGCAAGGGTGGCATGCAGGTCTTCGAAATGTCAGTTTCCGCGTCCTTGCCGCTGGTACACATGGCAATAACTTACTTGCATTGTAGAGTTCGAACTCCTCAGATAGACGAGTTCGAATACAAGGCTGCTTCCATAGTCGAGCGCTCTCAACGCTGGCGCAAGTTGTGCAAGGTGTATCGCCAGAGCACTAATGAGGGTCAGCAAAATCCTAAATATTATAATGCAAACTAAGCGTTCTTACCGGCTTCTTGAGCATGCGACACCGGATACAAGCACCACGCTTTCGCACTTCCTGAACCTCGCGTCGTCTTTCCGCGGTGAAGCGGCCTCGAACCTTAGGCTTTGTAGGCTTGGTCGAGTTACCAAATTCGTTCACAAATCCTTTAGCCTGAGTGTTCGGGTTCATAGCAATTGGACGCGGGTAGGAAGCGGCGCGCTGTGTCGCGGCAGTCAAGGAGGGGTCGTGCTCTTGCAAACTATCAAAAAGGAGTTGCTCCTGCGTTGAGAGCTGCTGAGGCCACTGGCCCAGTTTCATATCGTGCGGTTCTGTGCCATCTAGACTAGGAAGTCCATGGGGGACCATCTCGCTAGCAGATGCCGCAATTAACGATAACTGGGACTGGCGGGCGTTGGAGGTTGATTCTGGTGTCATTGAGTGATCACCAAGAGGAGGAGACATTGATGCATGGTCGCCTGAGGTATGACTGGGAAGAGCCGGGATAGTCGCATTGGAGGCTTGGGGAGTTCCTGCAGATGAGATTCGCGTTAGTTCTTTGGCCTGGGTATCCACAAAAGCAGAGTGGATCTTGCGCAACTTACCTTGCTGGCCTTCTTCGGACTTTTCATCGGCCTGGACCTGGAATCCCTCGGCCTCTAAAGCAGGGTCGACGACCACTGTTTTGCCTCCAACAGTCACGGACTGGGTGTAGTTGGGACCGCGCTTGGTCTGATCTGAGGCACCAACCTGACGCGAAGCTTCCGCTAAGACATTCAGGCCGTCAAAGTTTGGACGGTTAGGAAACGAAGAGTCCTTGCCCTTAGCATTAGGGTCTTTGTTTCCTTCACCCTCGGTCAGATCGGGGAGTTCGTGCAGTCGCAAGAGCACGCGCTGACGGTCACGGAGGGGGATCGCTTGGCACTTCTTGACCAGGTGGTTTGTCAAGCTGTCGATTCGGCCTTTGGGAAATTTCTCACCACATGCCTTGCAGGTATGCTGGTAGCGGTTGCTCGAGTCCTCCAGCTTGGGGCCTCGGTTGAAGAATTCGAGGATGAGCTGGTTTGGTTTTCGTCCCATGTTGGAGGTTTGAGGCGGTCTGGAAGGAGGTGAAGTTCCGTCGATATCACTGTTACCAGATATCAAATCAAGACACTTCTGTTGGCGAGGGTGCTTTGTTGGTCTCGTGTCGCAGTCGCAGATCTGAGATTCCGGGTCGGTGTGGACGAGACGCGACGACCACAACAATCACGGGCGCGATTGGGGGAAGATCGACCGGGCAGGAGGTGGGGATAGCCAGCAGCTAAGCCCTTAAGGAGCAGCCGCAGTTCAGAAAACCTGACGCGGTCTTAATGGACTCTCGCGAAATAATTATCTCGTGGCGGCAAAACTGGTGGAACTTGAGGGGGGCAGTTGGGGCAGTTGGAGGGCGGTCTGACGGTCGCAAGGGGGAAAAGACAACACGACGGCTTCACCGCACGCAAGGCGGTGATGACACGAAAAGGCGGTGATCGCGCGCGAAGGCGGTGGATGGAAAAAAGTATGGAGTGAGTGGGAAACAATAACAACCGTGGAGATGGGCTACAGAATCCAGGGGAAGTCCGGAGAGGAGAGGGAGAGGTTGTCGATTGTGTCACAGGGGGGTTAAAGAAGGAGGAAATCTCTGATCTGGCGGCACCTGCAGCGATGATTCTATTTGACTTTGCCTCACCCACTCGAGGATGAGGAGCACAACACAGTATACTACTTCCCCAACATTCCTCAAATTTCCTTCAGAATATGAATCTTGAATCTTTTAAATTTTATGGATTAAAATGCCCTACTCCTAGTATTCATGATCCGTATATAAGCGATACGTTTGACGTTTTGGGTATCTTAAGTCATCATTCTCGTTGCATCGTCACCGTCGTCCCGAAATAGTACATACTGGTCGTACCTAGCAGATACGGTGTTCCGGTGGCCGCCAGGGCACTCCCAGTAACGCAAAAATCCGTTTTTCATCCTTGCCTTCAAGAAGACGCCCAGGATTAGTCTTCAACTGCTTCGAATCACGAATTACATTTGCAAATAGTCCCCGCTGGTTCAGACACAGCCCTTTCTTGCGAGCCAGCAGGCGCATGCTCCGATTGAAGATGTCATTGCCCGTAAAATACAACAAAGCAGCACCTATTTGATCCCCTGGGACGTAAAGTAGATCGATACGGCGCCAAACCTTGCTACCAGGCAGGCTTGACGCTCCATGCCATTTCGATCCATCATGATCATGACGCTTCGAGGTAGCTAGTCCAACTTGAAGGAAGCCATCGCGGAAGAGCTGAGGGACAACTACATCAACCATTAAGGATCGGATTTGATCAAGCGTAGCGTTAGGCTTGGTGATCAGACAGTCGATATCCCCCGAGTTGAGAGCCCCGCGGCGGTAAGAGCCAGAGATAATCACTTGCATGTCTTTGTCCGCCGTTTGGACCGCCTGGCGCACGATCGCCCCGTGGGCTTCGACCTCCTTGCGTGGGATCCGCAATGCGAAGTCATGGTAGCGATCAACGCCAATCTGCTGGTTTTTAGTCAACGATGCTCTATCGCGAAGATCGCTGAGCGAGCGGTATCCTTGCGCAACCCAGTCAGATGCCTGCCGTAGGCCCACGCCGTAGATTCCTAGGAATTCCTGGATAACACGATCATCTTCTGTTTGCCCGGTGTTCTCAAGCTGGCGAAGATGGTCTGTGAGTACGATTTCCTCAATTTTCTCGGCGATCCGTTGTCCTATGCCTGGGATTGCTAGAGCCTGGGTGCGGGTCGTAATCTTTTGGGATTGTCTGCGAAGAGCAGCGATAGCTTTGCGATAACCAACGATATGCCATTGGTCTGCATTTCTCGTATAGTATTCAAGCATTTGCTGCAGAACTTCGATGGTGCGACTGTTAGGATTGGCACGCTGAGCATCAGGGTCGTATTCCTGCATGCAAGCGAAGTTTTGTACCCATGACCCAGCTGATCTTTTTTCTCCATTGGTCCCTGGGGTCTTTCGTATTTGTTCAGAGCTTGACGAGTCCGCAGACTCGTAACCTGGATCTTCTAGCATCGCTTCATCTGGAAATTCAACCGTATCGAGAGGCTGGTAATATAATTAGCTAATGACACACCCTCCGAGAGCCGCAAGCCTGCACTGTGCTTACCAAGTGGCTAAGAGCTTTAGCTTCATCAATTAAGTCATCTAGCGCATCGCGATCGCGGGCGTTTCCAGCAGTTTCCTCTGCGCCGTCGTCTATCTGCGGGTAACTGGCTTCTGGCATGGCCCCTACTATGTTTGTGTTATCGAGATCGCTCTCGGTGGATGCTTGGGAGAAATCCAAATCTAGTTTCTCTTGTTCTCGTCTTGATTTCTTCAACGGAAGAGAGCCTTGAGGATGGGGCTCCGCCACGGCTTTATCCACTGATGGGACCAAAGCAGCAGGCAGTGGGGTTCCAGCAACCTGAAACCGATTTTGAGATGGATTGATGACAGCGGAATACTTGATGCATTCTGGCGGGTAAGAGTCATTCACGATGATGATACCCTCCTATTTCAGATTAGCTAACATGTTAGACTAGACCGAGAGCTAGACCAACCGCAACAGATTCCAACTTTAGGTAAATAACCAGATCTTGATACGAAAGGCCCTTGTCCATAATAACGTGCGTTATAGCAGGGGTCCACTCTCGGGTCCATTGAGCACCATGCTCCTGTGCTCGCTGGATTCGAAGTCGGCGTAATGATGAGACATCGTTGTTTGGGAAGAAGACTGGGAGATCAGCGAAATGATAGAACAGTGGCCGTTGAATGACTTACAAAACACAAGGTTTTTGAATATCTGCTTCTCTTCTGGAACAAATTTGACATTGCTCACCTTCCTTCTCTTTGAAGCAGGGCCAGTTGTCTTTGTCCCGGGCATGCTACCGGTGGTGTACGAACGCTGTACACTGCTCGGTCCGGAGAGAAGTGGGTGAGCAATGACACGTCTATTATTGCTCTCTTTTGATTCCCTTTCTTTGCGCGGATCGATTCCCCGGGAGCTTTCACTGCAGGCAGCCGGCTGTGGGTCAGAGTATGCACGCGTAAGAGGCAGAGGCGCTGGTGACTTTGTTACGGAAGGCACCACCGGTGCGTTTGCCGTGGAGGACTGGCTGGGAGTTTGGGCCCTGTTGGTGACAGGATCTATTGTAAACCCAGGCTCATCTTCTTCGATGTCATCTGAATGATCAAGATTCTCGAGGGCTGCAAAGAAGCTCCTCTTCGTCAGGGTCGCCATGGCTAGTCTGGAGTCCGAAAAGGGAAATTCTTGAGCCACGGATGATGCATGGCAGAAGGCTAGAGAAGCTGGAGCCTTGAGTGGAATCGTTGGCGAGGAGACCAGCCGAGAGTTTTTGGTTTCACGGATTGACGGTCGTGCCTTCCGTGGACGCGCCCCGTTGCGCGAAAGTGTCACCAGGTCACGGGACTGCCTCAATTATGCCTCTTCAGGCAACAGCAGTTATCAACTCATATACTTCTCTAATCAAGTCTAGAAAGCATGCAAGCACTTTTATTTAAAGTATAGGATTGTAGAGAGACTGCTGAGTGGTTCTCGCTGCTAAGATGGCTGAGGAGCTACTACAAGATCGAGAAGTCAGAATCATACTGAAAGAAATATGACAGACGAAGATGCCGACTCTGTTCTTTCTTATTGTGGAATAATTCATATTGACCTTTCTTTGCGCCTCATCTGTGCTGAAGAAATAGACTCAAATCGGCAATCCCACGAAAGCCTGGTGGGTCGGGATCCCTGTAATGAGTTGCTAATACGCCGTTGACAGATCGTCTACCGAGGGGGAAAACTATACATTCTTCGGGCTTCTCCATTTCACACATGGCCAATAGTCTCCGACAACACTCACATCTATTTTGAGCCTCAGCGATTGTCGAGCCTGCGCAGCCAAGCGCGACGCGTCCCTCGGTTCCCCCCTTTTCTGCCCCGCCATCGCGGCACTGATCGTCAATTCGGACGCGATAAGCTGCTTTTTTTGCGCGCCTTCCGCGCTGCTCTTTCTGATCAAGTGGTAAGCGCAGACGAGTTGACGGATTTCAAGTTGACAATCTTGATCTGCTAATAGCGCATCTGCAGGGCGACCAATTTGTCGAGTGGCACGAAGAGACCGCAACAGTAGGCTATTCAATAGCCCACTTGACATTTCATCGCTCGAGAAGCCGGGGCTCTGCGTCCGGCCAATTTTGCGAGGCTCTCTTTTTACACATCCTCTGTGATCTTCAAAACGCCACTATGAGCAAATTCCAGCATCCATCTCGCCGCCTGCTTGTTTTCCAGGAGGCGCGCAACCCTCAAAACCAGGCAGAGATCGTCTACCTGCCTGTGAACAAGCTCGGACTTCCAATTTGCGGGGATGGACCAGAGCTGCCGTCAATACTAGAGCTTCCGCTGCGCATCTTGAAAGTATTCACAGAGATGTTCAACCAGCCAAAGTACAAGGGATGGTATGTGATAACCCCGCCTCGCCTTGCACGTCTTGCTGCTTTGGCCCCAATGCACTCGTATACCTTGGAATGATACTGACAGCTTGTAGGGCGGTTCTTTCTGCTGGCCCCTACCACGATACTTCTGAAGAAGGGAAGTTCTACGCCGTGGTGTTAGAGCAGACTTCCGCGCAGGTTCAGCCAGAGACTGTTGTTGGCTCTCCGCAGCAATAAACATGGCTCAACGCGCCCCATTCGAGTCATATGTCTTCTTGTACAATGTGTTATTTCGATTCAAGTGAGGATCCTCTGTAGATCTCATACAGATTTTAATGCTATGCATCCCTTCCCACGGTTCTGGGAATCCATTTCTCTTTCTTCCCCGAAAACCGTGTCGTCGGGCCTTCAAACGCCTGGAGTCCCTCAAAGGGCTTCTCATTATGGTACCTCTGATTTCATTTGCTTATCAGAATCTGCCTCAGCTGGATTTTCTTGAGTGTCTGAGCCTAAGGAGATGGCTCCTGTGCTGTATCTACATAGCGATCTATGTCTGGTGGTGGTTTCACCAACATTATCGCTCGAACGGATTGTAATAGCTTAAAATCTCCGACTCGAGCTCAGACTACGAACTTCACCTTGTCTTAGCAGCTGATATGAATTCACAGCTTAACGGAAGTATCGAAGGGTAGAAATAGCACCCGGCTGCACTCAGGATATCTCGATCTCTCATTTCCACCACCCACCCATTTTCATCAACTCCTCTCGCATCTGCCGCCTTCGAGTAGCTGTCATCTGCTCCCCCATTGATTCCATCATGGCCATCCAAACCTCGAATCCATCGAAGATAAAGGGTACACTCCCATCAAAGCGAAAATGTCAGACTCACCCACTCATCCAAAGACAGAAGCGCCTTCAAACCCGAACCCGAATCCACAAGCCCCCCACCTGTGCTCGAGAACGAGATGAAGGCCATAGAAGCCCCGCCGAACGAATCGCCAACGATGGCAAATACCTCGAAAGCATCGATGCTACTTCTTCTGTACAAGAGGGAACAGGGGACCTTCGTCTGCAAGAATAAACCTGGCCTACCTGTCGATGAAGCCTCGCCACTCATCGAAAATATTAAGGAATCAGCAACTGCTCCGATTCTCTGCGCAGTAACATCTGATCTTGCAAGTGAGGCATTTTTTGACGACTAGTAAGTAACTCTACCGCGTGGATTATTCCTCAAAAAAAAACAACCATTGAGAACGGAAGTTGGACGTGTCGATGACGGATAACTAACCACTCAGTAGTGTTTTTGTCCGCAGCTGGCGCAGCCAGGCAATGCATCCCCACCAATGCGTCCTGCTCAAGCGTTCTTCGGCTATGCCCACCCAACCAGCAACCGTCAATGACACCAGGCTACACGGCGGTCTTTGAGGCGGGAAATGCGACTGAAAATCAGGTTCAAGGGCCGTTTGTGCGCCGCTCGGATGGAATGGCTCTATTGCCTCGGAAGGCTATATGAGAAGTGGTGGATGCTTGCAAGGAGTTTTTATTTAAGAAAAAGCCCTCTGGGGGCCTTGGTTATGCGCGCGAAGATAGTTTTGCTGACCTTTGGGGGTGCGCTGATACTGGATCGCAATAATCTCTCATATTAAATCCGGAATGAAGACGATGCATCTGGGGATGTACACTGACTGCTACCTGTAACGAACGTACTCTATTCTCAGAATCTGAACGGTAGCTGAAATTTTAGAATTATGCCCAAGTATGCGGCAATAGATCGACTATGGATATAGAACACGACAAAGTAAAGGCACTTTGAAGGAAAGACAGGATCGCTGGGTATCACATGAGAGTAAGAGAAGGGCATGGGAACAGGGAATATAGACATAAACATGCAAGAGACATCCACAACGACACCGGTCTCGGTATAATCACAAGAACGGTTCGAACGAGAAACTACAGAGCCGTATCAATTCGGATTAAGCATCCAGCTCGCCATCCAATGCTCTCCGTGCCGCGTCCAAACGTCTTCGCAGGACCTTCGCTGCTTTGATATCTGGGTTCTCGGACGTTGTGATCGCCTGCAGATCCATACAGACGTTACCAAGGCTCTGGAAGAGGTGTTCCAGCATCTGCGTGTCATCGTGGTTGATACCGCCGGAGGTTGGCGTTGTAGAGCTTCGTTGTGGGCTGGCTGCTGAGGCTGCGCGAACCGTTGACACAAGAGACTCTGCGAGTGATGTTGGGGTCGCAGATCCGTTGTTGAACGAGTCGCGTGCGCCTGCTCCGGAAGCCCGTGCCCGCGACTCGCCTTCTACTGGAGTTGCAACGCCGCTCTCATCCTCGCGGTAGCCACGAGGGGTTTCAGAGCGGTCGGTCTCCATCTCAGCTTCTTCTTCGCGGTCGTCGCGGTGACGGAGTTCTGTTTGAAAATTAGTTTGATATCCGCTTCTTTTGCCACAATTGTAGACTTACCATGATTAAAGCGCCTGTCCCAGTACATAAGGTCATCTTCCTCCTCCGGAAGCTCCTCTCCTTCAGTTGCAGTCGCGAATGTGGCATCTGTCCCAGAAGAAATATTGCTATCATTGCGAATATGCCGAGGGCGCTGATGAGTGCGCGCAGTCGCATTCGAATGGCGCGATTCATGCCTTGCGTGCCGCGAGTAGTTTCCAAGTGCACTGTGAAGAATGAAATGTTCGTAATCGAAGGCATCTTCTCGCTCTTCATGGGGTGTCTCATCAACGTGAGCTCCCAGCGGGAATTCATCCATCGGGCTTTCCAAGTCCTCGTCTAGCGGTTCG
>JAOYNU010026203.1:0-13970 GCA_026745395.1 Tympanopsis confertula
GGGGGGGGGGGGGTTGGTCACTGAAGTGATCCCCAATTTTTCACATCAGGATACAATCTTCAGTGTGCTCTTCTTGTGTAAACCATTCACTCACGCACTTTTGCATCGGTTCTCGATTATTTACCATCAACTTCAAGCAGCGTACCACCTCAAGTCCTTTCTTGTAGTCGGGGTGATCTTCGCCGACGCAGTACTTGTCGACTTCCACCTCGTTCTGTGTCCACAAAAGTGCCATTGTGAGGTTTAACGATGTTATGCTGTACCTGGCAGCATCGTGGTAACTTTAAATGCGCATGGGTGTCAGCATAAACTGCAGCGGAATGCTTTGAGAAGATTTTTGCTCACGAGACCGCCAGTTCCCTGTTCACTAGACCCTCAGATACCTGTATAGCTGCTATCTTTTGCGCCAAGCGCACCGCCTCGGTAGCAGATTCTCTCGTGTGGAATCGTCGTGAGGCCAAAGCGAGCTTTTGATCAAGTTTGAACAGCCCAGTTCGCTTTTCTTCGCTCTTTTGTGCTTGCGTAGTATCGTCGCATGCTGCACAAGAGCAACTAAATCCCCAATTTTCTAGTTCTGCTTTCCGCTGGCTCTTGGTGCGATTGGTGCCATTGTTGTACATGATTGTAAGTTCTTCATCAGCCATTATGTCGCGTATGGCGTGAAATGTCTCTTTTTTGAGCTCGGAATTCCATGCAAAGTGGATGTTTGGTACACATGAGTGGTTGAGGCGAGAACCTAGCCAGAATATTCTGCCAAAAGCGTTCGCTGCCCAGATAGCGAGTACTCTCCGATGCAGGTCTGAAATATCTTCCCACTTCTGCTGCATTTCACGCTCCGCGGCGCGTTTGAACGGATCACACGCAAATTCATGAAGCTCTAAGAAAGATTTCTGCTGCGGAGGCGGAAGCTGGTCGAAGGCAAGCACAACATCCTTCACGTCAAATGGGTCTTTTGAGACTTCAAGTAAAGCCGTTTCTGAGAAAACACGAGTGCCTTTCAGAATATTTGATTTCGCAAATACACCCAGTCCTTTCCCTTCCGATTTTCTCACTTCAATGACACGCGTTATATCTCGAGAATATTTAGATCTTTGTAAATTCAATCCTGCGGGGGGACTTTGACATACCTTGGTCGACGTTCATGTTGCTCAGGATGATTCGAAGTACGAGAGTAAGAAAGTCCAAGTTGTGAGTGGAGAGGCAACGCTCATTTTGAAGGAGTCGTTTGTAGAGAAATTTTACCCAGGCTCCCCCGTTGCGGCGTTTGCGTTTGCTTTCGCTTCAAGAATTGCCGTTGCAGCTTGACAATTGGCAATGGCTTATAAGTGCACCATCCCGTCACTCAATCACGTGGAGCTGAGCATCGAGCTCCTGTTTGTTATTTCATGCCATTGGAAGAGATCGACATCTTTCCCTTGCCGTTCAATGTTCCTTCTAGATCATTATAGTGAATTGCGAGTATTGGACTCACAGAAAAACAAAATATAGCCAATAAGTCATGAGCGTATAGTCCCAAGGACAATGACGTGTAGTCGGGGATCTGGTCCGCTACATCTTGCTCATCGTGTTCGGGGTAAGACGCAAAGGGCCTTAACAAATTCTCCACCAAGCAAATCTCTCAGACTTGGAAAGGGTATAGAGCACTATGCACGCCACAGAAACCATCGGCAACAAAGGTCAGTAGGAACGATCTGGTTTGGGGGCCGTTTTTTTGGTTTATTGTTCAGAGCCACACCGGCAGTGGGTCCCCCCGCAGATCAGCTGTCAAACAGGTGCGATACGTTCGGAATATCCCTGAGATTTTCGGGAATGAGCCTCTTGAGAATCAAGCAAGGCTCAAACAGAGCGGCAAATGATTCTACATTTTGGCAGAGACTGTCCTGAGGTCTTTGAGCAGAGACGTTTCCAGATATCGTCCATTTTTTTTTGTATTGATGGGTTATTTGGAAGCTTATCATTTAGAAAGCTCTTCCATTCTAAAGTGCGAAAGCGACAAAGATCTCCTTGGAGAAGTCTATTTTTGTCCTCCAAATTTTCCAATGGCGGCACAGCCCACGAAGCTGTGGGTTGTGCTTCCCGTACCTTCAGCTGTGCTCAAGCCACAAAGTTCGCTAATCTCAGTCCCTGAGAGCCGAGGCCACTTCCTGATTGCAAATGGATGACGAGTACCCGTTGCCTAGCCTAATTCATGCACCAGGGCCCCGACTCCTAGCCACGGGGATGCTCCGCGGAGGGGTCAGCCTTGGCATAGAGGTTGGAACTGGATGCCCGAGCCCCTGCAGGGAAACTCATGATGAGGAAGCTTTTCAATTGGAGACGATTGCCGTTTTAAATCCCTGCGTCAGCAATTATGAACCATTAGATGAGTCTCTGTCAACAGGGGGCACCCAAATTGCTGCTTTAGCTCAAGATCGGGCTGTCATGCATGATGACACTAGTCTTATTCACTGACATGTAAGACGTTGGCGACGCTAAAATGGAACCCCGCGGATATTGGTGCGGACCCGAGGCATTCGGGCCGATAGGAGCTGGCTGGACGGTTGAGATCCGATCTCGCAGCGCAGTGCACCCTGTGCTACTATCTAAGAGAATCTTTACTCGCGCTAGGGTATTCCTGTGGAAGAAGTGTCCGCCCATATTAATTTGTGGCGGAAATTTTCTACGGTCAAGTCAAGTCTCAGAGGTACCTTAATGAACCCCTTGCAATTAACCTAAAACTAGTACGTCTACCTAAATATCTCCTTGGACTGCCTTTTAAGTCAGATAGATCTTTCCTACATGAGTGAGCAACTGCAAGTTGGTTAGCTCCGCTGAATAAAATGAATAGAGCGCGCTGCGCGTGAAGTATGAGAATCATGTACAATACCATTTACAAGATAGTCCTTCGACACAGGGCATAATGGATACATTGGAAATTCTGATCCTGCGCTAAATGAGTTCTCTCGCCTTCGCTCTCACCGCTGGAAAATATTGACTTTCCTTAATAGGAATATGCCTTCGTACAATTACATCTTCCATTTTTGCTGCCAGTGCATCGAGCCCGCCTCGTGTGGCGTACCGATAACAGAATCCGGGACTCGCTTCTGCATGCCAAGGAAACTACGAACGACCTCAGAGGAATGCGAAAGAAGATGTCAGCACTAGAAGGATGAGCGCAATGTTTGTCAAGATTATGTAGTGATACGGAAGACCAGAGGCTCACGACGCTAGGCTTGTTGTCAAATATAAAAAGAGTTCGTTCTGCACTTCTGAAACAACATCCTCGCTATCACAGTCAAACCTCCACCAGGAAAGAAAACGATCAACTACCAAAAACTTTTAGAAAGATGTTCGTCTCAACTTTTGTCAAGACTGCCTTCTTGCTGGCAATGTCAATGCCAGCTCAGGCTTGGAACAGACTGGATAAAGACAATGCGGTTAGTCATATCACCCAAACAACTTGCAATGAAGATATTCTCTGACAAGACCAGGCTCTGCTTGTTATCGACCATCAAGTCGGTCTCGCCCAGCTAGTTCGCGACTTCGGCACCAATGACTTCCGCAACAACATGTTGGCTCATTCTGCCATTGGAAAAGTCTTCGATATCCCAACAATTTTGACTTCTTCTTCCGACGGGGGTCCGAATGGTCTCCTTCTCAAGGAGATCACGGATATGCACCCCAATGCCACCTTCGTCCGCCGCCAAGGCGAGGTGAACGCCTGGGACAATGCCGAATTCCGTGCCGCTGTGAAAGCCACAGGCAAGAAGCAGCTTATCATTGGTGGCATCGTGACGGAAGTTTGTGAGTTAATTTGGCAATTGCTTAAAAGGTTGCCCGCTAAGATCACGTAGGTACCGCCTTCCTGGCTCTGTCTCTCATTGACGAGGGCTACGAGGTGTATGCGAATACCGATGCCAGTGGAACTTTCGATATTCGCCTCGCTGAGGATGCGAATCGCCGTATGGAGAAGTCAGGAGTTACTCTGATGGGCTTGTTTGCCATTGTCTGTGACTTGATGCGTGATTGGCGCAGCACACCTGGTCTCACCGAGCTGCTGCCTTATCTTGACAAGTAAGATCTAACATGCCTTTGACCTCATTCAATTGAATATGCGCTAACTGAAAATTTATTGTAGATACCAGTTTGCTTATGGTCTGGCTGCTCGTCACCATGCTGGTTCGATCCAAAATGGAACGATTGCCCCTGTCGAGCTAGAGTTGATTTAGTTTCAGCAACCTAGGTTAGATTGAAACAAATGTGTGGTGCTAGGAGGATTATTGAGGACTTATGAGGGTGGGTAGAAGTTATGAGTCTTTCATTAGCTTTTCTCGAGGGGTTTCAACCTTGTAATAGAAGCATAGTCAGGTCAACATAAGTGAAGGATTCATTGAGCCCGCTGCCTCTCAATTCGCAACCACGATCGCTAGTCCAATTTTTTGCACCGGATTTTAACATGACGTCGATATAGAATGGAGCCATTTGAATGATCAAAAGAACGTCTTTTTTGGCCCCTGCCAAGATAATGGAAGGAGGCATGCCGATCACTGTCTCGGGCCGAGGCTTACAGCTTGTGCAATTCCCGCGTTAGATACCAAGCGATATGGTCCATGGCGAGAACATTTCATTTCTGTGATTTAGGGGGATGAAATACCTCCTAAATCCCACTGAGAATAGCTTCGGATGATCCAGCCAGTTAGCCGGACACGGAGACGGCAGGAGTGAACAGAGCAAGACTGCGGCATTATAGTTGCTCCAAATGTGGAGCCCTTCCACGGGTCGTTTATGCTTACTAAAGAGGCCCAGAATCCACCTGCAGATCATCGCATCCCCTCTCTGATATGCATTTCTTACTTTCAAACAGTCACATATCCTCAAAAGCCTAGGGAGAACCTGACGAGAAGCCACCGAAAAGATGACGGAGTTTACTGTACCGCCCCCGAACTCATCCAAGCCAGGCTCATTTCCTCCTAACGAGGCGATCCCAGTGGCTCCTCCCCCATGGAGCCTCAAAGCTAAGGCTTGGACTTTCCTCTACGCCGAGCCCGGCGAGTCAGGAACGCCATCGTCTCAGAATGTGAACAATAGCCCGGATCTTCTGCAAGGCATCTTACCCTCTGGAGCCTATCACCCCTTTGAAAACATCCACGCCGAAGCTGTTCAGAGACGGACAAATGATCAATCGCAATACCGCAATGGGTTTCTCAAGGGGGTCATGATTGTTCGATACGAAAATTCAGAGGTGGGACCGTACGATGAGTTAATTCTCATCCCTGGCCGGGCGGTAAATCCACACACTGGCAAGGCGGATATGCGAATCAGCACGATTTACGTTTCGACTGATGCCAGTGTATGGAACGGGCGAAGAAACTGGAGTATGTATTGAGAAAGCTATTTAACTAGCCTAAATCTCGAACATGTCTACTAACTTATGTCTAGACATCCCCAAACAGCGTGCTGTCTTTGACTTCCAACCCACTGGAAAATCGGATCTCGCATTGAAGGTTTACCACCCGGAAGACGTCGCTGCTCCTTTGAATCCAAAAGTACCATTCTTTACAGTGCTTTTGAAAGGGTCTTCTTTGCCTAAAATTCCTTTACCAGAGCTAGCGCCAATGCCCGTCGTTCAGCCTCCATTGGCTAGGTCAAGGTGGCCCACAGGAGTCCAAGAGGCGAGTATTGCGACCGATGATCCCGAGAACGGTCGGGAAAACCCATGGTTGAAAACAGTCCCTTCTTTCAAAGGATCTTGGGGACTCGCATACCCTGCGAGGCTGGAGGATGACGAAAACGCCTTACAATGGCATGGCGACGGAATCGGATTCCCCAAAATCAAATTCTGGAGTATTGGAACCGCTTTTGAGGGCACCATTGGATTTGGAATCTCAACTATTGCCAGTAACTCGGGCAATAGTCGACTGTGAAATGATTGTTTTGTTCTTGTTTTCGAAATCTTTATAGAATGCTGTAAATACGGATAATTTCGAGTTCATAAAAACTGAAAAATGCGCAAGGCAATGAGACCTTCCCTTTGCTAATTGACAAACATGGCTTCATGTCTTTCGCAAAGGATAGCATCCTTTCAAAAGGTCTAATCATAGATGGCTTTTGCTCTTGATATTCCCGATCGATAAAAATAGGCGAGAATTTGAACGAACAAAGACTCCTTGAGAGCTTTGCGGCTTCAGTAACCGATCATTGTAGAATTTGTTTTCACAAATAAAACTTGAGGCTGTGTTATATTAAGACTAAGATACTTGAATTTTCTTAGTGGCCTCGATAATTTTTTCTATTGATCAGATTGTACTTTCATTGGCTCAAACGCGCATCAATATGTCCACAAACAGTGGTAGACGCATCATTCGGTCTAGTGACCTAAACCTTGCGCACGAATATCAAAATGACCCAGAATATTTGAAGAGCGTCGATGAACACATAAAGCGTCCCCCAAGGCAGACGCGGTGGACACATCCAGGGCCTGATCCTTTGACAGACTGGGATGCGTTACCCGAAGGATGGAATGACCGCGAGCCTGATCTGGACCCCCTGTAACTTGCAGCTCCCCTTTTCAAATGAGGATTTTCTCTTATTGCAAGAAAAAGTGACATAGAAGCTCAACTCAAACGATGCGAGGAAAGGGTTCAAGATAATATTATGCCCCATATATTCGAGAACAGATATAAAGGGTGGAGCAAGGCGCTTAAAAGGGACATGTAAGTGGAGAATTTTTGAGAGTGGCTTTCTCTTCATGTTGAGAGATCTCAAGTACTGAATTGCGACGTGTAGCCCATTGGCCAGCCTTGCTCCAGCGAATACCGACCCGAGAATCTATAGGCGAATTTCGTCCCTTCTCACTATACGCGACAGTTTGATGAGCCCCGATATAGGCGATAAGTGGAATCAGCTCCCTAATGTTAACGCTCTCATCGATGCTTATAAATATGGCACTCTTCAAGCCTGGCCAAGGCTGGTCACGTACTGGTCTAAAGGAAAACAGCTTTGTCACCCCCGGCCCTTCGATTGGGACGAGTTCGAAGCGATAAACTATGATAATAATGGAGAGGAAGTGTTTTGGGTTGAGGGAGTAAGAGTTTCTCTTTTTTTCGTCACCATATTACTGCCTTTGCTAGAGGTACTGACTATCGCATAGATTGACTATCACCGACCAGCGTACGTCCTGCCCGCTTTAACGGTTGAAGAGATTGGAGGGCACATGTTTGTAAGATACCAATCCTATTCATTATTCTTAAAACACACTCTCATTGTGGATATTTAGTTCAATGTAGCTGTGAGATTACCTGGATTGGAGTGGTGGACTGAGATTGAGTTTATTTTTGACACGGGGGAAAATTCGACGATGATGTACGAAGGAGACATGGCAGAAATAGTTGGACCACGGAAGCCAGGGACAACAATTACGGCGCCATCAATAAACACTACCAAGATAGTAGGCATTGGCGGAACCGTCGTTTGTCGTGTTGTCGAGCTTGAAATGACAACATTAGACAAGAAGAAACGCCGACTTGCCCCGTGGACAAAGACCAATGTGGCACTGCTGCCAGGCGACTTTGATCCAGTGAATGATACACCTCGAATTGATGGATATGCGATACGCCGCATGCTTATTTGCTGTACTGTACCAACTCAGCCTCGAACAACATTGACAATTGTGCCTGAAAGACATTCGCTTGCACATCTGCCTAAACCACCTCCTCAAAATCAACGATATCCAATCAGCACCCTGGGACCTGTACCACCACAGGTCGACAAGGAAAGGACGCTTCCCACAGATCCCGACAACGCTGGTCACAAGTCGTCCCCCAAAGCAGCCAGATTTGTCCCGTCATCTTATCTTCCTCGTATTTAATATTCTGACTCAGCGATAGTTCTGGTCAAGGGTTTTGCCGTTTTCCTGCATTTGTATCTTCTGTCAGTCCATCACGAGATTCCGAGCCTACTGGAACGCTACTTGGTTCCATGGCCCGCGTTAGATCACAAGAACTCGGGTTTCTGTTTCATCGGTGTTATGGAGATGATTGCAGCTATCGAATAAAATTGTCAACTCAGTAATATCTTAGAAGAAATCATGTACATCTCAATACAATTCTATCCACAGAACTGGACTTCTGACTTATCTAAGAATGATTCGGCGACCTCCAAAATTACAGAATTAGAATACTAAAAAAGCATGTTCAATTAAATTACCGAAAGGTCAAAAAAGGACTTCTAGAGCTTCCTCCTTAAAGTGATTCTGAACCATCAAAAAGGTCTTTGCTCACACAGTTCACTGCGAGAAAATCAGAACCACTTGGTTTGATCCCCATTGTGGGTCAAGACTAAACCGCTTGACTGAGCATCCAGCTTCGCGATGACCTCAAGACACTTTCTCACGCTTTCCTCTGCGCTTATCTGTCCTTTGAGCTCCGGATCGACAGCCTGGAACTGAGAAAGCATCAATTTTCCTGCCTCAACCAGCTGGGCTGGCTTCTCTCCTGCAATGATATTAGTGTCAGTTTTTAAAGGGCGACTGTTAGAGCCACTCACCATCCCATGTATCCACCCAGCCTGGGCTTAAAGCAAGGACCTTGATTCCCTTCGGAGCAAGCTCTGCCGCGTACTTGGCGACCTGAACATTCAGCCCAGCCTTTGCTACAGAGTATGCAACAGCGTAGCTAAGTCCAGCCTTAGTGATGAGATTCGTATCTGCCATGCCGCTGGATATATGAACAATCTTCTTCTCGTCGCCTTTTTCAATAAGCGGCAGGAAGGCATTGGTTGCCCACAGACCACCATAAATTGCAGTAGAGAGCGATGGCTCGAACATCTTCTTGGTAGCTTCGGCATCAAAAGGAAACTGGCTCGGGCTGAGACCCATGGTGGCCATATCAACCGCATTGGAGTTGTGGATCAGCACGTCTAGCTTTCCACCCGTGATGCCGGCTGCGACTGATGCAGCCTGAAGAATGGACTCGGGGTCTGTAATATCGCCCTTGATAACATGGACATTTTGGTGAAGAGAAGCAAGCTCGGTAATGCCGTTTGTATCGGGATTGCGCACAATGGCGAGCACCTTGTTGTCCTTGTTGGCAGCGAGTTGGCGCACATACTCGAGGCCAAGTCCTCTGGAGGCTCCAGTAATAGCGAATGAAGACATTTTCGAGTTTGGTAATTTTCGAGACAATCTTTGTTTAAAAGAAGAGTGTGAGAATGAATTATTAATGCTGCTGTGATATTCGTATATTCAACGTTGTTATATAGTTCGGCGGATTGCTGGATTACAAACTTGACCCGATCGGACGATCCGGTCCTCCGTTCGGATTGCTCAGCAGCGCTTTTCCACTGGTGAGCCTCACCCGCCGGTCGCTCCGTTCCGTCCGACCACCCCCGAAGCCATGAACGCGACTCCGATCGTCAAGCGAAGGGCCTGTGTGGCATGCACAACTGCTAAGGCAAAATGCACGCCACAGGATAATGATCTTTGCCAGCGATGTGCCCGTCTGGGCAAATCTTGCACGTATCTTGATCTCCCACAGACGAAGCGGAAGCACAAGGTTGCACCAAGGTATTCCTTCCCAACGCACCCAGACGTTTACCGTGCTAATACAGGTGAAGCCGTGTTGAGTTACTAGAGAAAAAGGTCGATCAACTCATATCGCAACGTGCTACCCCAACCCCGCAGAACGAGAAAGTACTCTTTGGCACTCCCGGCCAGCACACCGATAGATCAACATCTAGCCGTGATCTTGACTTGGAGTCTCCGGATATTAGTACACTGATACATAGCGCAGAAGACCCGTTTCATGGCCCCGATGTACCAGCTGGCTCTTTGTTAGAGGGCCAGCCGTCTATCGTGGATCGAGGCCTTTTGAGCGAGGCCGAGGCTGAACGCCTGGTCATGACCTACCAGCTTGACTTCGTGCCCAAATTTCCATTTGTATTGTTATCCCGGGGCGAGACAGCTGAAAGCCTTCGGAATACGCAGTCTTTTCTCTTCCTGTGTGTGATGGCTGCGACAATGGGCAGTAACCACCGTCTGCGGAAAATCGTCGCTGATGAAATCATGAAACACGTCACGCTGAGGATTGTGGTACAATCTGAAAGAAACCTGGAGCTACTCAAGGGTCTGTTGATTCATAGTGCATGGTACACATATCCAGCAGAGAAAAAGCACCCACGGCTTTTGCTATTGATTCAATTATGCGTTTCTATCGTGTATGACTTGGGACTAAACAAGAAGACCAAGCCAAGTACCGATCAAGAACGACTTTTGCTAGGCACATATTTGTTGTCCGAGAGGTGAGATTGTCGCGCGCTGCCAGATGTGACCCTCGCTTATTTGCCTTAGCCTATGTGGCAATTTAGGTCGGCCGACGATTATGAAGCGGGATGAGAGCGTTGACCACTTCATTCGGAACAGAGCACCGACGGAGCATTTATCAGATGCATGGATTGCACCATTTATTCACTTGCAACTTTTTCTGACGAATGTTGATGTGACTTATTCCTCAATACAGGCTGGCGATGGAACTGCCCTAATTCGAGTCATGCATGATTCTCTGCAGCGGCAATTTGACACTATGAGAGCCTCTGTAGTCAATGATATTTCACGATGCTCTTCGTCTACAGGTTTGTTTCATGTTTTATGAGCTTGATAAATACTGACAACTTGCTCAGAGAATGCTTTGTGGACTGAGATTAAGTATGTCGAGCTACGTCTTGACGTGATCTCCCTTCGAGATGAACTGTGGACTGGGGACTCAGCCAGCACAATGCGTGTGAAAATGCTCATGAATGTCATTTCCAAGGGCAGAGAGGTCGTCCACACGATTCGAAACCTACGGACGCCAGAAATTACACACATGACAGTAAATTCAAGTGCGCACGTATGCGCCGCAGTCAGTTATATCTCTACGGCAGTTTTCACGCTTCTCGGGATTTTTACTGGCTCCATTGAATCAACCACAGAAGCTCAAGTACAGGCTGTTGTTGATCAAGCTGATTATCCTGCTCTTCTTACAGATCTGGCAGATACCATGGAGACCAGATTGAAGGGTCTGTCGGACGCAGAAAAAGAAACAGATATCATTGGAAGTTTATGCTCTAAGATGAGACTCTTAGCGCATTGCTACCCGCACCAGGTGAGAGGTATCATTGGGGATGCGTTATCTCAACGCCCTTTGCAGAATGCGCCGGCTGTGGAGTTACATCCCGACGAAAGTACGATGGTTCCCCAAATATGGCCATCAATTTATGGGGGGCTAGATGAAATACTACCAATGGATGATATACACTGGGATGATCTATTGAGCGATTTTGCTGGCATCAGTTAGCAAAATCCACACCACACTGATGTATAAACATAGCTCTACAAACCATGAGAATAAATAGTCATGATGAATGAGTCCTGACCCACGCGTAAGCTGAGATAGTCTATGAGATGAATTATGGAACTTTGATCTAAAGTGATGTACGGAGTGCAGTCTTCCAAGTGCACCGGGCCGAAATCCGCGGAATTTGATGAAATGAATTCAATTTTGCTCAAATTTAAAGGCTTGGCTTCCAATCCTTAGAAATCTGTACTAAGCCCTCATCCTCGACCATACTGAGGATTGGCTTCCGCGGTAGGAAGTCTCATGCGGTGTATTGACATGCAACCCAACACAATCATACTCGGTCATGTCTAACAGCCTTTACTGTTGACCTCGCAGACACAAGGAGTAGTCTTCGTGGAGTCATAGATACAGACACATCCACCCTGCAAGACTTGGCCCTCACGGATTGAATCGGGAGTTTCATGAACGATGCCACTGCACCATTGTTGCCCTTCGCAGCATTTATCGACGAATCCACTTGCCGCGGCACGGATATCGGCAAATTGTGCATCAGTTCCATCTTCGATCCAACGAATGGTGCAGCCTCCCACGGTCCAGCTGCCTCCAGTATTGCCATCGGCCGTTCCACTGGTGGGGATCTTATCCCTAGCCAGATTACAGTCGCCAGCTGCGGCGAGGTTGCAGTCCCCGCATTCCGAGGCAGGGCCGGCAATCGCCTGGGCGGCGAGTAGAGAGATAAGAGCGAGCAGCTTCATTGTAGTTGTGAAGTTTCGGATTGAAGTATGGATGAGGAGAGAGAGCTTTCGATGGTTGTAAAGATATTTGGATTGATACCGACGTTCTACATGCGCAACATGCGATATTTAAATACAACCAGTGTGCCCTACGCTTCCAAGGTTTTTTCCCCGGAAATCTTATATAGACCTAGAACTCCGATGGTGATCAACGGAGTTTTTGAGATCCACAAAAGTCAAATGCGATTGGTTACTTCATGACGTCACACTGTTCTAAAAAAGAAACAAACTACTCATACGTACAGCACGGGGACATGCCACGATGCTGGAAAGCAAGGATCGAATATGCTATCATGGAGGCGCTACATCTCATTTACCTGTAGCGCAGGGCTTTGGAGTAGAGCCGTACAAGGGCTCACGAGCTGAGTTTTCTTATGCGGGGGCCCCCAAAGGCTAGAGCGTCTTGAAAATTCCGCATATCTTACTGGAGCAGATTTTATGGATTTCTGTTACTCTCTAACTTTTTTGAATGGGGTTCAATTAAGAAATGAGGCATTTCATCTGCTAAAGTACCTTCTATGTTCTTGGAGGGTGGGTCACAATCAAAACGATGAGCATATTCAGCAAGACCCATACGGCAGACTATACAGAGCGACAATTTCCTCAAACCGCGTGAAGTTTGCATTTGCGTCCAATTCATTATGGATAAAAATTGTCGTCAGGACATCGGGGGTAAGTTTGGGGTAGCCGCGACCATCATATTTGTCTTGTGCACATCGGATATCCTAGTAAAGGGGACGAGTCCTCGAAGCTTTCTAACCCTTGCTATGTAGACACTAGAGAAAATTATTATGACATACAAATGACTTGATTGAGATCGGAATTCTTCTAAACAAGATTTGTCTGTCGACCAAAATAGCCGATTGTCGATCTTCAAGCCTATGTGGGGATGGTGAAGTTATAAATCCCGCCCCCGATGGGATACACCATATAAAACCTATCAGTCCTGCTGCAAGTTCTAAAAGATATCAATCCCTCAATTAAAGAACAAATAAGCGAGTGATATTCTATTTAAATTGGAATCGAAGTGGGTTCCCTATCACGGCGGTCATCAAACTTCAAAAAGTATTAACATACGACAGATTCAAAATGCTTTTCGCCAAGTCTTTGTTCGTTCTTGGAGCCTGTGCCTTGACGACGAGTGCAGTTGATGTCACCTTATTTGGCGATACCGATTGCCAGGATCAAGTCGCCAGTCGTAATATTTACGACAATACTTGCGCTCCACTTCCAGGATTCCAGTCCTACAAGATCAAAGGCGCGGGCGCCTCAGGGCAGCTTGCTCTGGCATGGGGCACGGACGCTTGTACTAAGGGCAAAACCTCTTGCGAAGCTGCAACTAAAGTTGGTGACTACTGTTACAAAACGACTGGCGGTAGCAACTCGATGTCTTCCTACGTGGGAACATGCGACTCTTGGGCATAGGATCACTATTTGTATGATACTCAGTCAGGGCATATAGCGGCCGATTTGCGCATTCTTATTCAGACTACCTTAGTCTGTCTGTCTCTTGTCTTCTAGACCATCATTTTACTCATTATCTGGATCTTTGATTCATATCCTCCAGACATTGGAATTGAATGTTCATATACATTGCATGATTCTCGTTTAGTAGAGAGTCGGCCAATCGGAAACCGATTTCCTCTTCAGCCGGGAGTGGGTCTTTTTCCATCGCAAGAATGGAAAATCGTGAGAAAAGCGATTCATTAGTCGCCGATAGTTGCCGTATTCTACCTGTTCGGATAATGTTCACAATTCTCCCGTGATTTGACCCGGAGCAGCATAAATGGTGGGGTTTGTTGATCCAAAGTGCGGGGAAGAGAACTGGACCATCTTGTACTACGACAACCATTATTCTTCATCG
>JAOYNU010026314.1:0-13939 GCA_026745395.1 Tympanopsis confertula
TGATAAGAGGACACTTGGTGACAGCTGTGTAATATTTTTTATCCAAAGAACCAAGGCATGGGGAACAGAATAATAGCTGATTAGTTTCTAACAATTTGCAATATATTTATGTATCTCGATGCTACCACTCTCTATTATCAAATCCTGGCCTATCAGGATGCTCGAATCGCCGATATCGCCTCTCGGTGAGTACGTCATTGCAGTCCAACGACGTTGCCGAGGCCGATCGGAGCCGGCAGCGGGTCTGACCCGACCACCCCCCTCCACAATTCGGAGTTGACGATGGATATGTGATTGGTCGATGACTCGTGGCTAATCTATTATGTTGCCTGGACCTGCGCTGTCTTGAGATAGGGGAAGCCAGCATGTATCCTGCACCCTGCACAAGCATCCACTTGCCAGTCACTGACTGGCCTGAATTTCCGACCACACCATCTGATGGCGAACCGAATTCTTCAGTTTTTTCCTGGTTATCATGCTGGCAGCGCTGGCGGGTCATGTTGTCCTGCTATCCCGCTATCCGGGACCGGCTCGACGGTGTGATTCGGATCCTGGCCAGCTCAGCTCAACTGTTATAAACTTGGATGGCCTCCCCCCTCGACAAGATCACTCTGGGCTGGGGCGATGCTGATTAGCGTTTCCAATCGTTTTATGATCATCCTCCATTAAGGACTGTCTGCCCAGAAAGCCAAAGCCCGCAGACAGAAACCCAATCTCACGTCAGTGGCCTCGTTGTACGTTTGCCTGTCTGCGAGCTCAAAAATTCCTCACTCAACCTGCGAGCCACTGTGGGGACGTCCCCCGCAAAAAAAGATAATGAAGTCGAATGAAAAATCCGATCGAGCGCTTCGTGTCGTCGCCTCGCCAAAATCCCCCCCAGACTCTTCTGCCTCGAGCATATCGCCGCCGCTTGACGGCGCCGGCTTGGTGGACCCTCGGCCGTACTCGGTCTTCACCAGATGGCAAAGGCACGGCATATTAGCGTGCGCGACCGCCGCTGCGTTTTTCTCGCCTCTCACCGGCCAGATCTACCTCCCGGGTCTGCCGACGTTGGCCGACGAATTCGACGTCTCATACTCTATGATCAATCTCACCATCACCTTTTATATGGTCTTTCAGGGCCTCACGCCCATGCTGATAGCCGGCTTTGCCGATAGCGCCGGAAGGAGACCAGTATACATCATATGCTTCTCCGTCTACGTGGCAACAAATATTGCGTTGGCCTTGTCACCGACGTTTGCCTTCCTCTTGGCTTTCCGCATGCTTCAGAGTGCGGGCGCCGCCGTCACCATCGCCCTCAACCAGGCCGTCTTGTCTGACCTGGCCACGAGCGCGGAGAGGGGGAAATTCATGGGCTACACCGTTTTTCCGTCCATCCTCGCTCCATCCATCGGGCCGGTGCTGGGTGGTGTCCTGGCCGAAAAGCTCGGGTGGAGGTGGATCTTTTGGTTTCTCGCCATCTCTGGCGGGATAGTTCTGGCCGTCATCATCCTGTTCCTGCCGGAAACGTGTCGGAATGTTGTCGACGACGGCTCCGTGACCCCGCCACGACTTTACCGTACCGGCTGGCAGATCTTTCAGGCCCGACGACGACGACGACGACAACAACTACAACAACAACAACAACAACAACAACAACAAAGGAGCGACAACGACGTTGAACGCGACGGAGCTGCCACCACCCGCACTCTGTCAAGGCGAGGCGCCGAGGTGCGCATCAAGATAGCAACCGGTGACCTGCTCTCCTCGTTCCGACTGATGGGCGACCTCGAGATGTTTATCCTGCTCATCCAGGTCTCCATCATGTTCGCCGGCTTCTACGCCATGCTCACCACGCTGCCGTCACAGCTGGTCGAAGACTACAACTTCACGCCCCTCAAGGTCGGCCTCATGTATCTGCCTCTGGGCGGGGGGACCGCGTTCGCCGTGCCGATAACCGGACGTCTGATTGATGGAAACTACCGTCGCCACGCAGCCAAGCAAGGGGTCACCATCGTCCCGGGCCGCCAGCCTGATACCTCGAGGCTGCCGCTGGAGCGCGCGCGGCTCGAGATTGCCCTTCCGGCTCTCGCACTCATGTCGTGCATCATGTACGGCTGGGGCTGGGCGCTGGAGCACCATGCCCACATTTCCGTTCTCTGCGTGCTCATGTTCCTCCTGGGCGCTGCCATGACGAGCGCCAACAACGCCAGCAACATTCTCATCATTGACTGCTCCCCCCTGCGGCCTGCTGCCAGTATCGCAGCGAACAATGTGACGCGATGCACCGTCGGTGCGGGAATGACGGCCGCGATACAGCCGCTCATCGGGGCCGTCGGCCAGGGCGTGTCGTTCACCATCATCGGCTCCATGTACTTTGGCTGCGTGCCGCTTGCGTGGTGGATCATGACGCATGGTATGGATTGGCGGAGGAAGAGGCTGGAGAGGGAGAAGGAGAAGGAGAAGGAGAAACGCGGCAACAGTATCTCTGAATCAGAGCCGAATGGCCTGGCGGAGAAGGAAGAGGGGGAGGAGGCATCGCCAGAGCATCTGGGTAGGATAGAAGATGGTGTGATAAAGTTGCATGGGTAATATAATGTCTTGTTAGAGGCCGCATGCCGATCTGGAATAATAATGCGGAGAGATTTGTCCATCACCTCAGCATCGATATATCTGACGAGTGGCCCTGCCAATCCGGCGCTGATCGACTTTTGGAGATTTATAAGCGAACGAAAAGGCTTTGTAAGAGTGGTACAGTTTATTCTTTTTTCTAACGATCCTGGGCAAGGATCTCGAGACGTAGACAAGCCCTCCTCGACTCGCAGCCCCACCCAATGATGGGTTTCAGGGGTGAGTGAATTGACCAGGAAGCAAGGCTCTGATGACGGGTTTCAATAGTTTTACTGGTTTCACTTGTTTCCTGGTCCATTCGCCCGCCCCTGCGCGTACAAGTAAAGTAAAGACAGCACGCCTGGCACGCCAGCACGTTCACCGAGCTTGGCAAAGATCGTACGCCTCCTGACCCCCGTTTCTATAAGCCAGACACAGAGGCGGATGCCCCATCGTGGTATGGCAAAGACAAAGATGTGACTGACTTGGCGCCAGCGTGGGTGAGGGGATCGTGAAGTCGTGAAGGGGATGATGGGTAATTTCAGGTGCGTCGGCTACGGAACTCTTGGATGGTTTCAACATGGAGAGGCTTGTGGATCGGTTCACCGGGGCGGCCATCCGTCGCGTGATATCGTAGGGGAGAGAGAGAGAGAGAGAGAGAGAGAGAGGGCAGGGCTAGGATAAAAAGTACGTTGAATGACGCTCTTTTCCACCTTGGCCTCGCTCACTTTGACTATTCGTTTCCTAATAACTTTCTGGAAGGCCTCTAATTTGATATATACGCCTGCCAAATTGATTTACGCCATCATTTCTCGTCACCGCCCATGAAGCACACATTCGCTATCCTTGCCACCGTCGGCTCCGTGCTTGCAGGTATGCAGTCTACCCGTCGAGGGCATTCCCGCCATACGACGAACTTGGCAGATTGATTGACAAAATCCGCTCTCTGCAGCTCCTCGGCTCAATGGACGCCAAGACCCCTGCTTCGTCGTCGGAGACGCCGCGCTTCCCGAGGAGGTGGCCGACTCTGCCGCCGCCCTCGCCGGCATCATAACCTGCGACACATCGACGACCACCATCGCTGGCGTGCCGGACGTGTCGTCCAACAAAGTCGCCTTTTCGTCTATCAACTTTGCCGACTCGGACCTGAGCCCGCTTGGCTTTGCGCTCCAAACGTTTGCGACCGCAGACCCTCTCGCAGGCTCTGATCTCGGGCTATTCCAGGACCAGCTCAACGTCTACCTCGCGACCGAGGCCGGGATTCGCAGCGTCGGCGGCAGCCTTGCTATCAAGGTGCCAAAGTTCTTTCTGCAGTTCCAGATTGCACGCATCAATGCCGCCAACGGTGCTGTGAGCGATGTTGCGGGCCAGACTGTCGAGCATCAGCTGGGCAAGGTGTTGAAAAATGCGGCGGGTGAGAGCCCGGACCTGCTGGATAAAGTCAGTGCGCTGGCGACACAGCTTGACTAGCTGGCTAGGTGAGTGATGGGCGTACGAGTCGGGGTGTTTGATAGAATAGCAATAAACATTACGGCTGATGTCGATTCTGATGTCAACTTTGCGAGTTATCTTATTGTGCTTATACCGATTAGCTCTCAGATGATACATGTATCCGTACTTGTTGAAACGTCGTCTATCTCAAGAGGAATTCGCACTATTTTTACAATTGTTCGACAGGTTACTGTTATTCAAGCAGCGGATTTATCATATTAGCCTCCTGCCCGTCACTTGAAGACGATAATAATATACTGTGCCGCCTCGACACAAAAACTGGCATATCCCCCCGTAAAGACTTCTAACCTGTATCTGCATCTTGGGCCTTCCAAGAGACAAATTCAAAGTGATAGTAAACTTGGCGCTGGAGGCAGGGGCAGCATTACAGCAGAAGGATCCGGGCTCACTGGCCGCTGAATCTGCCGCTGGGACGGTCCCACAATCGAGTGATAAATATAAAGAAATATCCGGCTGTGTTATCAGGGACGGCGTTTGCGAGGCGCGATTCATGGCGACGACTTGGTGGTCAAAGGCCAGGTCGGGAAAGCTTGTCCTGGCTGCCGTCTGGGTTGAACGGAGGGCCCGGCATAAGTATAATGAAACTGGAGACGCCGTCGGAACTTTCCCGAATCAGCAGACGACGAAGCCTGGATGAGCTGCGCTCGATCCTCGATGCTTGCTACGCTTGCTACAATAACGCTCATATTATAATGGCATTTGGCTCTTTCGGGTCCAGGAACCGGGCCCTCCATGTGGAATCTTGCCACGTAATGGAAGATAAAGTGCACAAATATCCAGATAAAGTACACAAATATCCAGATAAAGTGCACTAATATCCAGATAAAGTGCACTAATATCCAGGTGATCTTTCAAAGTGATACGCGGGTGAACAGGAACAAGGCGGTGGAGAAGAGTCACGTGATATGGCCACCAGGAGATTAAAGCGGCTGGCGGTTGAGGCCTTCGGACCATGAAACCGAGGCCTGCCTTATTGAGGGAGCCCAAATACCCCAGAATCGGCTCAAAGGCCCACTCGCAATCGGGGGCTTAATCCAGTGACGAAGGCGCGGTTTAAGGATGCGCTTGGCCCAACGGCAGGTCGCTCCGATAAACGCGGAGCCTTGAGCGAGGCATGTGATGGGACCCGGGAACCAGGCACTTGCCGCTGATCAATAGATTATGGCAAGCCAGTTCGGTTCTTTGAGATTGGAGAATTGAACAATGAAGATGGCAGGAATAGAAGTCTCAGGTAATGCTAAATCTGAATCCAGCCTTGGAAAAACATGACTTCCAGTAGCGTGAGTCCCTCGTGACTTCATTGCTATACCTGAGACCTGCGAAGTGATATGTCAGAACGGGAGTTGTGATTGTAACAATACGGCCATCAAACTTGGTTTGGGATATCGAAAGGACCCACGAGCCTGGCGGCAATGATGGTGTGTCAGCCCCACCATCCTGATAGGCAAATGAAAGCATCAGCTTGCACATCAAAACTGCCATCTCGTAAGAATAATTGCTTCAAAGTCATTAGGCGTGATCAGCACATGTATTTCGGGTGATTTTATTGCGCTATACCTATTGTCGTGTTAGAAGACAGTGGGCATCGCGTCTTTCAGTCGGATATATCCGGCATTTGAATTAAAATATCAATGATAAATACATCTACTGAGAACGTGACGAGAGCTCGGAGGAAGCGATGGAGGCCCAATGTTGCCCTCAAGACAACCCCTGAGATGCCCTCGATATGGCCCGAGATGAACCCAAAGACCGGCAAGAAGAGTCGCAATTTTAATTTAGATGAGGGATCCCGCGATTAAAGTAATCTTTGATTTAAAAGCCTCACGCAATGGCCCAGTCTTGCGACCAGGCGCAGAGGCAGGCATATACGAGACCGACGACTGTCCCAGTCGTGGCCCACTGCTTACAACTCAAAAGACATTGTGCAATCGGCCCAAGTGGGAAAACAGTCGTCCCCGTCATTCTCTGGTCTCTGGCCAGACGAGTCAAAAGGCAGACGACGCCGTGACTCGTAGAGCAAACTGGTCGTCTTCCCCTGGCACTTTACTTTCTGACGCTCTTGGACCGCTTTGATTTGCTGGTCAAATCATCCTTTTATTCTTTCATCTTTCAATCGTCAAGTGTCCTGTCCTGACTGCCAGCTTCGCCACGTGGCGCGAACCGAAGGACTCGCGGTTCTCGCTGCTTTGGTAACTCTCATTTTATCCTTGTTTTTTTTTACTTCGCCTCACTCCTACAAGCCCGTGCTTAAGCAAATAAAGCACCACCCGTCCGGAACGGTAAAGGTGCGGATTTCACCTTGAACCCGGCCACTTTCATCTTCAAAAATGGCCCGCAAAGGAAGAAGAGGTGGCAAAACCAAAACCAAAATCAAGCCGCAGAAAGCCAACAAGTCCAACAGGAAACAACAGAAGCAACAGAAGAAGCAGCAGGCCAAACAGTCCGGAATCGACAAGAAAAAGGAGGAGCAGAGGAAAAAGGAGGAACAGAGGCAGAAGGAGGAACTGAGGAAGAAGGAGGAACTGAGGAAAAAGGAGGAACAGAGGAAAAAGGACGAACTGAAGAAAAAGGACGAACTGAGGAAAAAGGAGGAACAGAAGAAAAAGGACGAAGAGAAGAAACAGGAGGAACTGAAGAAAAAGTC
The DNA here is from genome assembly GCA_026745395.1 of Tympanopsis confertula. Taxonomy (NCBI): domain Eukaryota; kingdom Fungi; phylum Ascomycota; class Sordariomycetes; order Coronophorales; family Scortechiniaceae; genus Tympanopsis; species Tympanopsis confertula. Next base: position 6,746 of record JAOYNU010026314.1, read on the forward strand.
CGAGGCCGACGCTCAAAAGGCGCTGCGGGATCAGAAAAACTTGGAAAAGAAGCTAAAGAGAGCACAAAAGAAAGCACTAAAGAGAGAGAGAAAGAAAGCGCAAAAGAATGACCATAAGAATGATCACAAGAATGACCAAAAGAAAGATCAAAAGGATGACCACCAGAAAGATCAAAAGAACGACCACCAGAAAGATCAAAAGAACGACCATAAGAACGAGCATAAGAATGATCATAATGACAATACCAAAAAGGTGGGAAATACAGACGGACTGTCAAAGAAAGAAAAGAAAAAACGTGAGCAGGAACAGGCCGAAGCACGAACACGACAGATTGCAGCAGAGAAAGGGGTCAGCCATAGAGAGGCTCGGAAGATGATGAAGAAGGAAAAGAAAACCGAAAAGAGTAACGCCAAGGCAATGCAAGGTAACAATGCAAACGGAATGTCAAAGAAAGAGGTAAAATTACGTGAGCAGGAGCAGGCAGAAGAACGGGCACGCCAGATCGCAGCAGAGCGAGGTATCAGCCTTGAAGAGGCTCGGAAGATTAGGAAGAAGGAAAAGAAGAACGAAAAGAGCAACGCCAAAGGAAATGAAGGCAACGATACAAACGGACTGTCGAAGAAGGAGTTGAAAAAACGCGAGCAGCAGCAGGCAGAAGAACGAGCACGCCAGATTGCAGCAGAGCGAGGTATCAGTCTTAAAGAGGCCCGGAAGATCAGGAAGAAGGAAAAGAAAGACGAGAAAAAGGGCAACGCTAAAGGTAACGATATAAAGGAAGGTAACGATACAACCGGACTGTCGAAAAAGGAGTTGAAAAAACGCGAGCAGCAGCAGGCAGAAGAACGAGCACGCCAGATTGCAGCAGAGCGAGGTATCAGCCTTAAGGAGGCCCGGAAGATTAGGAAGAAGGAAAAGAAAGACGAGAAAAAAGGCAAGAATCCCCAGGATGGCAACGTGATAAACAGGAACGGCGGCATAACGGATAACGATGACAACATAATAAACAAGAACGGCAATTCGAACGACCAGAATGGCAACCCAGTAGACAGGAACGGCCATTCAAACGACCAGAATAGCAACTTAGCAGATAGGAACGGCAGTTCAAACGATCAGAATAGCAACCTAGCAGATAGGAACGGCAATTTGAATAACCCGAATAGCAACCCAGCAGATAGAAACGTCAATTGGAATCACCCGAATAGCAACCCAGCAGATAGAAACGGCAATTGGAATAACCCGAATAGCAACCTAGCAGATAGGAACGGCAATTGGAACAACCAGAATGGCCACCCAGCAGATAGGAACGGCAATTGGAACAACCAGAATGGCCACCCAGTAGATAGGAACGGCAATTGGAGCAACCAGAATTGCCACCCAGTAGACAGGAACGGCATCCCGATGGGTTCTGCGCACGATGGAAGGGGCCACAACCAGTACAATCCAAGCTCGCCAGAGTATTATGGCAGAGACAAACAGCCACAATACAGCAATAACTACGATCTTGCCGAGAGAGGTCACCGCGGTGGGGATTATGAAGGCGACGCCGGAGGCGGGTACCATGGGGACTACCATGGGGATCACCATGGGGACTACCACGAGGACTACCACGAGGACTACCATGAGGACCACGACGGGGACTACCATGAGAACTATCATGAGGGCTACCATAAGGACTACGACGGGGACTACGACGGGGACGACCATGGGGACTACCATGAGGACTACCATGGGGGCTATGACGAGGACCACCATGGGGGTTCAGATTGCATGAGAGGGATTTGGGATTGCATCAGCTGCAAATACTGCGTTGTGGACTGTTGCGGGGTTGACGAAGAAGACCGCTGCGGCCAGATTACCAGGTCTATTTTGGTTTGTCTCAGCGTGATGGCTATCTATGTGGCCTTAGGAGGCCCTCTGTGGTATGATCCATATATCAGCGTCCCGATCTGGACGTGGTCGATGTGGAATTATTTTGGATGAACCAGATGGCATGGTGCACACGAGGTCTCCTTTTTCTTCTCTCTTCTCTCTCTTCTCTCTCTTTTCTTTTATCTTTTTAGTTATCCATATATAGACCTTTCATTAATCTAGTATATCGTTCCAACTGGAACTGGGTGAAGTGATTATATAGGGCTTCACATCTTCTTACGTCATAGATACTGCACGTGAGAGATTATGTAATCACGAGCCCATACAAGCACAAATGCTCGTCAAAATACAACAAGAACGATGCACGACACCTGGAGTCTGGATGATACGCACCAGACCTCATCCATCACGGCCATGACAATCTACTGCCCACTACGACTATCGTGTGCCGATTTTTGCTCCTGGAACGTGGCCCCGGAAGCCCCTGCAATGATTGGATAGCACCCCACCCTCTGCTTCTTTAGATACGCTCGCAAACGAGGCCATTGAGAGAGGCGCATGATGGAGGGCCTCCCTGCATCCCGACGACTGCATGGGGTGAATGGCGGCTTACGGCCCAGACTCTCTGGATGTCCGCTGCAAAGCAATGATTCGCCGTTGTTCGGCGGGGGACAGGCAACAAGGCAGCAGGCAAACAAACGTCCACACTTGATCGTTCTCGTCACACTCACCTGCGAAGAGGCCCTTTGCAACTCGTCTTTATCCACCTGGCCATATCCCCCCAAGTGTCCTGGTCAACACGGCCCAACTTTTGCTCTGCTCAACACATCATCAATTCCGTTGCGAATACACATCTTTCTCGACCTGGCTTTCTCTATCTCATCTGTCTCCCCAACATCATTACCCTCCAACCATCATGGAGACTCTGCTGGAATCAGCATTCAACCATGTGGTCCTGCCCCCAAAACTTCCCGGGGCGCAGGACTCAAACCTTTTGGGTCTTGAGACCTTCCTCCTCAAGCGAATGATTGATGCCTGCACCGATGTCACTGAAGCTGTTCGACCGCATTGTGGCGACTCCGATGGCCATCAAGTCCTCAGTGCTCTCACTGCCTTACGCACCATACTGCTCGAGACCGATCTGATCCATGGCGAGCTTCTCGTCAAGGACCAGTTGGCTGAGAAGTTTGGAGAGCTGGGACAGAGACAATCCGGAGTCATCCTCTACGTTCGGGAGCAGAACGCCGGCCTTCTCATACGCACCCAAGGGTAGGTCGGATGCATCCGTAACAGCTTCAAAACCGGCTAGTTAACAAAACTGACGTGGACACCCCAGAGAGACAAATGTCAGGGTTGTATTTGAGGCCTTTGAGGCCTCGCCCACGTCTTCTCGTGCCGTGGCTGCCGATGCACTTCAGTGGGACTTCCCCGACGCCGCAGCATCGGTAGACGGCGAGGACTTCTCGGACCCGTCCTTCCGAGCCTCTGTCGCCCGATTCTTGGATCAGGCAAGCTGCGAGGCCTTTGAAAAGTTTGCCGCTCACTCTGTCAAGACCAAAGGGAAAGTTGTCGAGACACGCGATACCATAGACCCAGCACTCATCACACAGACCTTGATCCCAGTCATTAGGTCCTTCGGAAGGCACGAGAATGTGACGCCGCTCCGCAAGGCCGTCCGCGACGACGTTTGCTGGGACAATGCCGAGCTTCCCTGGAGACGTTCGCCCTTCTGGCTCATCTTACGAGTCGCGGCCCAGCGCATCCTCACGTCCGTCTATGACGCCCCGCGCGCACGAGCCGTCTACAAGTTCGTCATGTCAAGAATGATTGCAGATCTGCTCCAGGACAGCTCCGGGCGTCTCGGCATAGACAAGGTCATGCTTTTGCTTCAGAAGCTTTCTCGACGTATGGCCAAGCTTGAAACGGATCGACTTCAAGCCGAGCAGACAGACGACTCTGTATCCTTTCACGTCTACGGTCTTCTCTTCTCCGTCGTCGGGCCGCGCATTCGTCACACAATCGCCAAGGCCAACCAAGTCATCCAGCATACATGGGAAATCCAGAAAAGACGTACCCTTCGGTGCATCCCGAAGCTGCCGCCCAAAGCAACACAGGAGGATATGCGTCTGACCCTGCCAAACAGCCAGGACCACATCGACTTCGTCCTCTCGAATAGGCTCACCTGGGCAGGAATTGGGGCCAGGCCGGCATTGCCACAAGACATCAATGATAACCAGTTACCCTCCCTCGCAAAGTGCGCACACGACGTCATGACACTCGAAGCGGCGGGTTTGGACGAACAAGCCCTGCACGCGGAGAAGCACGGTGGCATGCGGACGCCGGAGGAGCTTGTCAGCATATTGTCTCGCCGGATTCAAAAATACCTCGGCCTGTCTGTACCTCTCTACTCGGGATCCCCCGAGTTGATGTCACGCTGTATCCTCACTGCTCTCAACATGTGGGTCGTCATGGATTTGTATGCTGTCAAAGTTTCCTCGTGCCTCGCGGATTATAATCCCGTCTTCCATGCCAGCAGCCTCAACTCTCTCCAGTTGCCACATTTTGGGCAGCTGCGAAAGTTACACTCGGTCCAGACATATCTGAATAGACGGTGGAGCAACGCAACCCTTGGCTCAAACAACATATTTGACGACCCGAGCCCCAATTGCTTTGCCCTTCGATACATCCAAGGGGACAGGAACGGGCAGCGGCTGGCTGATAGGTGGGATGAAATCGACCAAGCCTCACGTAACGACCGGAGGGCCAAAAAGGCCGAGTGGCGTCAAAACAACGACCAATACGACAGACATACCGAGGGAATGCAGGGACCCTGCAAATGCCGGATCTTACGGGACGGCACATACGATGTCGGGGGATGCACGCCTTGCTGGCACAAGCGTCAAAGAAGACGAATGAAGATGGATGTCCATGAAGATTACCTCCCGGGCACTCGAAACAACAACAGAGTCAAAGAAACCAACTTTGACGCTGCTGCAATCGTGTTTGAACTGGAAATTCCCGAGTGGTTTGAGGGGTACAGGGCCGCCACTTGGTCCATCCTCCGGGATCTTGCCAAGACCACCCATGCCACAGCCTCTCCCGTTCTGCATCTTGCAGACTTCTCTCCTCTCTCTCGGTGGAAAAACCCGCGAACCAGTTCTATTGGGCTTGTTTCCTTGACATCGAAATCCTGGCTGAATACCCATTGGCGCACTCAGAAACTTCCCGTCGGCCTTGACCAAGTTCTCTGCAACTTTGGGCCCAGCTTTACCTATCTTTCCAAGGATCTCAACATCAAGCCATCAGGCCTGGCCAAGCAACATTCATTCCTCTCGCACTGCCGGCTTCTCGTCCCCAAAGGATTACGGATTCCGCCTCAGAAGTTGGCGGACTCGTGGCCAGCCGAGGAGTCGCCGTCGTCATATGAGATCGCTGCCCGCCGGGAATCCTGCCCATCAAACCTCTCCATTCACGAATACACAGCTCTCCAGACGCTGATAGGAGGGACGCATCGTCGCTGGTTGACAATCCTACGCGAGCTCGGTACATCGAACCTGAATCTCAGCAGTGACGATACAGTGTCACTCCTATGTCAGCTGGCAATTCAGGCCGGCCCTCCAGACAGGAAGCAGCCTGAGCTCCGCGAGATGGGGTGGAACTTTCGCGATCCCAGCTTTATCAAGAGACTCTTCGAGCAACTACAGCGACGTCTTAGGGCCATCGCCGGGAGCTGGCGCGAGAACAGATATATGGAACTCCTCCTCACGCTCATTCTGCGTCTCTTTGAGCTGGGTGACGAAGATGGCAAGCAAGCTGCTCTTGTCTTGATCCAGCAGGCAAGACTTATAACGATGGACTGGATCATGAACCTCCGCCAAGAACTCATTACCATAGTGAGCGTCGAGGAAATGACGAAACGCTCTCAATCGGCCATGATGGCGGCTCTTCTCTGCCGCAGAACCTTTGAAGTCCATCGTTTAAAGACCTCGTCAATCGAGCCAGCTGACGCGTGCATCTATATCAAGGCTTCGCTAGCCTTTGCTGAGCAGAGCGTTGGGTCCGTCGACAAGCTGTCAGCATTCCAGCGCTATGTTCTCCTGAGGGACATCCGATTGGCCAACACGCTTCGGAATAAGATTTGGAACATTGTACAGAACGATCCAACAGTTCTGCAGAATGCCCTGGCTTCTGCCTGGGATGATTCGTCAACCGATCCGCGCAAGTATACTCCTTGGGCTCTCCAGTCGTATCACGATGGCTGGAATAAATATTGGGTGGAGAGTACCGCTTCGTCCAAGTCTGACAAGAAATCACTAATCGTGCACTACAACCTACTCGACGGCCGCCTGCATGTCAACGGAAAGCCTCTGGGGAAGCTTCCTGACTCCTTCCTGGAATCGGACGCGATAAAGAAGTTGTTCCCTGACCGATACCTTCGGGTTTTCATCTCAAACCACGACGGTCTTGACTATCAGCTGGCCAGTGACGTCGAGAAGTGGCAAATCCATTTTGGCCGGCGTAACAGCAAGGTATTTGTCAGGGCCATTGGGCATTATGGGAAATACGAATATATCGATCATTCCTACTTCAAACGCAGCACTGGCGGCCTCTCGGATCTGCCAAAAACCTTGATCGAAAACTGCGCCCACTGGCTCAATTTGCGGGATGGGCACCTCGAGATCCGTCGAGAGCCCAAGATTTGGGCGACTCGCCCTGGAGATTGGACGATTGATACCCAAAAAAGATTGGCCTTCCGTCGTGGGAGCCGTCTTGTAGACCCTCATTCTCCGACGTCTCGGAAAATCCAGCAGATATTCAAAGGATTTGTCGACCCAGAGTATCTCACCGTGTTTCAGTCACACGTACAACTCCGAATCGAGATCAAACATCTTCAGCTGTCCTTGGGTGTTCAACAGGGAGGGTCACTAAAGTGCAGAGAGCTTGACGCTCTCGTTGACTACAACCAAGACCCTGGCACTTGGTACGGACACCAGGGGATGATTGTGCTGCGGGACCACAAAAACGCAGAGTTGCGGACTATCATCACACCGCTGGGGAACATCAGTCCTGGGTTCAAAGATGGCCATGCCTCGCTTGTGGTCGAGAACGACGGGCGATACGGGCACTTCGGCATTGACAGTGTTGTCGGAAGGGTCACATGTGCGCCGGAGCCGGAACTGCTCTATGCGAAAGCACAATTTCACGCCTACACGTCCCACTTCTTATGCGACCCTTTGACTGGTCGCACAGGATGCGAAGAGGCGCTCCAGTTCCTACAATCGAGCATCTGTCAACCGTGGAGTCCTCTTACGGACGCTCCCTTC